>JBCNYH010000022.1:34592558-34615058 GCA_039654325.1 Tandanus tandanus | reverse complement strand
ATCCGGGATTTTTTTAAAGGATTCTTTAACATTGTGAGACAGGATGATTTATTTCACATTTTGGTTGAGATGGACAGTTGCTGGGATGCTGTGTGCATTTTTTTTCTGATCAAACACACCACAGCCCTGCCGTCTTTTGTTTTTTCACATTGAACTGGATAACTTTCTTTCATTCATTCATTTTCTGAACCGTTTAATCCTAGTTAGTATGGCAGGGAGGCTGGCGCCCATCTCAGCCGACTCTGGGCGAAGGCGGGGTACACCCTGACCAGCTCGCCAGACCATTGCAAGGCAACACACACAATCATTCACACTCGCACTCACACCTGGGGGTGATTTGAAATAGCCAATGAGCCTACTGTGCGTGTCTTTGGACTGTGGGAGGAAACTGGAGTACCCGGAGGAAACCCACGCAAGCACAGGGAGAACATGCAAACCCCACACAAAAATGATTGAACCGGGGACCTTCTTGCTGTGAGGCGAACGTGCTACTCACTAAACCACTGTGCCGAACCAGCTGGATATCCTGCGTCCTTCGCCGTTCACTGAGTTGTTGTGTCAAAAATTAGCAACGTTCATAAATGCAAATTGTTAAAACAAAATCCGTAGCATCTCACTCACTCAATCTCTCATCCGCTTAATCTTATTAGGGTCGCGGGGAGGCTGGAGCCCATCTCAGCCGACTCTGGGCGAAGGCGGGGTACACCCTGAAGAGCTCATCATATCATACACACAACCATTCACACTCACACCTAGGGGCGATTTGGAACAGTTAATTAGCCTACTGTGCATGTCTTTGGACTGTTGGAGGAAACCGGAGTACCCTGAGGAAACTCCACGCATAAACGCCCTCGCCGAGCCCGAGATTTAAATCCAGGACCTTCTTGCTGTGAGGTGGACATGCTAACCACTACAGCATCTCTCTCTCTCTCTCTCTCTCTCTCTCTCTCTCTCTCTTTGTCTACTCTTAAATGATTCTTCTCGATTCTACTCGAATCCAGTTCCTCAGACCGGTACTTCATTATTAAAATTTATGATGAATATTCATGAGTGTATACAGCGAAAATGTTGCCATAGTTACTCTGAACTGTGAATGAATGTAAAATTTACATTTACAGCATTTGGCAGATGCTCTTATCCAGAGCGACTTTAATTTTATGTATACATTATTGATTGATAACATGCAAAAAAAATAAAAATAAAAAAAAGAATAGAAAGATATAAAAAAGAAAGTGTTAAAATTTCCTCCCCAGAACAAAAACAGAGAGATTGATTGGTATTCATGCTCAGGGGGCTGATTGTGCTCATGCTGTTTTTAGCACCTTGCATCACATCTCCATGTTTAAATCCTCACCTGTGCTTTTCTCTCTCTCTCTCTCTCTCTCTCTCTCTCTCTCTCTCTCTCTCTCTCTCTCTCTCTCTCTCTCTCTCTCTCTCACACACACCAAATATTTTTCTCTGTGCTCTGCTGAGAGTCATTAGAATGTTGTGAATGTAAACATGTCTGTTGTTCTCGCTTCCGTTTTGCACCGTGAGTTCATTTGGGTTAAAAATCCATCCTTATTAATAATAATAACAATGATACAAATAATCTTAATGATAAATAAAATAAATAAATAAACAAACAAATAATACAATACAGATATGGTGCCTGGTTGCTGCAGTATGTTTCGAGTCCTCCTTAATGAGTTTTGTGTGACAAACCCGGATCTCATTACGGCTGGAGAGGGACTCGAGTGTCCTCCTCGCTGGTGCAGGGTCGTCGCCATGGTAACGACCCCTGCGGCTGTTACTAGGGAAACCCAGGACGGAGGAGAAACCCGCCGCGATGAGCAATTAGCTCTACAGTACATGGAGTGACCTTCATTAGGCTGGCATGAGTGTTCATTTACAGATCACCGCGTCCTTGTACGAGATGGTCACATATGACAGAAGTACCAGGGCGAAAAAAAAAACATTTCACATGCACATTCTTCGTGAGGGCTGGAATCCTGATACAAGCCACCCTGTCATCCTTCATTATTTCAAACCTGTCCTGTTTGTAGACGCTGATTAGTTTATTATAGTTTATTATAAGGTGCTAATACGTACGATTGTGTGTGTACATAGCTGTACTAGGGGTAGAGATCCAGAGGTGCTTATCTACCACTACACATAGATCCTGCGTGATAAAGCAGCGCCACTGATAGAAACCAAATGCGTTTCTGATTACCCTTCTATCTTTTCTTTTTTTTTTTTTACTGCAGGGAAATTTAACACATTATAACTCATTCCTTCTCTCTATCAAAGATTTAAAAGCACTGTCTCGCCAAATCACCATGGCAACTTCACATTCACCTCACATGTCGGCCTATGTTCCGCTTTACTACACAGCATGACTTTTTCCGTTGGTGTGTGAATGCAGTGTGAAATATCTTTACAGCTGATTTTTTTTTTGTGGGTTTTAACAAATCATATTGTTGTAACAGATGTTTGCTGACAGAAATCTTTAGATCTTTAGTTATGCACATGAGCTACGAGGCTATCACGTAATAATTATCTCAGTTTATCATCATCCTAACATTATCCAGATATCTCACTTTTACATATTTCTGTTTTAAATTTCCCTGCATACTGAAGTTTATTTTGAATTACAAAAAAAGTCTTGAACTTTTTGAATCAAGCAGAAAATGTGTTCCCTGGACAGGCTCCAGCCTCGTCGTGACCCTGTAGTAGGATTGAGAGGTTCAGCAAATGAGTGAGGGAGAGTAATGAAATTATTATTTAATGTGTGCAAACAATAATGAATAAAAACTGTATTGAATGAAGTTTCATGTGTGCAAAAAATAATTTGATCATCTTTAACCTTTTTTTTATTTTTATTTTTTTTTATTTATTTTTTTATGTTTCTTTGAAATTTGGTAGGTTTTATGGGGTCACCGTGGTACAGTGCTGCGCTGTTTCGCCTCCGATCCTGAAGGTGTCGCTGCTGCGCTAAACCGCTTTCCGCTCCTTCATACACCGAAGAAGGAATAAACTTTTCAAGGCGCTCGCTGTGCTTCTAGTTCTGCTACGTTTTACACTTCGAATTAGAACATTTTTGTGGAATTAGTTCAGTTCTGAAAAACTATGGATGTTGGAGAGCTGCTGAATTACCAGGTAAAACCGTGAAACTTATTTTAATCCTTGTTTCATTCAGTCTTTTCGGCTAATTTTCAAGGCTAGCGTGCAGTCAAGCTAACAACAACAGGGCCGAATCCTAAATGGCGCCGACTTCCCTATGGAAGTGCACTCTCATAGCTTCCCTTCAACGTCTATCTAGTGCACTATTTAGTAGAGTTTGCTCGATTTGGGATTTATTTAGTATCCAGCATGGATCATCTGGCTTAATGTGTTGTTAATGTTTAAGTAAACGCTAAAGAACACAGTGTAATAATAATAAAATGTATAAACTATTTCCAAGTACAGTTTAATTTTATTTTTGATTAAAATGGACTATCTCGCCTTATCATTGTCTATCCCAAAACAATATTGAATATATTGGAATGTAGCCAGTGTCTAGGTGATTTGGAAATAAGATGTGGGTGAAAAACACTTGCTGTTGTGCAGTTCTAGGAAAACAATCAACATCTGGGTGTTGTGGTAAAGCAGTGGTAAAGCAGTGGTAATCATGTCACTGCCCTCCCTGAAGCTGATTATTTATAGTGCAGGACTTTATTCCTTTATTGCAACAGAAATCTGGTATTGTTATTATTATTATTTTAACATTTATAATTGTGGAACATCCTTTAAACAAGTTGGTTCCTGTTCTCGCTGATGTTATAGCAGCTGTAAACAGTTGTTCCGTCACCAGCCTGCCGTTATTTTATTGTTTGATGTTAATGAAAATAATTCATAAATCACTGAGGAACTCACAGATTGTGTGAACTTTCTTTCATGGAGATTTCCTCCTGCACTAACCTCCAGTTAAATGTGTGGCGTTTAGTAATATATATTTTTTTACTTGTTTATTAAGCTTGCCCCATTTCTGTCCGTATCCACAAACCCCACGCACAGTATTATTGTGGCTCAACTATTGTTAGCATTAGCAAGGACTGTCCAGATGTCATGTTCAAATACACGCAAAAATTCATCTTATTTTAATGACATTGACAGCAAATCTTGTTTAGTCGTCATTTTCCCTATAAAGTGCTTCACGTCTCCTCACGATAGGAAAATACTTGTCGTTAGACAAACTTTGAGTTTCTTCTGACTCCACCCCTTTAACCCATTCTCGTCTCTGCTAGCCCGAGCGCGGCGGCAAGCGTCCAAGGGAGGAAAGTGGCTCCGAAGAGTCTCGGCTGAAAAAGATATCGAGCAGGGAGCCTCCCAGACCCGCGGCGCCGATTCCAGAACCCGAACCGGAGGATCCGGAGAACAGAGAGAGGATCTTGGAGAAGCTCATGGACCAGGACGAGGTGGACCCTGAGGTACTCCGTCGCCGTGTCGTCCAGCACTTCTGACATTAAAGGTAATGATGAGTACATATCGTAACATGTCGTATTGTACTGTCTGTGGACCAGAGCGAGCCGGTGGATGAGAGTACGGTGAAGAAGATGATCCTGACCTTCGAGAAGAGGTCGTACAAGAACCAGGAGCTCAGGATTAAATTCCCGGACAATCCGGAGAAGTGAGTTGACGCTTAAAAACATCAGGTGGGTTCACGGTGCGGCTGGATTCTGACCGGAACTTCTTTCTGTAGGTTCATGGAGTCGGAGCTGGACCTGAATGACATCATCCAGGAGATGCACGTGATTGCCACCATCCCCGAGCTGTATCACCTGCTGGTGGAGCTGAACGCTGTGCGCTCTCTGCTCGGCCTGCTGAGCCACGAGAACACTGATATCCTTACGTGCACACTCGCTCGCACACATACTGAGTTGCAGGGTTGTGGTCTGTTCAGCAGGTAGATGATGGATGAGGTTGAATTCCTGCAGGTGCTGCAGAGCAGTGGATTTGCTTTAAGCTCTGTGCAGAACCTGGTGGTTCTCCTTAACCCAGAACACATATCGCCATCGCAGTTGTGGACCTCCTGCAGGAGCTCACGGATGTCGATACGCTCAACGAGAGCGAGGAAGGAGCTGAGGTCCTCATCGATGCCCTGGTGAGGAAATCGCCCTGTCGCTGTACAATCTTTTAGAGAGTGTTAGTGGTACAGTGATCTCTAAAAAAAAAAAAAGTTGGAGGATTTTTCAGTGGGATTTTCTCTAGGGTTGGATATGCCCCACCCTCTGGGGGATTTTTTTGGTATATTTTTGTGTGTGTGTTTGTGTTGACAGTGGAGTATGACAGCGTGCAGTGATCTATGGGTACCCTGATGGTGAACTGCACTCCTCTTGTCTCAATGGTCGCCATCTTGGCTATGTAACAGAAAGGGAGGGGCCACTAACCTATTTTTAAAAAGTTGGAAGTGATGTGATGTCATTCCCAGATTGTAATATCGCACGTGATTATTTCAGTCAAATGTTTCGATTGATTGCTGTGTACGATTTGAAATTCTGGTACGAGCACAGGACATGAATTGAGACACAGCGTTTGTCTTTAAAGACGTGTTTCACCGGCGTGTTTCAAAATCGCAGCACTTCCTGTTTCAGAACGAAATACATCATCAAACAGATCACAGTAAACAAGACGATATATTATGAGTTCAGAGATTTGAAAATGCATTATTCTGAGAGAGAAGTTTCCAGAAGCCATAGAAAATGTGCTTTATTATTTAACCTTGAATTTGTGTTATTGTTTTTGGAAAGGCTCCTTTAATGTTTACTTTTCGAAGATTAAACGCCATAGCGATGAATCCAAACAGCTCGACCCAAGATGGTAAAAGCCCGAATGCTCTCTGAAAACAGGAAAGCAATTTTCTGCACTTTTCAATCTCAGCGCAGTTTAATAGCCATCAACGATTGATCAGCGTCTCGGAGTTGGGAGACGGCATGGTGTGTAATGACATTTAGAAAAGGCTAATCGTAGCGCGGCCAGAGAAAATCAGCTCGCTTTCAGAGCACGAATCCGAAGCGACGGGCTGCCGTGGCATTTCTGATTTGTGGAGGCGGTGACGCACGGGACGGAGATTCGCCGGGATGTTGGCGGCGTGAGTTTCAGCTGCTGGGGTTCGTGTTTTATTTTTAAACACAGTGTTTGGAGTTAATTGCGTTTTCTCATGCGTTTTAATTTAACGACGATAACTCAGAGACAGACTGTCGCCCAGAGCTTTAAACTTTAATATCTACAAACAATAAGCTTCCAGTATATAAACAAACAAACAAATAAATAAATAAATAATCTTTGTGTTACTTTTTCATTTAATAAGAATTTACTGGTGACATATTTAGGAAAGTCTAATTTAATTATAATTAAAATAATAAATCTGACTGAGTGAACCCGTGTGGGTGTGTCAGACTGCACAATGATTGACAGTGACATCTCCAAGGCGATGAAACACTTTGTGCATGTATATAAAGCATGGGATAAGAATATAGCTACAGCAGTTTGTGACATGTTTGAATTTCTAATTATTGTGTATTCATTATTTCTTTGTTTTTAAGCTGGAGGGCCAGGTGGTGGCGCTGATGGTGCAGAACATGGAGCGTCTGGACGAGACGGTGAAAGAAGAAGGGGACGGAGTTCACAACGCATTAGGTATATCGCAGCCGTTATCGTATTATGACTTTACATAACGGCGATGATTGGATCAGTGCCGCACGCTGATCTGGATCAGTTCTCGTTCTCGCTTACGTAATGGTCATTAAAGCTGATTTGAGACCCATAGATGTGCGTAAGGCGATTTCCTGTAAAATTCAGTGACACTGTTTTGTGTCTCAAAGGACGCGGGCGCTTCTCTTTCTACTCCATCATTCCTTCTTCATTTCCATCCATCAACCTGTCATCCTTTAATCCCTCTCTGCGTTCTCTCAGGGGATTACGGTGTACCTGAGAGTCGCAGGAAACCCCGCTGCTCTGTATCTCTTACATCCCTCATCTCACCCCCCCTCCCCCTTTCTGTCGCTTGTGCGCTGCTGTGGGATTGAGTTATCAGGTGTCTCTGCTTCTGTCGAGTGGAAACGATGAAGCTGACACACGCAGAGACTTTCCCTGGTGTTGAGTCATAAAGCACGCCACTGCATTCTATCCATCGTTTCTCTTCCACTTTAAATCTCTTTCTCTTTTCGCTCGGATATCTGCCCCCGTGTCAGAGCCACTGAGGAGGAGGCGGGACATCAAACTGCCCGTTTCACTGAATGGGGTGTGGCTCCTGGATCTGTCATTCTGATGGAAGGAGGCGTGTTCTCAGTGCCTGTCAGTCTCAGAAAAGGTGTGGCCTTGGTGCCTGTTAATGTCACAGAGGAAGGTGTGGTCTCTAAACTTGTCACTCCTGTGAAGGAGGTGCGGCGTCAGTGTCTGGTAATTTCACTGAAGGAGGTGTGTGGCCTCTGTACCTATCAATCTCTCAAAAGAGGAGATGTGGCCTCTGTATTTGATAAACTCACAGAAGGAGGTGTGGTCTCTTTCTGTCAGTCTTAAAAAGGAGGTGTGAGCTCATCACTCCTTCACAAGAAGTTGTGCGGCCTCTGTTCTTGTTAATCATGCAGGATGAGGCATGGCCTGTATCTACCGATCTCTCAGGTGTAGCCTATGTACCCGCCAGTCTTACTAAAGGAGGTGTGGCCTCTGTATCTGTCAGTTAAAAAAGGGGTGTGGTCTCTATGTATCAATCTCACAGAAGAGGGTGTGGCTTCTGTGTTTGTCTTTTTGCAGTGATGGTTTATTCGCTGTACCTGTCACTCACTGATTGAGGTGAGGCATCTGTACCTTTTAAACTCACTGAAGGTGTGACCTTTGTACGTCTTAGTCCCTGTGAAGGAGGTGTGGCCTCTATGTCTCAGTTCCAGTGAAGGGGTGTGGCCTCTGTGTCAGTTCCGGTGAAGTGGGTATGGCCTCTGTGCCTATTACTTTCCAGAAGGATATGTGGTCCAATAAGTGTTACAGTTTATGAGAAATGGGTGTGCCCTCTGTATCAGTCAGTCTCACTGAAAAGGGGCGTGGCCTTAAATCCCCTCCCATAGTTTGCCTACATGCATAATAATGATTTTTTTAATAATAGTCTGTCACTCCAAATTACGTAATTTTTAACTTGCTTCAGAGGCGTTTTTAATGTACTGTATAGTTGATTACATCACAATAATCAGATCTCAGGAATATAGAGACACACACACACACACACACACACACACACTAACTGGCTACACATCTATAGAAGGCTGCAGACCCCCAGCTGTTTTGAGGCAGACGTTCCTGCAGTCATCAAGTTCTGTTTGTTTCTCTGGCACCAAATCAGTGAGTCTGATTTACACAAACTGGGTCAGAGCTGCGGAGGAGTGTGTGTGTGTGTGTGTGTGTGTGTGTGTGTGTGTGTGTGTGTGTGTGTGTGTGTGTGTGTGTGTGTGTGTGAGGGTGGATGTGGTGATTTAGTTAAAGTGGTTTTCAGTAACAGCAGCCTTTAATGTTTAGCTGGAGAAAAGAAAAAGCTCTGAATATCCTCCACCACGCAAACACGCACTATTCCTATGGCTTTATCCTCTCAGCAGTGTGAATGTAATCTGTCACCCACCATGCCGTGAATACTTACACACACACACACACACACACACACACACACACAGATGCCTGAAGAGCTTCTCTTGTATTTTTGTGGTTTTAAGGGACAAATTATTCCGAACCTGAATTTCCACACTGCTGTAAAGTGCATTAGTTCCACAGTCGAAGGAGCTGTGATCCAGCGTTCATTATTTCACACACCCTCCCTGTAGGTGTGCCAGTATTCGACTATACCATATATAAGAATCAACACAACAGGATGTGAAATAACGGGGAATCAATTTGTTCTGTTGGTGTTCTGACATAAAAAAGTTTCTCTGCAGGTCTTTTTTTCTTTTCTCTTGAAAACTACACGTCATGGATGCAAATAAAATTCACCCGAATGGAAAAAAGGCTGCGACATGAAAAAGGAATTCACTTCCAGTAGACATTTAATATCATATCCATATTTCCTGAATAGAACAAAAAACAATAAAAAAAAAAACAGTGAGACCAAAAAGAAAAAATCTGGGAATGGAATCATAGTGTCAAGTTTATAATATTGTAATTATTATTATTATTATTATTATTATTATTATTAATATTATTATTATTATTAATATAATTGTTATTATTCCTTTTTCCATTAAGATTATGTTTTACTAATCAGTTATCTGCAGACTTTCATGAAATTTCTACCAGAGACGGGGCTTTCGACAAGAAAGACTCCATTAGCTTTTGGAGACGATCCAGAACAAATTCCAGAATTTTTTAAAGGATTCGGTAACACTGTTACCGAATATGGTAGAATGATTTTTTTGGAAGTGTTATATTACAGCAGGTCCAGCAGGGGGTGCTGTGTATTTTATCTTTTTCCCCCCAGCTTGGCAGTGGTTTGCGCTCTCCGGGTGCTTGTGTAGTTGTTGTTGTTGTTGTTATTATTATTATTATGTCTTTACGGACAACTTGTTATAACAACAATATATAAATATTTGCACTGCATTAAACTTACTCCATAAGTCGTAAGTGGGAAGTCGGAACTCATATTTACCTAACGTTTCCATATTCATCTAGTTATCTAACTATGTGTCTGAGTGATGCCTATTTTGGAGATTGCCCCATGTTCCCAAGTAGGAATTCCATGTCGAGCACCGTTTTCTTAGTCTTTTCTAGTCAAAGAATAAAGAAATACGAGTTGTGCATTTCACACTTAAATGCATGTGTATTTCTGCAGGTTATTTGCAGCTTGAGAAACAGGCTAAAGCTAAAAATGTCCTGCTAATGCTATTCTTTTTAAGAAGCTAGCAAACATGTTATTAGGTTATATATAAAATATAATTTTGGTGTATTATTACAGCTGTGGTGGAGAACATGGCCGAGTTCAGACCGGGTCTGTGCACCGAAGCTGCTCAGCAGGGACTCATGCAATGGCTCCTCAAGAGGATTAAGGTAAAAACAAAAAACAAAAATCGCAGGATGTGTTTTCCGTAACACTGTCTGTAATGTTGTACACTGTCTAACACTACAACAACATACTGTACAAATAGAAAAGCTCCTTACATACAAATCAATTCATTAAAAGGTCAAACAGGACCATCATGCAGGTGCTCGCTGAATTACAGCCAGATTAGCAGAATTAGGGCCACGATCACAGAAGCAGATGCAGATAAAGTAAAATAATGAAAATGTGGTTAACGGTTAGTATTTTTCCCCCATCACACAGGCAAAGATGCCGTTTGATGCTAACAAGCTGTACTGCAGTGAGATCCTGGCCATCCTCCTCCAGAACAACAGTGGTGAGTTGGAAAAGCATCAGCTCATGCCCTTACACCGCCATCATGTGCGTAAATGGTGCCAATAGTTTTTCACACAAGAATAAAAACGTAAATGTAAACAATATCATTATCTTAGTTGTTTGTTTATTGAGCATTAGACAGTGTGGTTAAAAACGGGTACTTTTGTACTAGATATTCAAGTTCAAGAAGCTTTATTGTCATTTCAACCACATATAGCTGACGCAGTACATTAGTGAAACGAAACAACGTTTCTCCAGGACCAGGTGCTACGTAAACATTCAACAAGGATCAAATTCGAGGAAAAAAAAACAACAACACCACAGAGCTACGACCAAGGTTTTTGTCCTAGCCACATAAAGTGCAATGTGTGCAACTATGTGCAAACAGTGCGAAGACAATACAGTGCAAAAACAGTACAAGAACAAAAAGACAACACAAGAATGAGACACTTAGCGCCGAAAGAAAGAAAAAGATGAGATGGAATTAAAAAAAAATGAAATGATGTACAGAGAAGCAGCGGTTGAGGTAGTGCAAATAGGATATAGACATAGATATAAATATAAACATAGCAGCGTAATGAAATACAGGGTTGAGGTAGAGCAATAAATAGTGAACAATGTAAGTTGTGTGTGTGTGTGTGAGAGAGAGAGAGATTTTTGTATAATTCAGTCCTGGGTGTTGAGGAGCTTTATGGCTTGAGGAAAGAAACTGTTACACAGTCTGGTTGTGAGGCCCGAATGCTCCGGTACCTCTTTCCAGATGGCAGGAGGGTGAAGGGGGTGTGTGAGGGGTGTGTGGTGTCATCCACAATGCTGTTAGCTTTGCGGATGCAGCGTGCGGTGTAAATGTCCGAGATAGAGGGACATTTCAGCTAAACAAGCTAGCAGTTAAGCTGTTAGCTGTTAAATCTTGCAACTATACTAGTTGTTAACTTAATGCTAGAAGCAAATTTAATCACTGAAATAAGTACTGTTAACAAATATATCGGTTTCCAGCTAGGATTAGCTTAGCCTTGTTACCTAATGCAATGATTGTGTCGTTAGCTTAAATAATTTAACTGTAGATAAAGACTTTTGGCCAAGCACGGGATTCTGAATGAGTCAAACAAAGATTAGCATAGCTAGCTAAGTAGCTAAATTACAACATCAGCAGGTTACATACATTGCCCTTTAAAAACTGTTAGCTTGCTAAGTTTCACTACAGAAATGAGTGCAATGTGTAGGATTATCTACGACGAAAGAGGAAACATACTAGTATGTAGCTAGCAAGCAGTACATGGCTATACATTACTTCCAGCAAAGTATATTTATTTAAATACTTCTGGCAAAGTAATACTAATGTCCAACATTAGCTAGGTAGCACCATCATATCAATTACATTTCTGAATGCTACATTGCACATACCTAAATAAATGTAGCTACAAAGCTACTAAAACTTCTGTCAAATATATGGGTAATATTTTGAATAAAAAGAAAGACAACTAACATAGCTTTTTAATTAGCAGCAGGTCATACAAATGTCATATGTTAGTGAGCTAAATGTAATCATGAGATTGAAGGAAGGTTAAGTGGAGGCTGTCAGGCTAGCTAATGCTAAGAGAAAGTCTTATGCTAATTGTGTTATGCTAGCTAGCTAAATTTAACCCCTTGGTCAGTTTATGAAAATAGAAAAACTTTACCTTGTTAATGTAAGGAAGATATTTTTAAATGTTCTGTGGAAAACAATGATAAATATTAGTAAATGTGTATGGGTGTAAAAATGAAATAAAGAGAATGTTTGTTTTCAAATTCACCACAGAATTTTAGTCTTAGCATTAGCATTTACCTCAGGATTTTACTTCAGACTATTTTGCCGCCATTTTAAGCTGTCCTTGTTGTCGTGGAAACAGTTTTTTTTCTCACACACACACACACACACACACACACACACACACACACACACACACACGCAGTGCTACAAACGCTCCTGAAGACCAGTTACTGAGTGAATATATAAATATAAAGGTTAGAGTTTAAGATGTAGTGTATAAACATCTTTAAAGCCGGGTTAATGAGTAAGGTCGTTCACACTGAATAAATAAAAATCACTTTCATTACAGCCTTTCAGATGAATAATCTTTTTTCATCGTAGCATCAACCAGTTTCATATTTGTTGTGTAAAGAATATTATGTGTATTTAATAATTTGTGTGATATTATTAGAATAAAGTAAGAATAAGTCTTCTACTTCCTTAAAAGGAATTTTAGTCTCACTGAAGGAGGCGTGGCTTCTGTGCTTGTCAATCACCGTGATGAAGGCGTGGCTATTTTCAGTACAAGACAATTAGCAGCAGGAGCAGAAGGGTGGCGTGTTTTTATTTTACTTTAACTGTTCACCTTGTGGTCCTCAGTGTCTTCCTCTCTCGCTCATGCTCTCTCTTCTTTTTCCTCTTTCTCTCTCATGTGCTCTCTCTGCCTCTCAAAAGAGAGGAGGGGGGGGGGGAGGGGGGGGGGGAAAAAAAAGGAGGGGGGGAAAAAAAAAAAAAAAAAAAAAAAAAAAAAAAAAAAAAAAAAAAGGCCAGTGATACTCTTCACCAACATACTGCAGGCATTATCTGCAGGTGCAAAAATGGTCTAGCACATGTGTTTTCAAAGAGGATTGTAATCTGCTGCATTCAAGTTGTCCAGTAACTCCCGTATGTTATGTATGTATGTAGGGACAAGCACAGGGTGGTTCTTCTTTTTTTTTTTTTTTTACTTTTTACTATGATTTCTAATAATAAAAACAACAAAAAAAATGGCCTCTTAATTTCCTTCCCTGATAAACAAGAATGGCCAAATGTACATGGACAGTTAATGCTGTTTTTTTTTTTTTTTTTTTTTTATAATAAAGTTACGGTAGGGGGAAAAAAAGCACCTAGTGACTGACAGGGACACGAGCGTGTCATATCGTCATGGTAACGATGCATACAACCAGCACACTGATTAAGACTGTCTAAACATGAAAAGCTTTTCAGGCTTTCAGAAATTACAGGACATTGTCTGTTTTTTAATCTCGTGGTGGGAAACGGTTGTGCATGGTATTGTACATGCGGTGTTAGTAAAACAGAGATATACACAGTGACAATGACGTGGATCTACAGTGGCTCTCCAGTCCACAAATACAAACTGGTTCACAAAATGCGTTGGTTTAAAAGGGGCAACACGCAGACAGTTTGGAATAACCATCCACTGGTATGTTTCACTGGGCAGTGGGAGAACCTGGTGGTAACCCACAAAGACACCGGGGGGGAAAAAATGCAGAGATCCATAACAAAAGTAAATGATGGGACTTGGGATACTGGAACTCTGAGAAGGCTACGCTGCCTTCTGGGCCACCCTGAAAACATGCTCTTAATGACATGTCATACAGTGCTGCCTCAGCAAACATGCTCTCACATTCATACAAATGAGGATTACATGCTATATAAACATGTTCAGGAAGACGGTCAATTTAAGTACACGCCTAAACAGTTCCGTCAAAGGCTGCATTTATAAACATCAACAAGGTGCACTGACATCATCCTGGAAATCAAGGATTCGAATCCAGGTTGATGCATGCATCCATCTGTGGCCGGGTGTCCATGGGAGCTAATCTGATGAGCTCTCACGGGAGGGAGGGATGGCGTACACTCACCTCCCTGTCACTTAAAGCAACCACCAGCCAATCATGGGCACCTGTGAGCTCATGTGCACGAGGGGGCGGTTATCATCGCTTTTCCTCAGGGTCTGTTAATCTTCCCTTGAATATGCATGCACAGCGGTTCATAAAGATGTGGGTTGCTAAGATCCTAAATCACTTTCGCCATCAGGTCTTACATTACTAAGACGCACAAGATGCTTACAAAAATTAGCTTGGCAATTTACCCAACGCCGATTTCACATACTGTATGGAGAAAATGAAGCTCGACCTTTCTGGCTGCATGAACTTGACATTTTTCTTTATGTAGCAGCACTTTAGGTGTTCTGCGCTTATTATAACCCAAATGTCAAGCGACTCAACCAAAAACACAACTGAGTGTTTGGAAAGCCGCTGCGTACCTTGCTTACCCATAATGCCCTGCACTGTGTCAGATAGTCACAACGGCTTCAACACAGAAGCAAAAATAAGACTTCAGTTTGTTTTCCCCCCCTCACGGACTGATTGAATAAAGCAATTTCGTCATTTTAACAAGTCACATAATAACTCTGTGTACATGGAGGAGACAAACAGAAGAACATTTGTTTTTACACTGCCAGAGAAAGCGCACAGTGGATGAAATGATGCAAGCTGGCATCACAAAGAGTTATATTACCCCATCAGACTGTCTGAGCCTTAACAAGGTAATTTGATTTTTTACTTTTTAAGGCTACAAAAATTGTATAAACAATTCACAAAAACAAAATAGACAGAAGACAGCAAACAGAACTATTGTGATGCAATCGTTTTGTCATAAACACAAACACTGAACGCGAAATTAAAACGCCTCTCCCCCACCGAAATTAAAACACCACTCCCCCACCAAGCCCGGGACTCGAACCCAGGACCTTCTTGCTGTGCTAACTACTACACCAGTGTGCCTCCCTGTGGACCTGTTTGCTGAATGATTTGATTGAGTTTATTTACTCAGCTGACTGTGTCCCGGGCTTGGTGAGGGAGTTCCTGTATGTTCTCCCTGTGCTTGCATGGGTTTCCTACATGCATATTAGGCTGATTGGCTGTTTCAAATTGCGCCTAGCTGTGTACGTGTTTTGCACTGTGATGGTCTGGCGAGCTGATCAGGATGTACCTCACCTTTGCCCGGAGTTGGCTGAGATAGGCCCCAGCTTCCTTCCCTAGTGGGATTAAGCGGTTCGGATAAATGAATGAATGAAACATGTGGTATAAGAAACAAAATCTCAAGTTCAAAATTTCAAAGCTTTCTCTTCCCGCGTGCATCAATGAGCCTTGCGTACTCATGACACTCCTGGTAGTCCTTCCTTGGACCACCCATAGTAGGTACCTACACTAACACTGCATAACAAGAACACCCCACAGTGGACAGGAGTAGACTCGTCACAATGCGGCCCTTGCCAATGTCACTCAGATCCTTATACTTGCTCATTTTTCCTGCTTGCAACACGTCAAATTCAATGTCAGAATGTTTTTAATGTTATGGCTGATTAGTGCGGCTTCATTTTCCACCCAATATGATCCAAGCTATACCTTCCACCCGTTTGCTAAACCCACATGACTTCCCATACACTTTCTTATTGCCCTATATATTAAACAACAGAGCTGAACACTCGCTCTAGAGACTTCATGCATAACGTAAAGGCTTTTGCGATTCGGACACGGGTGCATATCTTGTGCTTCCTATTAACATTTTGTCATCCGCTAAGCTTTGCATGTTCTCTATACTGTACAACACACCTGGCAGTGTTGGGCATGTTGACAGCTGCTAAGAAAATGTTTGCTCAATTGTTCACTAATGACTACAGTACTGTCGTGCTTTGTTTGGGTGTACTCGCATCCATTAAAACACACCTGCTGTTTCCCATTCTTACTACTTAACCTCAAATCAGAGACTGAGGGCTTCATAATGAAGTAATATTTCACTGCTTGTGTATCATCTCACCTCATTAACCTCCAGAGAAACTAGTCCTGCTTGCACAGGTTCTGTTATACAATACAGGCAGGCTTGAGTCTGGATGAATTGGAGCTGCATTGTACAGTGGAAAGGTCTATTTAGCAGCTCCCGCGGTAACTGATCAACACCTGGGGGTGGGGGCTATGATAAGAAGTCTACCGGATATGAAACGCTGCTAATGATGCAAGGGTTAGAGAAGAGTGAGCGAGTTTACTAATGCCTTTAATGCTATTTCAGTTAGCTCTTTCTTTCAGAATGCAGTGATGGACTTACTGGTGTCACGTATCACCTCGATACTGTGCTCATACAAAATGCCCCAATACCCACATTCAAATCAGCACACGAGTATATGACATGAACCTAGTGTATTATGTCATGCTAATAAACAACACAACACTGAGTGGCAGAGAGCATTTCACGATTAACAACAGCACTAAGAGAGCGCAAACCTACACCAAGCCGAGCAATCCCTCATATAACCCTGGATTTACACTCGGGCACAATGTCCGCAGTTCAAAAAAAGCGTAGAGCTCCACGATTTATGGCCACGCTTGGACCATGGCTGGGGTATAAAAAGGAAACAGGGTGCATCCAAGAGATGAAACTTGAAGGAATCATGTTTCCAAGTTCATCAAGATCCCCTACGATGGGGCATCGATGTCTGTTACGCTCTGTTACGAAACCCACATTCAGTGTCAATTTGTAATATGGCAAAATTTTTGACAGTCAATTATTGTCACGATCACACCAAGTTCCCTCAAGATCATCACGATTCAATGCCACGACACCCAACGCTCCTCATGATTCTCTCAAATCGCGAAGATTGCGGACATCATGCCCCAATGTAAAGCCTCAAAACTCAGCCTCTCTCACAATACTTAAAAAAATTCCTGGTTCCAAAATTTGACCAAAAAAAAAAATTTTAATTAACAAATGAATAAAATAAAATAAAAAAAAGACTTCCTTGTCCAAAGCCACAGCTCTGAAAGAAGTTCGTGAAAATCCACACATACCTTTTTACTATATAATAATAAAATGAAATGTGCACAGCACCACTGCTGAACATTACACACCCCCACCCCCCCGAAGAAAAAGAAATATATATATATATATATATAAAATATATCCTCTCTCACAATGTTAAATTCAATTGTTTTATTTGTGTAGCATTTTTACAAAACAGCTTTACAAAGTAAAACAAATTTTAAAAAGAATTTAACCATCTCTTCTACAAACCCTACACATCCCTAATGAGCAAGCCCCCGGCGACATTAAAGAATCTTTTTTTTTTTCTTCCTTTTTTTATTAAATTCCTGGATCTGGATCCTCTCTAAAATCGAATGGAGCCTTCCTTGTCAAAAGCCCCGCCTCTAGCAGATTTCCTGAAACTTTCCACATAGCCTTTTTGCATAATTGCGCTCACAAGTGCAGAAACAAACTGAGGGTAAAACATAACCTACATGGCAGAAATGAAAATGCTAATCTACTGAAGCATTATACTACAAAAGCATCTTCCTACAACAAAAATAACCTGATAAATCACCTTCAGCTTCAACAGGATCGCCTCAAAACCCATCATCAACCTAACAACGTAGAGTGAAAGAAAACGCCAAGAGTGGTGTATTGTTCTTTGCAAAGAGCCACTATTGACCATTGACAAAAAAGACAATGAAGATAAAGCTTAAAAAACCCAGAAGAGTAGGTAGTAAGGAGTACCAAAACCTAGACATGGGATAAATGCTTCCCTAGAAAGCTGGAGTCAGATATCAGTCTAGAGAAAGAATAAACAGGTTCACATTCAACAACAAAGCAAACGTGGGCTAAGAGGAACTGACATGAAATGTGCAAACCGAAACCACCATCGCCCTAACCAACAAAACACAAGCAAATGAGGCTTCCACTCAAAACACAACATTTCCCTTGAATTTTTTATGACACCCAACCCCATGGCGAGAGAGGAGTGTAAAAATAAATGACACGGTGGTATTAAAAGCTACTGCATCGGGGTGGTGTTAACGACTGAACCCAGCAGCAGCAGTGCTAGAGAGGGGAGAGGAACGCGAACACAGACACGGAAGGGATGCGTTAACACATCGGGGTTATGTAATTGTGATGCAGGCTGCAGTATGTTCTGTTCTGTCTGGCCCCCCGGGGTTTAAAGTAGAAGAGGCGTGGGGGCGAGACAGGCGCAGGAAGAAAAATAAAGGAGACGAGAGACAATATAAAAGCATAAAGACTTCATCCACGGTTTCTAAGGGCTGTCGAAATGAAAGCTGAAGGACTCTCGCCCACTGCATGAGCATCTCACACAGCCTGGTGGAGAAACGCCTGCCTGCCATGACAACAAAGCCCCATCACACACATCCAGACGCTGCGATCTGCAGAGTCCAAACATAAACTCCAAGACCCCGAGAAGACGGAGGAGGAGGAGGAGGAGCGAGCGTGCAAGCGAGAAAGAGAATGGGCTGACGTCGCATGACACTGTCACCGAGCAAGCCGCCGCACACAAAGGCATTCCCTTGCTGCAGCAGTTACTATGGGGATGCACTTGACCGCAGACAGAAACGACGCAAACACAACCGACTCCGTCTGGCTCGCACGTTTATTCTCACACTCTGGTTATCCGTTCACTTTCAGTGCGGTCACATGACTAGAACTGTTTGTTCACAACATCAATTCCCAGTACATGTACAAGTCATCGGGTGCAATCTGCAAAATGGACACATCTCCATCTAAACCGTGTGTGTGTGTGTGTGTGTGTGTGTGTGTGTGAGAATTAGGTAAACCTCCATAGACTTCATCATGCTTGAGTTGCTTTTTAACGATAAACAGTATGTGCACTATGTATCCAAGCACCACATCGTTATCAACCAAGACCTGAGTCACTGAGCATTCCAAGATATAAGCCATCATCTGGCCTAAACTCCCATCCAACATAAATAACACAAACACAAAATAAAAACCACGTGAGTAGCACAAAACTGATGCATAAAGAAGCAGCTTTTGCATCCAGAAACCTGCTCTTCAGGAACCGATCCAGTAGTCAGCCTTTGAATCCATCGACAGAACACACAATCAAAGAGAGGTCAAGCCAAGCAAAAATTAACATTGGGGTTGATTTTCTAAATACTAGGTCACATTTTATTCTTTGGCGTTTTTCAGCAGTTAATCATGTGTAAAGTGGTTTATTTATTTAGTAGAGATTTCTTCTCTATTGTACGAGATCTGAAAATGAATATGCAATGCCAAAAGGTCCGTTTTAATTTATTACTGGCATATTTCCGTGTGAAATTTGTTGCCAAAATTGTGCAATAAAATTAATACCTTTTATAAAATGTCATTTGATATTCAAAATAAATTTAGAATATAAAACGATTGAATTGATTGGTTATTTTATTTTTGGTTTAGATTACTCTCCAAGTACAATAAGGCTCGTTTCTCTGTCACTTGTCCCTCCGTATCCAAATTTAAGTGTATTTTTTATTTTCTGTCCCATTATTAAAAGTGGTATCAGAAAACATTTTTGCTAATAACAAAAAGATATGTAAAAAAAAAAGGTAATAAAAAGGTCTGAAAATTTCGTGACAGATATATCTACAGCCTAAGAAAAGTGTGACATTTGTGTTAATGAGTGAAAGTGATAGAACAACTAGATCATACAAAGATCTGTATGCATTTCAAACTTTAATTATTTTCTGATCAAGGTCTTAATTGGGTCAGCATTAAAACGTACCTGTGGTGAATTAATGTTACTAGCAAATTTAAAATGATCAGGCGTAACACCAACTAGTGCTTTGGGCAACATCAGTCCATGCCCAACTGTAAAGTGTGCATGAGTGCTACGTCACAAGGCACGCTCAGAGACATTTCTGACTGGCTGTTCTAGCCTGGTATTCACGTGAACTCATTGGATTGGCTGGGCTACATCACTGACCCCGTGCATCATAACACATAATCAGCCAGTGCTGAGCTGCACAAACAACAAGCGCAGCAGTTGCGGAAAACATTTCTTTTGTGTTCCTAAACCAACTGACGACAGGAAAGCCCCTTTGCAAAACTTTAGCTGCATAAGCTATTTAGGATTTATCGTCACGCTCATCTCTGGCAGTGTTCTCACCCTTAGAGTCACTCCTCCCTCTCTGGTTCAAATCGGTAACCGTTTACTTGCGCTGGACAACCCCGCCCAACGTATTGACGTCATTTATGGGGAAAACTGCCGGCTAACCATGGGTTCAGCCCCGCTAGTAACCCATGGGATAAAATTACCAGTTTGGTGCTTTTTATGGTCACTTCGGTTAAAAAAGCTTCTGAATCGCTTAAACGTATTAGGTACGCATTAATTATTCAGTAACAATGTCCAATACAACAGCTCTCTTTAAATAATTGTTAACATGATGTTGCCACATCAGATATTTGCCTTTTTGGGACATTTTTTTTCCTGACTTCTCATTTATTTTCAAAAGATGCTACTTCTCATGCCATTCATCCATTCATTTTATCACCCTCTTTTGGTTATATGCCAAACACATTGTTTTTGTTTTTTAGCGGCGATTGCGGACTGTACTTGCGCATTATCACCACTCTTTGTTCTTAAGTTCTCTCCTTTGGCGTACAGACTAATTCATGGTTAATGGGCCATTTTCAGAAAAATGTACACAGTAACGGTGGGGACATTTTCTAAAGACAGACAGCCTTTTATGCATTAAGTTGAAAGCAATCACTAAAGATAGCTTATGAATTTCACTATTGGTGAGTTTTTTATCTAGTTCTATTACCAAGCACACACATATATAATCCTTTCCATAGGAAATGTTATCCTCTGAAGTGCACAATGTCCTTACGGTTATCAATGGTAAAAATGACCAAAATGAAGGTGCGTCGTCTCCCTGTGATTTTATGTGAGAGTTTTGCTGAGTTATACACAGAAAACAATATTATCCATCAATCTATGTGCACTCCATGTGAGGTCTGAAAACACTGTTTTCAACCTGATGCACAAAAGGCTGTCTTTCTATAGTCACTGTGTACATTGTTCTGAAAATGGCCCTTACATGGTTATGTAAGACACTCACATTCTTTTTTCCAGTCCTGCCACTTTCAAAAATATTAGTAGATACCTGATGACTTCATCTTCTGGCCTACACATCATTCATTCCCCTTTAATCCAAGCTCCCCTCCTGTATTCTGTACACAAGTGATCGACCTTATATGCACAGTTTCATACTACATCCCATTGTGGTGTAACAACGAGTACATACTTAACTGTAGTCATGGCTACAACCAACATGGCATCACACCGGTTTGGTATAATTATGCTTGGGCACCCTCACTGTGACTTTAATGATGTACTCAAAATATGCAACAGTTATATCCCTCCGTTACTCGGTTTAAATGTCCCGCTGTTACCGAACATGTTTGTTGTTATTCAAAATAAATGTAATTTCCAAAGTACAAGTGACTTTGCAATTTATAAAGTAACATGTAACAGTGATTTACCTACTTGATGAACATTAGAATTTTACCTGTAGATTTCATGTCCCTCCCTCCATCACCATGGACACTGAATTTTAATTACAAAAGGACACCGCTACAAATCCTGAAGTTCTTATATCATGTTAAGTGGTAGCTACATAGCTAATTATAAGAGGGATACAAGTTAAGCTTTATTTAAATTTGTTTGGTCACAATATATTTATGCAACAGGAAGTCAGTGAAATGTCCCTCCGTTAGCACTTGACTTTACCCAGAGGCCATTTTGAAATAAACCTGCACAGCTGATTCAAAATGGCCCCTGACTTCACCACCCAGCATAAATGATGTAGCTTATAGATCCTATATGGGTACTGGATTTAATTCCCTGTGTGTTCTATAGTATGTGGACATGATCCAACTGGTGGGGGAAAAAATCCCTCGTTCAAAGAATTTGAGATGGCTGATCGTCCATATATGTGACCCATCACAGAAAAGTGGGCATTAAGTCAGGAATTATTAAATGCACTTTTCTCCATGGTTGCATGCTTAAAAGAACGGTTTTGGTTAGTTACTCCAAAACTAGACAATTATGTAAGAAAACCTGGTGTCCCCACGAAGTTTCGTGACAATCTGTGCACAACAATGAGACCAGACAGCTCCAAAACCAAACTGTAGATACAGAAACCCAAGCTTTGCTTCATGAAACCCAGTTTGAAAGCAATTCCTCAAACAGTTTAATAGGATCCTCACAGACATGATACGTACCCCTAAAACCCACAGTGAGAGCAAAAAAAAAAACACCTCGTATGTCATTTGTTAAAGACTTGTTTATTTCTCTAAAATAACACCACATCAGTACAATTCAGTATCTAAAAAAAAATACACACACACACACACACACACATACACATATACATAAGAGATCTAAACACATAGGTCTTGCTCATTAGGGATGTGTAGGGGGTTGTAGAAAAATTTTTAGACTCCTCCTTAAATTAATTTTACTATGTAAAGC
>JBCNYH010000022.1:34558433-34569429 GCA_039654325.1 Tandanus tandanus | reverse complement strand
AAAAACACAAAAAAACACACACACACACACACACACACACACACACACACACACACACACACACACACACACACACATCAGCTCTCTAACCCTTTACCCGACCTTGCCGAGCTCTTGTCTGTACGGATAAATCTGATCAGAGTGATGAGGACGATGTGATTCAGAGACGATGGTGTCAGTAAGATTTCGTATTGATCAGAAACTTTACCATCACACCGGTGTTCCTTTCGACTGTTTCTTCATCATGCAGTCCTGTTCTGACACACACACACACAGGAACAGGTTGCTGTGTCTGTATTTTAAAAAATTTCATCATCAGCGTGGAAAGGACATGGTGACCGTGCAGTATGTGTGTGTGTGTGAGACAGAGAGAGACAGAGAGAGACAGAGAGAGACAGAGAGAGACAGAGAGAGACAGAGAGAGAGAAGGAAAAGCACCAGCAGAAGGAGAAAAATGTGAAAACAGCAATGGGGAGTGTATATTTCAAATGACTAGAATGCCTTTTGCTTTACAAAATACAGGTGATTTATTCGGTTCATAAAATAAAATCATTTGTTAGATTCCATCAGATTCACTTGAGGAGTCAGATTCACTTTGAGAGTCGGATTGACTTTGAGTCACTTTTTGAGTAATGTGCACTTTCAAAGTCTGAGTCAGAATCCGCATTAGATTTGTGTTTCAAGTCACGGAGATTTCATGTTTTCTTTTTTCATCCATCAATTCATCTTTTCATTCATCTATCCATCCATTTTCTTTTCCTTTCTTTCTTTCAGATTGTGGTGATTGAATGCCACGGCGTCGCGTACGTGTCGTTGATCGGCTCCACGTGAAATCTTTTCCTTTTGTGTTTTGATTTCGTGGTGGAGAGTGTGTATCCGTAGGGAACGTGCTGCTGGATTAATTTAAGGTTAAGAGAGAAACGCTGTCGCAGTTTTACATTTCCACTGCCACCTTCTCGCTCCAAAAAGAGACCGAATCTCACTCCAGCTTTCCCCTCAGGCCCTTCTCGATCACTTCCCTTCTCTTCTTCCAATAATGAGTGTGAAAACTCTCTCTCTCTCTGTGTGTGTGTGTGTGTGTGTGTGTGTGTGTGTGTGTGTGTGTGTGTGTGTGTGTGTGCACGCGCGCACTCCCTGCGGTGTACCACTCATAAACTTCATGCCACTGTTTTGATCCCAGCAGCCCATTAACAGCTCGAGTGCGGATCGTTTTTATATCAATGCGCTCGTTCTTTAACATTAACATTGTCGTCTACCCTCAGGACCTTTTTTTTTCGCATGACGTCATTAAAAGAAAATTATCCAGAGGCTGGTTCGAGGTGTTGAAAAATCTCTGTTGAAGAACTTCCTGTCTTAATCGATGAGAACAGATACGCCTTTAATCTGACCGAAATGAAGTGAGGGTTCAGGCTTTGTCTCGTAAGGGTACTTCCTGTTTCAAAGCGCTGAGCTTTTGGAGAGGCGGTCTGAAGGGAAACGCGACAGCTGGAGTTTGTGCATGCTGTAATTGCGGCAATTGACACCGGCCTCCCTCCAGGGAACACCAACTAATATATCAGGAGGAAATATTGTTGGGGGGAGGAGTGTTTGCGAGGGAGAGGTACTGGAGCATGGCGTCGCAAACAAGGTGCTCGCATACTGGCGAACACAGAACACAAAGAGACAGCACTCAGCGCAGCGGGAGAGACAGCCGAGCGATTCAGTCTGTCGGCTTTACTACGTTAAACGCTCTCCGTGCATTGTGTGACGAGCGTACAGCCGTGACCCGGACCGCTCCACACCGGCAAAGAGGCTGGTGACGGGATTTATTTTTTCTTTCTCCTTGTCGTGCTAATACAGAGGAACCAGTACTGAAAGAAAAATAAAAATAAAATCGCAGCTCGCCGTTCACACCAGTGCAGATGCAGTGCGACGAAGCGGCCAGAGGGCAATTCTTTTCAATTTACCGTGACAGGAGAGGCTAAGCGCCGCAACGGAAACACCATAAACAAGTTAACGCAAAGCAGTTCTGATGAGAAACACTAAAAACAATTATATATATTTTTAGCGGTAAACAATAACACACATCATACAGAATGCTTTCATGAATTATTAATATTTCATCCATAATGATTCACTTCTATTAATGTCCCAGAATTCTTTGTGGCGAGCATCACATTCGCTTTCATGGCATTCGGCAAACGCCGTAATCAAGAGCAACTTATGTATATTTTTATCTTATTCATACAACTGAGCAGTCGAGGGTTAACAGCTTGATGGTACTGGGGCTTGAACCGCCGACCTTCTGCTCTTATCCACTGAGCCACCACTGTATCAAGTCTTCATTTCCATTCATTCATTTAATTATTTATTTGCCGGTCCGATTTATCCCACTAGGGTGGCGGGGAGGCTGGTGCCTATCTCAGCCGACTCTGAGCGAAGGCAGAGTACACCCTGAACAGCTCGCCAGACCATCGTTGGTCCAACACATGCTCAAACTCACACCTAGGGGCAATTTGTAACAGCCAGATAGCCTAATGTTCACGTGTTTGGACTGTGGGAGAAAACCGGCTCCGGGATGAGTGTCAAATATCTGACCTGCAAGTCTACATCAATGAGCTGTTACTATAGAAACGATGATGTGTTATTGACGAACGCGTTACAAGCACCAAAAAGCAACTCGAGGTCACGACACCCAAAATATCCAAACAGATAGCGCCGTGTTGACGTGTGGAACATGCCATCGGGGCGGCTGATGGATGGATCGCCTGGTTAACGCAGCCGGTTTATTTTCCGCATGTCGCCGCTTTGCTTTGGCCTCGAAAAAAAATCCCTGCAAACTTTCTAATGGTGATGAATTTGAGTTTGGAGAGTATTGACAGTGCTCAGGTATCGACGCGCGGACTAACTGCTTAAGATTGATGACTCTCGGTGCAGGGGTGTGTATGAGTGATGGCGTCTCTCCGTACCATTAAGTCCCAAACTGACTGATTTACACACTGATCAGTAGCGGCGCTGCGGAATGTTTGGTTTATGCGTTTTTGCCGCGTGTGTGTGTTTGCAGGACATGGTGCGGCGGGGTGAGATCCTGGACGACACCATGGAGGACGAGTTTTACCTACGACGTTTAGACGCTGGCCTTTTCGTCCTACAGTTGATCTGTTACATCATGGTGGAGATCAGCAGCGCAGGAATTCCGCAGGTACGCACAAAAAACCCCCAAAACACGAGCAATTAAATGATTTCCAGGAGACTGTTTCTATAAATAATGGCACGCCGAAGGAAACCGTTACTATGCGATGTGATAAGTGTTGGCACAGTATCTTGCTCAGCTGTATCTCTCTATAGAAATCTATAATCACCTTCTGACCAATCAGAATCGAGAGTTCTCATTCTGAGCATGTCTTGTTATTATTACTGTCACAGCTGCAGCAGAGAGTCCATCAAATCCTGAACCTGAGGGGTGGATCGGTGAAGACCGTGCGACACATCATGAGAGGTGAGCGACTGACGATCATCACTCCTCGCCTGCACACCAATTTTACGCCATGGCTACCGCCCCTGAACCATCCAGTCACCGTATTCCTCTTAATCCCCGTTAGTATTCTCACCACTCACATCAGAACGTCACAGCGGGTCACGCCGGATCGTTACGAATAATCAGCCACGCTAAACACACCGGATGACGAGCGTGCCTTTTGAAGTAATTAAGACCCCACCCACCCCCATGTGAGCGCGTGTCCTCAGATGCCCTGCTCTTTGTGCGGGCTAAAAGGCTCGGCGGAGAAGGGCAGCGAAATGTCCCCACTTTCACTTTTTCATCCACGTCGCTCACGTCGAGAGAGTTCCGCGGTGCCAGGAATCCCGTTATATGAATGCGAGCTGGCTTATTAGCATAAACTCTCAACGCCTTTGACGTGAACTGCATGACAAGATCCAATTCATTAAAACACACACACACACACACACACACACACAAACACACACACAAACACACACAGCTCCACCGACATTTTTTTATTTTAAGTAAACTTGTAATTGCAGATATTACATATTCAGTTGCATCCATTAAATGAGAGAGTCGTCCATTTTTTTGCTGATCTGGTTGTTTAATCAGGAGGCTGAAGAGCAACTGAAGATTTAAACTGGAATATTGAGATGTGATTTTGATATTCTGTGCATTTCAGCATCGTGATACACTGCGGCCCATATTTACATTTAGGATATTTGGCAGACATTTTAATTATCCAGAGTTTCTTACATTTGTCATTTTTACGCAACTGAGGGTTTAAGGGCCCAACAGTGGCAGCCTGGCAGTACTAGGGCTTGAACCCCTAACCTTCTGGATCAGTAATCCAGAGCTTTAACCACTCAGCCACCACTGCCTGCCTATTGTACTATACACTGGTCTCGGATAATTCTGGACCGTATTCTGGTCTCGGCTCGTTTAGGACCACGTTCTAGTTGCTGCATGTTCAGAACCGAATTCTGGTCTTGACTCATTAGGACCACGTTCTGGTCTGGGCTTGTTCTTGACCGTATTCTGGTTTCAGCTTGTTTAGGACCGCACTCTTATCTCGGTCCGTTCTGGACCACACTTTGGTCTCGGCTAGTTTTGGATTGCGTTCTGGTTTCCCCCCATTCTGGACCGCCTTCTGGTCTCGGCTCATTAAGGACCGTATACTGGTCTCGGCTCATTCTGGACTTCGTTCGGGTCTTGGCTCGTTTTGAACCCTTGGCTCGTTCTGGACCGTAATCTGCTCTCGGCTTTGTTCTGGTATGCATTCTGGTCTGAGCTCCTTTAGGACCGTATTCTGGTCTTAGGCTGTCACGGACCTCTCTTTGGTCTCTGCTTAATTAGGACTGCACTCTGCTCTCGGCACATTTTTTTAATCTGCATTCTGGTCTCAGCCTGTTTTGGACTGCACTGTGCTCTCGACTTGTCCTTTACCACGTTCTGGTCTCAACTCCTTTAAAACTGTTTTCTGGTCTCAACTTGATTTGGACTGCACTCTGGTCTCGGTGCGTTTTATTGGACTGTATTCAGGGGCCTTATTTGCCCTTTTTTTGAACCTTATCCTGGTGCCAACCTGTTTTGGAATGTACTCTAGCACCAGCCATTAGGCCTGACCCTTTTTCGCACTGTGAGACTGGTTTCATCCGGTTTTGGATTGTTGGCTTGTTTCCACCTGTTTTTCTGACCGTAGGCTGGTGTGATTTGTGCAATTCCTGCAGCTTGTGTTGATTATTTGTAATTGGATTCACCTTCATGCTTGCCTTCCAGCTAGGACTCCATTCTGGGTTTGGGGCAGTGTGGGGTTTTCACTCACCTTGCACTCGTGTCATGGCTGTTAGCTTTTAATGTCTGAACATACGGTACCTTCCCGTCTTGGCTCATTAAAGGGCAGCTTTATGTTTCCTTGTTATCAAAAGCCAACAAATAAGAGATGAGTTATTAGACCAACAGGCCTTGAGCTCAGAATTCCAAAGTTTCATTTTGACTCGCAGCGTTTGTGCATAAAGTCAAGCGGCGTTTAAACATGTCCTTTTAAAATGCCTTCATTCTCTGCCAACCTTCAAAATTTCAACCTTTCAGATCTAACAGTATTACATAAGGTGCCATTTCTATGAAACGTAAAAAAAAAAAAAAAAAAACACCTTTAAAATAGTGAATGTGAAAGGCATCTCTCTTTCCTCCCTTTCTTTTGGAGAGCAGCTTGTGTGTGGGAGGCTCTCTGTGAAATCGCTGCCACCTCTGTGATAAATTGAAATTTTCTGCTGCGGGATTGTAGCAGCTGTGGCCTTGAGCAGGCCTGCGGAGAGAAAGCACTGGCAGGACCACGCGGCACAGAGGTACCATCGAACAGCAGCCATGCTGGCACTTCGCCCTCGCTGTCGAGTTAAGAGTAGCAGCGGGGTGCGTTATAGTCCGCCGAATACTTCAACCAAAAGTGCTAACAGTGAAGGGAAGTCATTAAAGGGCAATTAACTGTGGTCTGATTTGTTCAGTCTGAAAGGAAACCGGCTCGGAGTGGTTTTTTTTATTTTATTTCTATGTGTTCGTTTGACAGGTATTTTTACCTAAAGTGGCATGTGAGCCCGGGACATCGCCAAGTAATTGCGGGTTGGGAACCCTGCTGAAGGCTCACTGATTTTCTGTCAGTACTTAGATTTGAATTTTCTAATCAGTAGCACAAAAAAAAAAAAAGCCACCGATGGCTCCAGGTCTGGTTAAAAGTCTAGAAGAAGGAATCAGGGCGACACGACGATCTGGAATCTTCAGTTGCTGGTACCGAGAGTTCCGCTGGGACCGGGATACTTCTACAACTTAAAGGCTCTTACCTTTTACTGGTCCCTTTTGGCGAGGCGCTGCTCCCGTCCATCGTCATCCTTTGAGTTTTTATGAAGGAATTCCGTAGGAACAGTGTCCGGTTTTAGGCGTAAAAGTTTGGACTTCGTGCCGAGTAGTTCTGCCTGGAGGTCACGCCGATAGCAGGTCGGGTTGAAGTGGTCTTCGCAGAATACTGAATTCTGAAAGGAACCGGTTTCAGAGTACGGCCCGTGCCGATGTTACATTATGTTTTCCGCGATTTCTGCGCTTGTTGTTTGTACAGCTGTATGCTTTGCACTCCGCCATTTTCCAGCCGACGCAGCTCAGCACTCGCCGATGGTGTGTTATCTTAGACTGGTGTCTGCTGCACGCAGCCCAGCCAATAGGACCAAACAACGAAGTCGAGTCACCACCAGGGCTGGAACAGCCAATGAAGAAGGTGACATGACAAGAAGCAAGGACCGACGTTGCCTGACAGAGCCTCTGATGTCATACGTGATCGTTTTAAAGAGCTAGTAATACACATTCACCACAGGTCCCCTTTAATGGCTCTTCTCTATAGGGGAAACCCTAAAGGGTCCATGTAGAGGAACGGTTCGTAACCCTTAATTATCCGAAGAACATTTTCTGGTTCTGAAAGAGTGGCAAGGTTCTTCTGAGACCTTCTGGTCCTGGTGGCCCGGCACATGCTTTGTATTTTTTGCCTTCCTGTCACTATTTCGTTCTGTAGATTGAGGCTTGTGTCGCATTTGCAGGAGAAAGTAGAAATATGAACAGTCTGTGAGACGCCACACTCTGGGATGAGGGAACCTGGGACGATTTCTCCTTCTAAAATTCCATTTAAAAAAATCCATCGAAGTTTCAGTTGATCTATTGGATATTTGTGTAGATTACATTTGATGATTCCATGTGGAGGTTCCAGTTCACGGTTCCGTACCGAGGTGTCAGTCGATGGTTCCATGCACACAGTTCATTAAAGAGTTCCGCACTTTTTTTTTTGGTTGCTGTTTTTTATTTATTTATTATTATTCCACCCCCCGTGTCTACACCAGGGTTCCAGTAAACAGAGATCGATATCACGGTTCCATTCGACTCTTCACTTCAGTGGTTCCATTGCAGGATTCCTTTTGTTTTTTTTCAGTCCATAATTTCCCTTTCACAGATCCATACCAAGGTTCCAAACCAGATTTCCATTCGTCTGTTCTTTTCCACTGTTCGATTCAAGGTTCTTTCCCCCCCCCCCCTTTTAGTGCATTATTTCCTTTTCACCGGTCCAGTTCTACTTGACTCTTCCATACCCGTGTTCTTTTGAACAGTTCCTTTTGACGGTTCTTTTCGATGATTTGGTTCTATGGTTCCTTTCATTCAGTGCTGGTTTTCTTTTCACAGCTTTTCACATACCAGGGTTCCATGTGACTGTTCCATTCGATTGCTCGATTCGACCGCTCCCTACCAAGGTTCCTTTCAAAGGTCCGGTTCAGTTCAGTGGCTCCTAAGATGCTTAATCCTAATTAGGGTTGCGGGGAGGCTGGCGCCCATCTCAGCGGACTCTAGGCGAGGGCGGGGTACACCCTGAACTGCTTGCCAGGACATCGCGGGGCAGCACAGACACAGCCATTCACGCCCACTCTCACGCCTAGGGGCGATTTGGAACCGCCAGTTAGCCTAGTGTGCATGTTTTTGGACTGTGGGAGGAAACCCACGCAAGCACAGGGAGAACATGCAAACTCTACACAGAAACGCCCTCGCTGAGCCCGGGAATCGAACCCAGAACCTTCTTGCTGTGAGGCGGACGTTCTAACCACTGCGCCGCCCGCTGGAAATTTAAACAGGCAAAATGTAAAACTTCCTAAACGTATTTATTTCAGGTAAATTTCTCAAAGCAAGAAAATTTCATTAATTATAATCACCTGCACTGAGGTTTTTTTTTTTTAACTGGTGAATTCCATCTGGGGAATATCCTGGACTTTTAGTTGTGTAATAAAATGGTCGTACAGTTCCTCGTTCCGTTCTCTCGCTCTGAGGCTTTTTATTGGTTCCTGTGTTGCGAGTGCTGATTGCAGGCGAACTGTTCCTCTGCTCAGCATGCTGTCCGTGTGATTGTGGGCTTTTTTCCCCCCTTCTCTCTTTTTTGTCAGACTGGATTTCATCAAGCAGCATGTCGAGGGTCAAGAGTCCAGCCCCAACCACTGACCCTTCAAATACACCCGCTGATTTCTTTCTTTCCTCCTTTTTTCCCCCCCCTCGTCTGCGAGTTCTGGTTTTATTTGACTGCACCACACTGAGCTGTGATCTCCTCCTCCAGCTTCTGGATTTATAGATTCAGGTTTCTGCACCGTGGTCCGATTCAATGTTCTGGTGAAGCTGCAGGTTTGATCGTAATCTCGAGGAACTTAATTGGAGCCGATACAGTAAAGTAGCAACTTGTATATATTTAAGTAATTTTCCTCTAAGCGTCCTCAGCCGTCTTCCATTCAGATTTCTAATCCCCGCAACTGTTCGGCTTTTCGCCGAGGCTGAGCGTTTTTAAACCCAGCCGGCGCTCATTACATTGAATTTATTGTTAATCAAGTCATCAGTCCCCTAGAACTTCCTCGGTGTAATCAAATGTGTAACTAGGACAAAAGAGGAATCGCGCCACGCTGTTGCTGCAGAGATTAGGAATTTAATTAGCTTGTGCAGAAGCGAAAGTTGCAGGCCTTTTTTTTGTGCGGATTCACAGCAGGAGGTTCGCCGCCTGGCTCGGGCTTCAGGAGTCACCTCGCCCTTGATAAGAGCTTCACGTACACTGACATTCGGCTGTTCCTCGCCGTGATCTGCGTGTGTAATTGTGTCAGTACCTGTGTGTGTGTGTGTGTGTGTGTGTGTGTGTGTGTGTGTGTGTGTGTGAGGGAGGGAGAGAATGATGTGCAACACCTCTGAGCTCATGCAGGGATTATCCTCCTCACTGCTATTTATGCTGTATGCAAATAACATCTGATTCCAGGCTCTGTGTGCGTGTGTGCGTGTGTGCCATGCCCTTTAGCATGCCTGTCTATTTTTTTAATAGGTTTGATGCTAGGCAAGGTGCGCCGAATCGTGAAAGGATCAAAAGAATAATTCATGCGTGCGTCTCACCCTGAAACATTCCCTTGGCATGATGGAGAAGGAGGCGTGGCTTTTCTATCCATCTCACTGACTGAGGAGGCGTGGTCTCTGTACCTTCCCCAGTGAAGGAGAAGTAGGCGTGGCTTTTGGAGTGAGGAGGTGTGGTCTCTGTGTCTGTTCCAGTGATGGAGGCGTGGCCTTTTAAACTCCCTGTCAGTGGAAAAGGAGGTGGGCCTATGGGGTCTCGGGTTCAGGAAAGGAGGTGTGGCTTTTGTGTCAGTCTCCGAGAAGGAGCCGTGACTCTTGGATCTCGGACTCAGTGAATAAGGAGGTGTGGTCTCTGTACCTGCCCCAGTGAAGGAGGCGTGGCTTTCGTGTCGGTCTCAGGGAAGGTGAAGGAGGCGTGGCTTTTGGATCTCGCTGTCAGTGGAGACGGAGGCAGGGCTTTTGTGTCTCAGTCTTAGTAAAGGAGAAGTAGGCGCATTGAAGAATAAAGAGGCGTGGCCTATCCATTTTTCTGTAGTAGTATAGAAGTGGGCGTGGCTTCTGTACACCTAAATGCATTTTAAATGCTTTAGATTTTTCAGGATGCGTAGCTTTATATTACATCATATATCACTTAAACCTGCATCTGTGGAAATTATACACACACATACACGCACGCACGCACACACACACACACACACATACACGCACACACACACACACACACACACACACATACACGCACACACACACACACACATACACGCACACACACACACACACACACACACACACATACACGCACACACACCTGAAGAGAGAGAGCAGTGAGTGAAGAGGAAAGAGGTGATGATGTACTGAGTGTGTGTGTGAGCTGGGTTAAAACGAATACAGCATTGATAGTTCTCAGATAGAGCAGGTGAAGTGCTGAAGTAAGTGTGTGTGTGTGTGTGTGTGTGTGTGTGTGTGTGTGTGTGTGTGTGTGTGTGTGTGTGTGTGTGTACATGTATATATGTGCATGCGTGTGCGTCTGTGTGTGTGTGTGTGTGTGTGTGTTGTGTATATTGGTATGTGACCCTGTTCATTGTTGCTTCACCCTGTGTGTTGTGTGCATCACATTGTTTTAAGTTGCATCAGGTCTGAAAAGTCGATGCAGTCTCTCTTTCCCTCTGTCATCCCCCCTCACTGTCTGCTTGTTTCATTTTCTTGCCTTCCAAACATCTCTCTCCCTCACTCCCCCTTCTCACACATATATGCACTCCATTTTTCCTCCCCGAGTTTATCTCCCTCGTCCCCCTCTCCTCTCCTACCCTCTGCAGCACGTCTTCCTCTCTACTGCAGCAAAAAAGAAAAAAGTGAGAGAGAGAGAGAGAGAGAGAGAGAGAGAGAGAGAGAGAGAGAGTGAGAGAGAGAAGTGTGAGATGAAGAAAGAGCAGCGTGACATTTGGCTCACTGTTGCATTATTGGCTCTAGATGATGTGATCTGAGGAGATTAGAGAAATACAATACTCCCCCAAATCAGCACTCCGCTGGCTCTACCCCCCTCTCACACACACACACACACACACACACACACACACACACACACACACACACACACACACACACACACAC
>JBCNYH010000022.1:34481773-34498687 GCA_039654325.1 Tandanus tandanus | reverse complement strand
TCTCTCCCTCTCTATCTCTCTCTCTCCATCTCCCTCTCTCTCCATCTCTCCCTATCTCTCTCTCTCCATCTCCCTCTCTCCCTCCATCTCCCTCTCTCTCCATCTCTTTATCTCCCTCTCTCTATCTTTCTCCCCATCTCCCTCTCTCTCCATCTCTCCCTCCATCTCCCTCTCTCTCCATCTCCCTCTCTCTCCCCATCTCTTTATTTCTCTCCATCTCCCTTTCTCCCTCCATCTCCATCTCTCTCTCCATCTCCCTCTCTCTCCCTCCATCTCCATCTCTCTCTATCTCCCTCCATCTCCTTCTCTCCATCTCTTTATCTCTCTCTCCCTATCTCTTTATCTCTCTCCTCCTCTCCCTCTCTCTCCATCTCTCTTCCTCTCCATCTCCCTCTCTCTCCATCTCTCTTCCTCTCCATCTCTCTCTCTCTTCCTCTCTCTCTCCCTCTGTTTTCTTAACCTTTCAGTATCCTCAGAGCTGCGGCCCAGCATTATGAGCTGTAACTGTGAATAATTCACACACACACACAGTTTTTGAAGCCTCCTACGCACTCTGGTGGCCTGCTCCCCCTCGACTCATCTCAGCCACTCATTACGGCGTGTTTGAGCACCTCCCCGCCTTCTCCTCCGGTGAAACAATGCACTGAAAGAGCGCGGACGTCTCCGGAGGTCAGGAATTAAAATGCATTACGGACGTTTTGGTAAACAACTCATTCCCACACTGGCTCCGGGCCATTTCAGTGAGACGCTCCTTTTCAAGAGCCTTCTGATCATCAACTCATCTACGACTTCTAGTCCCTCTCCTCTCCGCGCGTGTGTGTGTGTGGGTGTGGGTGTGAGAATCCGCCTCACAGTGAGGGGACACCCAGGGGGACAAGTGTGAGTGAGCAGAGGTGTGTGTGTGTGTGTGTGTTGAAGTATGAGAACCCTTGATGTCTGTGCACCAGAGTGAGAGGACACACGGGGGATGAGTGTGAGTGAGCGTGCGCATGTGTGTGTGTGGTGCTACACATTGAGATGCACAGGCAGTTTTCACTGCAGCTGTACTGAGTTTTGTTTCAGTAGCAGTACAAGTCTGCCATCTAGAGGTGCAATGATGTCACAGCAGCAGAGGAAGATAACAGGTGACTTATTAAATAAATAAATAAATAGATATAAATATCACAGAGGCCACACCTCTTTCACTGACAGTGATCTGCACAAAGGCCACACCTCCTTCTCCTATCAACAGACTGAATTCTCAGAGACCACACCTCCTTTACTTTCATATGGACTCACATGCAGAGGCCACGCCTCCTTTTCATTCACAAGGACTGACATTCACAGAGGCCACGCCTCTTTTTCATTCACAAGGACTGACACTCACAGAGGCCATGCCTTACCCAGGTCCAGACGCACACACAGAGGTCCGAGTCCCTGTAGCACGGCCAGCTGCAGCTTGTACGCGAGTGTGTGAGTGTACATCGGACCGGCGCGAGCGCCCGTCTCAGCCTGGCGTGACAGTGATGACGTGAGGCGGGGCAGGACCTCTTTAGACACGCGCTTCCTTAGGAAGTCACCGCACGTCTCACCCAACACACACAAGACCTACAGAGGGAGAAATAAGTGGACAGATTATATATACCATACACACACACACACACACACACACACACACACACACACAGAGTTTCCTACCCTGAAAGCTCGGGGAACTGCGAGAGGGTCGTCATTGGTGAGGCGCTGGAGAAGAGCCGGCCAGCAGCGGTGCACCATGGGTAAGAGTTCATTCTCCATCTCACTCAGCACACACACACACAGCTCTACAATCTCCAATACCTACATACACACACACACACCACACATTCCTCCTGTCTCACAGCAATTTAATATTTATTAAAAATAATTACTACAAAATGACACGTCATATTTTTCTTGAAAGTTCTCCACCTTCAGTCGTACTCTCATGTTGGGGTGAGAGAGCAGGTGCACACAGCGCTCCATCACGTCTTTAGTGAGAGACACGTGTAACGGCAGTTCTGGTTTCACATAAGGACCTTCCTCCTCCTCCTCCTCCTCCTCTTTTACCTCAGGAGCCGCCGCCGCAGGGGGCGTGTCTGTAAACCGAGGAACGCCACAGCACACACGTCTTGAAATCACAGGGTAGGGTACACCCTGAAACCAACATACACCCAACCATTCACACTCACACCCCAGGGCAATTTGGTACAGCCAATTAACCTAATGTATATGTCTTTGGACTGTGGGAGGAAACTGGAGTACCCGGAGGAAACCCATGCAAGCACAGGGATAACATGCAAACTCCACACAGAAACGGCCTGGACTCGGACCCAGGACCTTCTTGCACGAGGTGGATGTGCCGCCGGGTTTTAAAAATGCTAAAGATTAAACTGCGACCACGTGTTTGCGTGACGTGTGCTCACTTTGATGTACAAGACATTCAACAAATAAACAAATAAACAAACACCAATAATAGACAAATAACCAACGACTCAGGCGTCATGGAGTCATGCTCTTGCCTGCAGGACTTGACTCCTCCCCCTCCTCAGCGCCGATCCCCTCCGCTAGCTCCTTCAGCTTCCGGTAATCCAAAAGAAACTGCCGAAGATCCCGCGCTTCAGGGGTCGAGGTGTCTTCACCGGCTGTGGAAGTCTTCCTGCGGCTTGTCTCTCTGGTATTAAACCACCTCACTGCAGCAAAAGACATCACGTGAATACCGTACATACGCGGGAACCTGCGTGTACATTACAGGGACGAGGTTAAAGGTGTGAGGAGGTTCGGAAGATAAATGCCGCTCACCCAGTGCCCTCATTAGTGAATGCAGGACTGTACAGAACTGCTGCGATCTCTGGTCATAGCTCAGATCCAGGGCTGTGAGAACGTCCTGGACTACGTCGGCCACTAGGGGCAGCAGAGCAGCATCCGAATGAGCGAACATGACAGCGAGGACTTGTGGGGCATGAGGGTGAACGCTGGGTCTGTTCAGGTTCAGCGAGATGTCGTTCAGCAGGTAGTCTGCGTTGCTGATCACCAGCTCCTTGGACGAGCGGTAGTTGCAAGCCACGCACAGGTTGTGTATGGCGCTGAGAGCTGACTGGCTGACCAGTAGCGAAGTATCGCCCGCCTTCTCAAGCACTGGGTAGAGAGACGTCATCAAGAGCAGGCGGAACTCAGAGCCCAGAGCTAAAGCGAAGGAGCCGATCCCTTCCAGCTGGATACAAAGCTGCCAAATGTTGCTGTTCAGCTGATGGAACGTCGGAGTTTTGGAACCGAAGCCTGGAGCAAGTTGGTGTCCATTTCCGTCAGACCTGCCTAAAATTGAGGGGACTACAGAAGGACGATTCTCCTGGGGTTTATCATCCGGGACGTCCGTTACGGTGGCGAGTTGCCAGTTATTCAAGCTGATGTACTCCTCAATGATGGACGTGATCGCACTTTTCAGGTCCTCATGACCTGAAACCTCCAAACAGTCACCTGTTTCCACCCCAACCCCTGCTGCCCCGCTGATAACCTCACTGAGCACCAGAGCAGCTTGTTTGCGGTAAACCGATGACTCCTTGTACAGCTCCAAGAAGTGGTCCACCAGTAAATAAAGGTTCCCATAGCGACCCAGCATCCGGCATACCTGCTTCAATGCCGAGAAGATCTTGTCATCGGTAAAATAAATAAAGTTTTTCCTTTGGCGTTGCATTTCAGGGGCATCAGGTGCCAAGTCGGATAATGGCGCGAAGCTTCTTTCCTCTACGATTCTGACGTCTGTGACATCCAACTCCAGCACCTGCATCAAGGCTTTGGAGATACGCTGAAGGTGAACTGCTGACGTTAAGACCAAATCCACTTGAGGGCCGAGGATCTTCAGGTACCCTAGAAAGACAGAGATAATAAACAGTTTGTGCTTGTCGTCCGTTGTTCTCATGAGTCGAGGCAGAGAAGTCGCCAAGCTGTGCAAGTTTTCAGACAGGACGTCGTTTAAAGCTTGACCTCCTGTAGCTCGGTTTCTTCTCGATACCTCAGCGAGTACCGCCGAACACCGCTCTTTAACTCGAGGTTCTTCATCATTGACTGCGCCAACCAGCGCCTCTAGAAGAGGACCAATACATTCAGATAACGATTTGCTGCACTGGGTAAGAAGATGATCTGACAGATTGACCAGTTCCAATCTGACTCTCCAATGTTGGTGCGCTGAGGTATACGAGATCACTTTTTGCAATGCCAACGCAAGTCTTTGGGATGCGGACTTCCTCCAAGAAGGAGTCCTTTTCACCATCACCTCTCCCATACTACCCAACTCGGGTGACCCTGCACTTGCGGTGCTGTCATTCTGAAGCTGTTTGTCAGCCATAACCAGGCCCACTGTGGTGTACCAAACCCTCATGGCTTTCACCGTAACTACATGCCCTTGTCTCATGTCTCCGCTAATCACATGACTTAGAGCTCGAGTGATCCCGGGTAGGAATGAAGCCAGAGTATTCCCAAGCAAGTTTCTTTCCTCCTCTTCTGGTTCTACATGCGTCCGTTCACAGTTGCACTGCAAGAACAGAGAGAGGAGGCACCTCAACGCTGCTGCCTGAACAGCTCTTGCTTTCTCTTGCTGTGCCAACGCCAAGAACAGCGATACGGCGGCTCCCAGTCCAGGAAGCATTACAGGCTCATACAGTCTGAACACCACATCTCCGTACGCAGAATGCATGAGAGCATCCAGACACTGTAGCACCGCTAACTTTAGCTCTTCTGATGACGGGGCTGGCTTTCCGGGGTTATTAGGAGAGCCGAGGCAAAGGCAAATCTCAGAAAAGAGGTCACGAAGAGAATCCCAGTTCTGGACACAAGTCTTTTCCAGAACGTGAGTCATGGTATCCATAACAGCTTGGATGACACCATCTCGTTTGGTCCCTGGGGTCTTGAGGACAAATCGAAGAGGGAAAAGGACATAATCCTGAAGCAGCTGGAGGACTCCATCGCTAACACCACGCAGGTGGCCATTCAGAGCCTCTACATTGGACAAGGTAGGCTCTTTGGTCAGTAGGACACAGGAGGGCCGCAGGTAAGCGAATGCAATTTTCGGGTCATCAATCAGATGATCGGCCATCCTCCGTGTGAACAGGTTAAATCTATGAGATATGGAATCAACAGCACAATGTTATACAACACAGTCATAAGATTAAGTTAAAGTATGAGCTATGCTGCCTTACACCGTATACGCATTACACCGCAGCCAATAGCGTTCAAGATATGCAATACCACACCCCTACCAAATCTAAACAAATATGACAGTAGATTAGCGAAATAGCAAAAAGAGTAACAAAAGACTTTTATTCTCATAGTTTCATTTCAAAACTATTGTTTTGCTTAGGTTTTGTGGGCAAACCTACGCCATGATACTTATCGTGTATCATAGAAATGAAGCCTTCGGGAATCGTGATGTGATATTTTTGTCATATCGGCCCACCTTTATCTAGAGAAAGGAATAATGAGCAGGGAAATTGCACTGCTATAAGCTCAGCAAGACCCACCCCTTTTCCAGGGAGCATTTTATTGGATGAACACAAGACGAGTACAGAATGAGTCATCTAAAAACTGTAAACATTTCTTCCATTAAAAAAAAACAAACAAACATACAAATATCTCCAAAGCTAATGTTTTACACACCATGAATACTGTCCTGCCAGTGTCCATAACACTAAGAGACGTGCACAGAACTTTCTGAAACACCAAATTTTCATTTTAGGGCAACTTTAATCTCACCAGTCACCAGTTTAGTGACGTCACTAAACAACATTTCAACATATTATGTGTGATGGAACTCTTAATAAATGATAGTTAAGACTAATTTGGTAGCTTTAACTGTACATAAAGAAAGAGGAAATACAATACCCCGTTTCCGCTTAAGTCCAACATGTTTATGGAATCGTCACAGAGCGATTTTAATCCTTTTCTTTGCCGGAAAACAGAACGAAAGCTATCACACGTCTGGTCTGCAGAGAGTCGCGTTGGGTTTGACGTCATCGAGAGGCGACGGAGTCTGTATGTTTGTTTACTCAGCCAGTGAGCGTGTTGAGGCATAAAAATGCGGTTTTTTACCCAATAATAAACGCGTTTTTGACACGTTCTACGAGATAAGAACTGATTTTTTTAATTCTTCATTACTTTGGTACAAAGTTTACAGATTGCGCATTACCACAAACAAATTTAAAACTGTTTTTTTTTTCGGACGTGAAGTGGACAAACTCCACACCGGCCATCTTTGCTAACTGAGCTAGCTTTTCTTGCTAGCGGGGGAAAAACTCTTCTGGACTCCATTTAAAACAAAGGTTAGGGGCTGTTAAATATATTTATATAAATCTGACTTATTTCTGGTGTTTTGTGGGACTCAGTAGTCGGTGCATGGTGTGGTGTGTTCTGTCAGCCAGCAAGGCGAATGTCAAAATGTGCAACACTTTTCCGTTGCTTGGGTTGAATCCCAAATCAGTTACTTTTAAGCACATAAGTGCACGAGGTAGGGCGTAGAAACTGCTAGACTTTATCCTATGGAGTGCACTTATACAGGGAGTAGGGTGGCGTTTGGGATTAGGCCAGTGTTTTAGGATTATCAGTAAGCACATTTGCAGTAATCCAGTCTGTCATCAAGACATTTTAAATACATGCATTTAACATCTAAACACCCAAATCTGTCTATAAATGTAAGATTATTTGTAATGCCTGATTATAATGTTTTTTTTTTATTTTTTATTTTTTATTTTTTTTAAATCTCAACTGAACCTTTCTCATCTCCCATATGTTCAGGTAACCATCAGCAGACGTTCAAGTAAAGCTGAAGGTTTATTTGTTCATCCAGCACCGATATGTATTAACGCTCCCACTAAGCAGTCAGACCCAGAAATTCTCCTGGTTTAATTGGTTTTCTGGTTTAGCGCTCGACACCATGTCCTCGTTTTCCGAGTCTGCCTTGGAGAAGAAGCTGTCCGAGCTGAGTAACTCGCAGCAGAGCGTTCAGACGCTGTCGCTGTGGATCATACACCACCGCAAACATTCGGGCGCCATCGTCCGCGTGTGGCATAAAGAGCTTAAAAAAGGTAAGAGTCTGGCGGTTCGTGAAATAAGGTGTTTCATGCGACTAATATAATCCTCTGATTTCTTAAATAATTCTAACTTTTGCATGTGTTTCAGCCAAAAGTAGCCGGAAGCTGACCTTCCTTTACCTCGCCAATGATGTCATACAGAACAGCAAGAAGAAAGGACCCGAGTTCACGCGGGATTTCGAAGGAGTCCTCGTCGACGCCTGCTCGCATGTAGCAAGGTCTGTGTGCCCTGGTGTTTGTAATGTTCATGTTTTTTTGTTTTTTTTTCACTGTTTCTCTCAGTGTCGAATCTGTCCATCTTTTAACCTCAGATTCCTCTGTTTGAAGCCTCGTCCTCCATCCTCTGTGTGTGTGTGTGTGTGTGTGTGTGTGTTATTTATATATAATGTGTGTGTGCATGTGTGTGTGTAGAGAAACAGACAACAGCTGCAGGAAGCACATGGAGAGGCTGTTGAACATCTGGCAGGAGCGCAGCCTGTATCGCTCCGATTTCATCCAGCAGCTCAAACTGGCTATCGAGGACTCCAACAGTCCCAGACACAAAGCTGCAGGTTGCTTTACACACTCACGCTGTACACACTGTATCATGTGTTTTCATCCACAACACATCAGTATGACATGGTAATAATAATAATAATAACAACAATAGTCTGAAACTGAGTGTCGGTATTAGAGTGCTTGTACTGTGGGATACCACACCCACTTCAGTGTGACAGGCCACACCCCTTTCACATACAAGTACACAAACCAAGCCTCCTTTCACTTGGACTGGCACACACACACACACACGCAAACAGGCCATGCTTCCTTTCACTTGGGACTGACCCATATAGGCCACACCTCCTTTCACTGTGACTGACAGACACATAGACCATGCCTCCTTTTACTATGACTGACTATCACATAGGCCACACCTCCTTTCACTGGGACCTAGGCACACAGGCCATACCTCCTTTTACTTGGGCCGACAGATACATGAACCATGCCTTCTTTCACTGGTACTGACACACGTAGGCCACGCCTCTTTTCACGGGGGCTGATGCACACATAGGCCATGCGTCCTTTAGCTGGAGATGATGCCACATCTCCCTTCACCAGTACTGATCTTCATAGACCTTGCTCCCTTTATTAGGCCTGACCACATAGGCCACACCTCCTGAATAAATTTTTTAAGGAAATTAGGAAGCCATGCCTCTTTTCACAGACTCTGTTTGTGATCATTTGTAATGTTCATGGTTTTTTTTTTTTTGTTTGTTTTTTTTAAAGCTGATGAGAAGAAGGGGATGAAAAGAACGTTCCAGAAGGTTCAGGAAGAGGAAGAGGAAGATGATGATGATGATGATTACAGGGCTCAATATTCTCCACACGAGACAGACACCAACGGCCCGCAGCTGGTATAAACATGTCATTGAAAAATCCAGTGCGCACACAGTTCTTTTTATTCCTCCTGAAATCGATCAGAGTGGACGTGTTTAATATCTGATGTTTACTACGGGCCAAACCTTCATCCACCTGCTTTTATTCCCATTTTATTCTTTGTATGACAATGAAGTGGGAGGAGCTGCTTTGGGAGGTGGAGGATACATTAAGGGGAAAAATTGACTTCAGTTAACACCGTTTATTAAAACATTCTACTGTACATTGTTAGTCTTTATCCACTTCAGCAAACATCTGGACGTGGTTTGGTCCCTAAATGTTCTGGAAATGTTTGAGTGAGATGTTGAGAATCCTTCTTTTCTTTCTCTTTCCCTCTGAAAGTCTGCTCGCGGTACTAAGCGTAACTCTGTTTTGGGACAGACGGAGGAGCTGGTTAAAGCCCTGCAGGATCTTGAGAACGCCGCGTCCGGTGATGCCAAGGTGCGCCAGAAGATCGCGTCTCTGCCTCAGGAAGTGCAGGACGTCTCTCTACTCGAGAAGATCACAGGTCAGACGCGAGAGTTAAAAATAATACAGAATTAAAACTCTACAACACAAAACTTTATAAAAATATTATAAACGGTAAAGTCAGGCTGTTTATTTATTACTAACATTCCCATGTATCTCATGTGCACGACTTGCTTGTATTAAGTGTGTGTGTGTGTTTTAAACATGTAGATAAGGAGGCAGCAGATAAGCTATCGAAGACGGTGGATGAAGCGTGCCTGCTGCTGGCTGAGTATAACGGGAGACTGGCGGCCGAGTTGGAGGACCGCAGGCAGCTGGCACGCATGCTTACCGAATACATCAACAGCCAGAAGGAGGCGCTGAACGAGAGGGAGAAAAAACTCGAGGTAGAGTAGAAATAAATACTCCGAGTCCACTCAGGGGTTAGTGTAACGGCTCTCTTCAAAACCCCGCCCACAGGAGACGCCCTGTGTCAGTATTTTGTTCGAAGCTTACGTGTAGGGCTAACATTTTAATAATTTTTTTGGTCATGAATGTCTACAAACATCAGAAACGATTCTTGTAACCCAGTACCGTCTCCCGATCAAATCCAGAATGAATTTTTTATTGTTGTTTTTTTTTTTTTTGTTTGTCCGCATGGCGTTACAGGAGTACAAGCAGAAGCTGGCGCGAGTCACTCAGGTGCGTAAAGAGCTCAAGTCTCACATCCAGAGCCTTCCGGATCTCTCGCTCCTTCCCAACGTCACCGGAGGACTGGCACCGCTTCCCTCGGCCGGAGATCTCTTCTCCACCGACTGACCCATCCATCCTCCTCCCCTCATTCCTCCATCCTTAATCTGGACTCTGATTCCACCGTCACCAGCCAATCAGCTGATATCGGGCCACGCCCTCACCCTCTGGCCTTTGTGTTCAGTTTTTAGAAGGGAAAAAAAGAGAGAGACTTCTCACCAACACAGCGAATGTGAACGTGACTCTGCTGTCTTATCGTTATTAGAGCTTTTGTTTTGAGTTTTATTGCTTTAGGGTGTGGCTTTATTTGCTTATTAATGATCCCAGGAGGTGTCTGTCTGTCTGCCTGTCTAGCTTTGCTTGTTTTCCTCCTTTTTTCATTTACTCAGTTACACACAGACTAGTTTAGCTGAAAGAAATGAAATAAATGAATTAAACAGCTGAGTGACAGAACCTCATCACCGTCATCATCAGGTTGGAGCGACACCGATTAGGACTGGGCGAAATGCTCCGAGTGTGATGTTATCATGATCTTGGGTATTTTTGGAGAAATAAAGCTCATATGATGAAGGTTTTGTGCTAATGAAGTTTCCAAGTATAATCAATCAGCCGAAGACGTGTCTGGGGTCTGCACGCCGCTCCTTTTGGAGCCGTTTAATAAGCAAAGGAAATCTGTCTCAACTAAAATATTCCTCATAGCATGATCTGATACGAGTATGGCGTTCTTCAACAATAAGGACGGCCATCTTGAATTGCAATGTTTACTATGCTGTATAGGGAAGCATGGTGGCGTGGTGTTTAGCACGTCCACCTCACAGCAAGAAGGTCCTGGGTTTGAGTCCATTTCACCATGAATTTCTTAAACGATATTTATGAGGTTAGTCTGGGTCCATTTGCACTGTAGTCGGAGATGAACTAAACAAAATAGATACAGAAAAATAATCAACGACAGGGTTGTGGTCTGTGTTTAATTCCATTTATTTACAACCTCAGTGGTTTGCAAAGTCCTACATTAAAAAAAAAAAAATTAAGAACAACATACTAATAAAGCCCCTTTCACAAACATTTTATCATACGAACTTAGTGGTGCTACGACAGAAGGGACTGACGCAGGTTTGGGGTGAGGTGGATTTAAAAGTTTTGTAGTTGCTTTTATGTATAAGATGTGTTGAAACTAGATCTGTAAGTCAAATCAAAGTCCAAAGGCGTGCACGTCGGGCTAATCGGCTGTTCCGAATTGGCCCTAGGTGTGAGTGTGTATGATTTTGTATGTGTTTTGGCCCTGTGATGGACTAGCGCGCTGTTCAGGGTGTACCCCGCCTTTACAGTGAGTAGGCCAACATCTGTCCAGGAATTATTGTCTGATTCTCTGTTGTGGACCTGGTGTGCGGTGTATGTGACAAGGGCTTTATCTCTTTACACTGTAGTTACATAAAATATTGTGAAAAGGAATCGTCGTGTTCGTCAGGTTACCAAGAAACAGTGTTACCAGAACAAATTTATCCTTCGATGTTTATGTTAACGTATTCATGGATGTTGCTCAGTTGATCAGATGAGAAGTCTATCACTAGTTTGCGTTTTCCTGAAGCCTTGGGCGTGAACTCGAGCTTGGCGCTGGCGAAGTCCTTGGGGCCGACTGTCCCGACTCTGGGGGGGAAACACGGAGATCGGTGTCTTTATAAATGAATCCAGGGAACTGACACAAAAATCTTAGCTCAAGATTATATACATCAGTATTAGGAGCCATTGTACCAACACATCTATTGATTTCAGTACATAACTGGTTCTGTATCAAGTAAAGTAATTAAAGCTATAAAAATGATAGCAGTATTTCCATCAACCTCAAAGAATTTCCCCGTTATACAATGTAACAGCCGTTCACGTTCACACCTTTACATCGTACCCGTACTTTTTAGTGATGGCCTTGCCGTCGGTCAGGTTGGCTCCAAACAAAGAGAAGACGCAGTTTTCCAGGGATTCAGGCAGCGGATTCTGGAGACTCACATCAACCAAAACAGGCTGGTTTACTTTAGGGTCCTTGAGAACCTACAGAGGAATCACATTTACGTTCTTCATCAAATGTACGTTCTGGACAGACAAATGGTTGCAGACTCTAATGATTTGTCGGCGCGCCTATAGCCTTGATTACAGCGTGTAATCTCCGTGGCATTGTTGCTTCAGTTGGTCCGGTCAAGGCTCAGCAACATTAATGTTGCAACAAAATGAAGACAGCTGGTGTCTGATGGCATGGATATGAAATTGGTGCTTAGATAGTGAAAGAGTGGTTCAGGGTGCATGAGGAATAATTTTCACACTTGTACTGACACCCCAGAGTCCCTGTTGAAAATCTTTGGGATGTGCTGGAGGAGACGTAGTGGAGTAGTTCATTTTCCCTTTATCAGTTCAAGATGTCAGGGGAAAATGAACCCAACTCTGGTTAGAAATAAAAGTGACGATGTTGCTTAAGTTTGTTGAAACGGTGCCATGGTGATTGCGGACTGTAAACAAGGCTAAAGGAGGTCCAACAAAATATTCAAGTGCATGACTTGTTTTTGGCCAGGCAGTGTTCACGGGGTACACCTCTGTCCGATTTTGGAAACAATGTGTTGTCTGTACCGAAATGATAATGGGAGGGCTTTCCAGTACGATGGTCTTTGTTGCTCTCTGGAGCTCCTTGGTCTCCAAGTCAATAAGCAGCGCAACCAGTTTGATCATCATATCTGGAGTTATGGCTTTTCCGTACTCTGAATATTTCAAATGAAGTGTTGCCTTACTTCCTGGAACGCAATGTGGGAATAGAGGAAGTTGCGCTATGTTATGGAGCATACATCAGTATTAAATTCTAGTAAAAGTATAACTCAGCAGCATGACAATTGGAAGGCAGTGTTCTAGCAAGACAATGACGCCGCTACAATCAAAAGATGCTACTAAAGGTGATCCCTCCAGACTTATTCTTGTATGCAGGTCATTAGATGTACTGTGGCTGGTGCTTGTACTTATTGTTTAGTCCATCTTACCCTCCAATGAGGCCAGGATCGTCTCATTGAACTCCATCAGGCCGCATGCCCCTCCAAGTTTGCCGTTATATGACACAACTTGGGCATAAAACATCAGACGGCAGTTCTTGGAGGTGGCCGTGTTGTTTTTGACCTGTGCATACACGTCGAAGTCTGAACCCACCATCATATCAGGGTTCAGTTTGATCTTTACATGCAGGCCAAGTTCTTCATTCTGGATTAGCCGGTTTATATGGTTGGCTTTCTTAAACACCTGCCTTTCTTCTTCAGAACCTGCAAAGGATTCATTCATTCAATCATTTATTTACTGAAGAGCTTAATCCTACTAGGGTTGCAAGAGGCTGGAGCCTATTTCAGCCGACTCTGGGTGAGGGCGGGGTGCACCCTAAACAGCTCTCCACTGCAGGGCCAACACACACACAACCATTCACTTTCACACTTAGGGGCAATTTGGAACAGCCAGTGAGCCTAATGTGCATGTCTTTGAAGTGTGGGAAGAAACTGGAGTACCAGAAGGAAACCCATGTAATCACAGGGAGAACACACAGAAATGCCAAGCCTGGGACTCAAACCCAGGACATCATTGCCGTGAGGCGGATGTTCTAATCACTACCCCACTGTGTCGCCACAAAGGATCCATGCTTACTATTTTTCTCAAGGCTAGAATTTAAAAGTCAGACCCACTCTGAGGTATGTGCTCTAGCAAATCTGTCTTACCCTCAGGGTATTTGTAGAGGTGAGTGATGTCCTCTCTGTCGTCGGTGCCCACTGCCTTGGTGCTGATGCACTGGCCCACTTCAGTAGCTGATCCTCCTACTTTTACCACATTGTCATTACTCAGGAGGATGTATTCCACAACATCTGCATTCACCTCGGCATAAACAAACGGAGCGTCGTACTTCGCGCTCATGTCACCTTCCTTGATCGCTCTTACAGGGACCGGACCACAGCAGTACACCCCTGATCGAACAAAGAGAAATGGAACATGGCATTAGCGTACTGGATTAGTGAATATTTCTGCCCCAAGACAAGCATTCCCAAAATAGGCTTTGCGTCCTTTCGGAAAAGGTGAACGAATGCTCATTGATCTTTTTAAAATAAGATTCCCTACCATCACTTGTTTCCTGTGGCGTGGGATCACTAGCCTGCCAACCCTCGTAGCCAAGCTTGAGGTCAGGGCGGGTCATCCAACTCTCCACCCAAACATGGAAGTTCCTTCACAAACAATGAAACTATGAGATTCTGTGTTCTCAATTTAAGCAAACGCTAGCGTATACTTCCAAAAGATTACATTACTTCATGATCTAACAATGTGAACGGCGCAGTGGGGTAGTGGTTCGCACGTCTGCCTCACAGCAAGAAGGTCCTGGTTTCGAGTCCTGGGCTAGACAAGGGAGTCTCTGCGTAGAGACTGTGTGTTCTCCCTGTGTCTGGCTGGGTTTCATCCAGATACTCTGGTTTTCTCCCACAGTCCAAAGACAGGCACATTAGTCTAATTGGCTGTTCCAAATTGCCCCTAGTTGTGAGTGTAAGTGGTCGTGTGTGTTGGACCTGTGATGAACTGGTGAGCTGTTCGGTGTGTACCCCATCTTCAGCCAGTGTTGGCTGAGATAGGCCGCAGCCTCCCGGCGACCCTAGTAGGATTAAACAGCTGGGCAAATGATTGATCTAACAATGCATTAAAATCTCACCATATGGAGTCATCGCTTATATCCTCATCGATCTCATTGTAATAGCGTTCAATGAGCAGGTTGCTGTTTGTGTCATGAGCTGATCCGAAGTTGGTGACCACTCGGCAGGGAATGCCCAGCGCCCGGGAAACTGCATGCCACAAGAGGGATGGTTAGCTCCAAATCGATGATCGACTTCATGTTAAGTCTATGGTTCATATACAGAAGAGGTACATTGACTGAAGGTATTTGAATGACCTGAGCATGCCACAGCGGCGAACACCCAGCACTGGCCATATCGCACTGCTCTACAGTTCTCTTCATTCCACTGGTGTAAAATGGTGACACTGTCGTTCCATGCAGTGGGTCTGGCTCCACCCTCATAATCTCCTGACCAATTTCCCATCAGAACACCTTTATCATCCTCACTGTTTATCTAAACCACGCAGACAGAAATATGGCAGTATTAATTAGAAATGGACCTGCTGGATGACTTGGACTCATAATCCCAGAGTTTATATTGCCCCGTAAGATTTTGGATCATGCTTGGTTTGCAGGTCGCTACTCACCATGGCACTGATGACTCGGGTCACGTAGACAGGGCTTCTCCTTTCCGAGCAGTCGTGTGCTGGGTTGTCCAAATGCTTTGGGTTTTCATCCAACACTCTTAAACAGATGTCCAGAATACCGGGCTCGAACTGCACGTGGAATGTTTTAGTGAAGGTTTTCTATCAACCAGGTCTTAAAAACTTTAGTCTTGAACTAATACATGCTAAAATGTTTTAAGATTATGCCAAGTCCCTTGTGATGTACACAGACCCTGGTATAATGAATCCATAGCGGTCATACAAACCCCTAGATATAGATACTAGATATGTCTGTCTAGGTGTTTGGCCTGGTTTATGTTCATTCATTTGCCGAAACCGCTTACTAATATACGAACACCCTCAGGTGTGTTAGGAACAAGGAAAACACTAAAATGTGCAAGGCAGGGAGTCGTCCAGGGCCAAACCACAAGCCAGCAGAACGGCTTCAGTGCACCTTGGTCTTATTAAAAGATATTTGCATTAGTTTTGATTCTAGAGATGGTGGCAAAGAGTGATGTTGAACTCTGTTCTAAATTCACCCACAGACATCTGTATTTAATAAATTGGCAACCCTGTGTCATTTGCTTATGACTCCTTCTTGCATGTTTTGGATCACAAGCATGGATCCTTCAGTGTTACGCTTCTTCACTCACATTGTAATAGTGATGGGTTTTTTTGGGGGGAAATCTAAACCAAGTGCTACTTTAGGTAGAGAACATTTAAGTATCTGTCCAAAATGCAGTGACTCAATACCTGTCCAAAGGTCCATGGAAGTGCTTTGATGCGTTTGGGTTGTCCTCGGTAGATCAGTCCATCCTGAGACAGGACGTACTCTTGTCTCTCAGCCTCACTCACTAAATACACTGAATCTCCTGTTACAGTCCATAAATAGAGAGTTACACAGTGTGTTCCACCACCTTAAGCCCCATTTTATGTCAGGGACAAGCTGATAAATCATTACACCAAACCAATGTGTGTAAAAGTTCTAACAGAGCAACTATATCTTACTCTTGCACCAGGGGTTAAAGAGGAGCACAAACTGTCCCAAACTGAACTCCTTGCCGACCTGCTCGAGGACGAGTTGGTACAGCCCGATGGGGGCATCAGACGGAGAGCCAATAGTGAGTGATACGCTACTGTCAGATGCTAACATTGCTGTCACGCTCCAGCGGAAGCTGGATATAAATTTACCGAGTCCAAATTTGACAGTAGTGTCTGAAAACTCAGAGCGGTCTGGGCCTGAAAGAAACCAGGACAAGTTAAATGTACTGTAGCTTTTGTCTACTAGACAATTTCATATAACCAGAGTTCCAAACTTGTGCACTAGTATATTGCATGTACAAATTGTGCTAAACCTAAGATGAGCTAAATGTAAGCTAGTAATGCTGATGATGGGGTACCTGTACTGGTGATGAGGTTGATGTTGGTTCCATGTTGAAAGTGTGAGCCAGCTCGTAAGTAAAGGGTGATGGTAAAGGGCTGACCTCTCCTTACGATCAGTCTGTCCAATCCATTCAACTCTGTGTGGTGTTCGGCATTGTTCACTGCGTTTTCCAGATCAACACGCTCTACCTCCAGCACTGTGAGGGCCATAAAGCACAAGCTTGAGAAGGGCTAACACTTTCATATTTGAACATTCCAGCACACATTTTACTTTTGGGTTTGAGTCCCGGGCTCGGGCATTTCTGTAAGGAGTTTGCACGTTCTGCCCCTCCAAAATAGTTACTAGTAGTGTAGAATACTTACATAGTTACTAGTGACATAGCATATTTACGTAGTTGCTAGCAATGTAGCGTACTTATATAGTTACTAGCAATGTAGATTACTTATATCGTTACTAGCAATGTAGCATATTTACATAGTTGCTAGCAATGTAGCGTACTTATATAGTTACTAGCAATGTAGATTACTTATATCGTTACTAGCAATGTAGCATACTTATATAGTT
>JBCNYH010000022.1:34458504-34480416 GCA_039654325.1 Tandanus tandanus | reverse complement strand
TAGCATACTTACATAGTTACTAGCAATGTAGCATACTTACATAGTTACTAGCAATGTAGCATACTTACATAGTTACTAGCAATGTAGCATACTTACATAGTTACTGATATAGCGTACTTATATAGTTGCTAGAATTGTAGCGTGCAATATGGTGCAATATTTTTTGCTTCACGTAACATCTATATATTTCTTACATATATATATATATGTATATATATATATTAGACTCTCTGAATACTATAAAACTTGTACACCAACCAACAGAATCTATGTAAGTATATGTACTGTTTATGGACAGTTTATTAGTTACCAAGGTGAGCTCGTGAACAAGTGGAATCAGATGCATATCTGCCTCGGCTACATAAGCGGCTCTTTGAGGAGAAGTTTTGAAGAATGCTTTGTTCTACTATACTTCAGAGTAAGTAGAAAATACTCAATATATAATAAAATATATTTATTTTATCTATAATTTCTACATTTTACATCTATTTTATGAATAATGTTTCTCATAGAGGAAGGAACCATAAAAACAGAGTTCCATGATGTTCTATTTAAATGAAACTGGAGGTGCTTGTCCATGGCGGACTGATTTCACCCTTTGATCTGCCCTTCAGTGCTCCGTGTATTCGGTGAGATTTTTAATGGACGCTCGTCCGCCCTGCTGGGTTTTCAAAGCACTTGCAGAGTTATAAAACCAGCTCCATAAAAATTCCCAAGCTTTTTTCACCTTACCTTGATCCATACTCTCAGATTGTAAGGCTCAGCAGTGTGTGTGCGCGCATATGTGCGTGCATTTGTGTCAGCTCACAAGACAGTTATTTATGGCTTAGCTAATTTTACCATAGCACACCTCCTTTAAATGTCTTTATTTATGGCGACTATTACCAGGCAGACGTTTAAAGGAATATATCACATATCTAGTGTACACCTGTTCTAGTGTAACCGCTGCTGAATTATTTTTACACAACTTCTATATGGACATGTGGGGGTGTTAGATTTAAGAGAAGGATTCATCCCTTTTAAAGAAAGATTCAATTTTAATATCCAAACAAATAAACACCTCCCTTCAGTGCTGCTTCAGAAGCTCCGCCCCCACCGGCCCAAAATGCATGGAAGTGCATTGTTGTCTAACAACACCCTCCTATCTCCCTGACAACAAATCAGCAACAGGGTGTGTTTGTGCTCTGCATGAGCACAAAAAAATGCTGCTTGTTGCTGATTGGCTGGAATAGTGTTATTTAGCTCACCCAGAGCCACAGCTGTGTATAAATACCTGATTGTTTTTTCAGGGCACACAAGAACGGATAGTAACTCAAACATTCTGAAACTGTTACACCCTCCATATATCATAATGAGGAGTATAAAGAAAGGAATTCAGTCATGTACCCAATAACACTTTAATTATTTATTAATTGTTTTTTATTTATTTATAGAGAGTCTGAGTATTGAAAATAAATCTGTAGTTGTACACATGCAGAAAAATGCTATACATGAGGGATATGCAGTGTGTTCCTTAATTTAACAAATAAAAAAGTGTTTAAAAATAGTCACTGGATTGTAAAATAACTGTTAATCTGACGTATAAAAGCCATCTTTAAAAACTCCCTCCATCCAAAAATCTACGGTGTTCTATAAAACTGTTCGAAACTGATACCTCCGTTTAATAATGTGAATACATATCATTTATTTTTGCAATATTTATTCAGTAAAAACTTTCTCCAGCATTAAGTGAAATTCATCTCCAGCTCTGACGTTAACTCCACCCATTACATATTTTTTTAAAAATGCTAAAAAAAAAAAAAGGGACAGCAGCAGAGCGTGGCTAAAATGTGGGGGAGGAGGGGCTAAAGGAGTAGAAAGGGGCAGAAAGAGGCTAAGGCAGGGCAAAAGAGGGATAAGGGGGGCAGGAAGGGGCTAAGATGTGGGGGAGAAGGGGGCTAAAGGTAGGGCAGAGAGGGGCTAAGATGTGGGGGATAAGGGGCTAAGATGTGGGGGAGAAGGGGGTAAAAGGTAGGGCAGAGAGGGGCTAAGATGTGGGGGAGAAGGGGGTAAAAGGTAGGGCAGAGAGGGGCTTAAAGAGGGTAGAGAGCAGCTAAGATGGGAGCAGGGAGGGGCTGAGAGAGGGGAAGGAAGGGGGGAGGGGCAAGAAGACGCTAACATGGGGCAGGAAGGGGCAAAAGCAGAGGTGGGGAGGGGCTAAAGGAGGGGCAGTGAAGGGCTGAAGGGTGTGGTTTGAACGTGGATGTGTGAGGCAGGAGTTACTCAGTAGGTCTTGATTAGCATATATTTAAAAATAAACACAGTTTCACAGAGTGTCACTCAAAGGTAGGGCCGCCCACGTCTGGTTAGTGAGCGTCGACAATCTTTTCTTTAATAACATTCCATGATATAGAAAAAGAACAAATGGAAAATCTTAATATAGCACCGGTTATATTTACAATAATATTCTGTAACCATCGAGAATTCTTAAAGACATAAGCAAAAGGTTAGAACGATTTGGTGGGTTTTGGTTCACAAGTGAATGACTGGAACAGGCCTCTTTATTTTATAGGTTATATGGAATTTAGTTTGTGGGGAAAAAATCATAAACATACAGTATATTTCATCATATCCGTTCTCTACGCTTCTACCTGCGCTGCACTGGAGGCCATGTTTTCCTGGATAGAGCAGGTGACGTGCTGCACCAGGTGTCATAATCCTCCCTCCTGTAGCACCGCAGGACCCCGAGGTACCACGAGGTGTGATTCGAATCAACTCTGTGTTCACTTCAGGAGAAGAGATGAAGGGAGAGAACTAATAAATCACTGTCTGGCTTTTCTTAAATGCAGATGCACTGCACTGTCCTCGCTGATGACAAATCACTTCTCGAAAATCAGTCCAGCATTTGGGAATGAAACACCGCAGAGTAGCACGAGACATCCTCACAATCATTCCGGGTGTAAATGTTCCACCGTGGAGTTTTTTTAATGGGGAAAAAGTATGTACAGTATACATGGATTCCTTTACTCCAAACACGGAGTGGATATAAGACACTGAATACGTCTTTGGCCGACGGACAGTTTTGGAAACGTGGCCTTTGTTTTAACTCGGTTTGGTAGCGTCGCGCTGGTTGTTCTGATGACTGATCCGAGGTATATGAGGTCCGAGGCCGTTTTCGTGCACCTGGTTTTCACGGAAACCGCTAGGAGACAAAGAGCCTCGACCCGAGGAGGAAGATGACTGACTGCCTGCGGTTGAGCCAATCGACTCTGGCCGTGGCAGCAGAGTGTCACTCTGAAGTCTCGGTGCTGCCAGATTTGGAGATTTTAATCCTTCAATCTCTGTTGGAAAAAAAGAAATGTTGAAAAAATGTATTGTAAAGGCGAAACATTCTTAAGTTTATAACTGTAACAGCTTGGCAAGAAAAATGCTGACAGAATCACCAAGAGTAAGAACGTACTCAATCAGCAACGTCACGATTAGCATCTGATTAGCGTTTGTTACCTTCATGAAGGAGGTGAAGTTTTTGTTGTTGGTTTATTTGCTTGTTGGTTAGTAATTTCTTACAAAAACTTATTATTTTTTAATCCAGATCAAATTCTGAATCCAGGATTTTTTAAAAACCATTCTTTAACACTGTGAGCGAGAACGGACGGTTCTTATTACATTTTGTTGGATCCTCATATGAAAGATTGCTGGGCTTGGTGGAGGTTTGCACTCTGTGAGTGCTCTTGCTCGTATTATAATTTTTTTATTACTATTATTATTATTTTTCCTTTGCTACTTAAAAAAAATAATAAAAAAATGACATCATCTTCTCTTCATCACCACTGCTCCTCCTAATCACTCCTCTTCATCATTCACCTTCATCACTCCTCTTCCTCTTCACCATCTTCACAGGCTCCAACCCCTCTCTAAGACATCATCTCCTCTTCCTCACCCTCACTTCTCTTTATCGTCACTCTTCCAATGAAAACCCTCTCTGTGAAGTCTTCACACATTCCAAACACTCTGTGGGAGATCATCTCCTCTTCATCATTCATCTCTTCGTCACCACTTGACCTCTTCATTAGTCTCCGCGTTTGGGCCCCGGGAATCGCTGCTTGTGGCTATACTTTAAAATTATATTCACCGGAAGTCCTCAGTTAAAAAATGGAAAAGGAAAAAAAATTTACATTTTACGATTTACAAAATATTACAGACTTATGGAGTGATACCTCCTTCTTGTAGGAAGCAGGTGGTGGTTACGTCATGGATGTCTGTTTCTCTGGGTTGAATTTTAATGAAAGGTTTACTACCCATTCCCATGAACACTTGCTCCTGCCTCCGCAATTCTGCAAAACAAAATCCATTTGTAAAAAATTAAGTAAGAGTTCTAACCAAAATTAACATGAAACAAGTAATCTCTCTCTCTCTCTCTCTATCTCACCTCTGTTCTTCAGGGCTTGTTCCCACAGAATGCGCTCCAGGTCTGCAGTCCAGGCCTCCTTTATGTCTCGTCTCTCTGCCTGAAGCGTGTACGTGTCCTGTGCTCTTCTTCTTCTGAACCAGATCTCAAAGCACAAACCACTCTGTCCACAGTTCTGAGTTAGTCCAATGTCACAGGTCTGCATTTGAAATCGATGGATGACAGGTGGAACGAAATTAAACGCACAAACAAAAATAAATTCTGTATTTACACCAATGAAGAACCAATTTACTTTATATACTAATCAATAATTCATTCTTTCTCCGACCCGATTAATCCTACTGGGGTCACAGGGAGGCCAGAGCCTATCTCAGATGACTCTGGGCGAAGGCAGGGTACACCCAGGCCAACACACAAACACCCACCCATTCACACGCACACATTTGGGACACCCAATTAGCCTAATGTGCATTAATTAGACTGTAGGAGGAAACTGGAGTATCCAGAGGAAACCCACACAAGCACAGGAGGAACATGCAAACCTCACACAGAAATGCCCTCACCAAGCCCAGGACCCAAACCCAGGAGCTTCTTGCTGAGAGGTGGACGTGCTATCCATAGGTAGCACGCTTTATAGGCAACATGCTTATCATCGTTTATATGCTGTTGATGGAGAACAGTTAGAAATAAATCTCAAATCAAAGGGTTTTCGTTTGTTCAATGTACCTTGAAAGACTGTTTATAGACATACACATCATCTCCTCGGTGAGTTTTCTTGGTCTTCGTGAAAAGAATAAGGTCCTGGAATAAAAACACTCGGCGTAAAGTACGCTTCTTGCGAAATGTCACATAGAGCTCGTCTTGCCGGATTAACTGCCCTTGTTCCTGCAAGTTCACCTAAAGAAAAACAAAAGGAGTAGATATCAGAGTTCTGGAACCTCCATGAAACAACAGCAGTTCACTCACCAGTGTCTTTTTTTACTTACGTCACAGTCCTGGATGGCGTCCATGGTGAGCAGGTCGTTTCCGTGGCGTAGCTGGAATCGGACTACCTCGGCAGCACCATGGATCTCCAGGCGCTCAGCGTCATGCGATGCACCACATTCCTCCAGCATCTCCTGCAGCAGCAGGCTGTACTTACTGATCCTCTGTACCGGCTTCAGCAGGTAGGAGGACAGATCCATGCTGTCTCCCAGCTCCAGCTGTTTACACTGCAAGAAGGAAACGCTAAATTTTAGAAACAAATACACGTGTACTTACTTTGTAGGTGACAAAATGATAGAAGCTTTAATTTTTTATGCATCACTTGATAGCTAATTATGTATACTCTCTCATTTATTTTGTGGTTCGTCTAAAGTAAGTCTCACTCACCCATTTGCCGAACAGCTTAATCTAATCAGGGTCGCAGGGCGGCTGGAGCCTGTGTCAGCCGACACTGGGCGAAGGCCCACTCACCAGACCATGTAACGGGATAGAACACTTAGCGATGCTCTTACAGGGGCCAGACCCAGTGTTCCTCTGACTCTTTGTCTCTCTGTTTTTTTTTGCTCTTCCACGAAGCTGATGTCACAGAGAGGGGGGTGTTTCCACCCGGGACATTCCACCTATTGAGCTTGGCGCACTGCTTCTAGTAACTGGAGTGTGCCCTCCAAAAGCCTCACCCCCCAAAGGACCTGCCTAGTCTATAATGTCTGAATGCTATTAAAGGAGACAGAGCTGTCTGAATTTACAGCTATCATTAGCTCGAAACTATTCAGGATCTCAGGTGCATCTGAAGAACTACTAAATTAGCTTCTTTGGAAATATATTCACTAGTGAATCTAGCATACATTGCATTACCTTGGATTTGGTAAGTGATCTGCAAAGAGCAGTGCTAGATTTTACAAATCAGTGTTTTTATGGACCATAAGCACAATACGATGGCCTTCCTTACCTTGAAGAACTTGTGCTGTTGGATCAGAGCATCAGACTGTGGCTTGTTCTTGCTATAAAGAGCGTACAGCCCAAAATTGTCTCTCTGCCACCCAAAAGATTCATTAAAATGACACAAGAACAACAAAGGTATCAGTAATTCTTAACACGATCGTTGGCAAAAAGCAAAGATTTGTTGGAGTATCTCAGAACATTGGTACAGGGTCAGAGGAACTCACATGTCTGAGGAAGCAGCGGCCCACCAGAAGTGGTTCCGTCCGGCAAGCCTCAAGCTCCTGAAGGAAGTAATGGCAGTGGAAGTCATACAGTTTCTCTAGGTTCCCAAAGATCCTTCCACGCTGGCCTCTCAGGTCTGGAGGCACATCTGGCCGGGCCAGCAGGGGGAGGTAATGATCCAGGATGTACCCGAGAGATCTTACATACTCCATCTCTGTCAATAGCAGTTCATCCATGATACGTTGCAGCTTCCTGTGGGAGAAAATAAGATATCAGAAGATATGCTCTTACAAATAAGGCAGAAATGTGAAGACAGGTGGAGGAGTATAATTTATGGATGTGGACTAGTATTTATATTAACCTGTATTTATATTAAACTGTATTTCCAATATAGGTCTGTTTACCTGCTATATTCTCTTGAAGTTAATAAGTAATGATCTGACAATATTACTGTGATATCTTACATAGTGTTGCCTTCCATGCCAGGGCTTGACAGGGCGTTTGCTGGCTCATTCCCCCATCTGGAAAGTTCTTCTGAGTGGAAGGTGTTTTCAGGTTGCCTTGCCTCACAGCCCAAAGTTTCCAAACAGAAGCTACCAGAAGGTGGGATTGGGTTTTGCAGCACTGAGGTCTGAGTTCCAGAGAAGGCAGGTCCTGAGATTTGGGAATTGGAGCAGATGGGTGGTGAAGACTTAGAGTCAGAGAAAGTAGATGGAAGGATCTGACTCTTTGAAGAACTGGAGGGTGAAAGAAAATCTTCCGTAGCACATTTGGTTGAGTTGTGGTGCCACTGGAACCACTGGCAACCAACAGTGTTTGAGCCTGCAACTGTTGACTGCCTGTAGTCATGGGTTGGTTTTCTGGGTGACTTCTGCTCAGTGTCTGCAGCTGGAGCCATTTTGGAGCCTTTACGTCCTTTACGGGATTGCCTGAAACTGATGTTGAAGCAGGACACAGTGCCATGGATGCTGTCTCGGTTCTGCCGGACATTGACTTCTGGGCATTCATGTGGGTATTGATGTGTGCCAGGTTGCGAAGGCATTGGTCTCCTTTCAGCACTTTCCTGTCCATGCCATTCATACTGTAAGGATACCGGTACTGAAGGATGTTGGTCTTGCTCCAACCCTTGCAGGATGTCCTCCAGTTGCCGACTGACTTCCTGACACCTTAGCCAAGTCATGTTCCACACCTTCTTCCCCCAGGGGTTCTGCAGAGAGCAGGCCTGGGTCTTTGTCTCCTGGAAATGTTCAGGGGAAAACTGACTGAGCTTTTCATGGCATCCCTGAAGAGCAGCCCATTTCTCTTGATGATTCATGCACTGCAGTCGTTCTTGTTCCAATTGCTGAGAGCAATCTTTTGCCACCTCCGTTGCCTGTCAAGAAAAGAAGGGACTTGCCAAAGAAGTCTATGAACATCCGTTAAATTGGCCCAAAAAAGACATTCTGATACTTGGTGATTTCCTATACTTCTAGGCTCAAATGATTTGACCCCTAACCTCACACCTTTCTTGGCCCATATTAAATCTGATGACTTTATATGACTACAGTAGTTTCACCCAGCAAATATCTGAAGTTTTCAAAAAGTCTTTGTGCTTACAATGAAGCTTGACCTAAAAACAGTTTCTTGATTTGCTGGAAGTTCAAAGGAAATACAGTACATGGGTCTGGTGGAAAAAAGGGAAACTTACCGTCTTGCAAAAGTGGCACAGATTTAGTATAGTGTTCAACTCATCACAGTAATGCTCTGCCTGAGACAGGAATTCCGTCAAGACGGATCTGAATCGGGTTATCATTATGTGGAACCCTTCTGACTCCGGATAGTTTGGTCCCTGGATGTTTTCTGCTTCATTTAGTAACATTATCGCTTGAAGCTTATGTTCCTGTAAACACAGAGAACACAGACCCATTAATAGTGAACCAAGGTAGGGGAATAATATGTTGTATAGTTCAGTTTGGTTGATTAATGATTACATCCGCTTCCGAGATGACAGTGGTTAAGCATTGGAGAATCTCTTCAAAATTCCTGCTTGGCTCCTCTGCAGATTCAGCCTCGAGTATTTGTCTCTCTCCCTCCACATCAAACCACTCCTTTATCTGGAGAAAGCCAACACAGATTTCTTATCTTGAGATGACTCCTCTGTTTTAGGTGAAGTTAATAATTCATTAGGAATCATTCAAGAAATTCCCCCTTTTAGAATTTACACAGGCTGGGCACAGTGGCGTAGTGGTTAGCACATCCGCCTCACAGCAAGTTCGAGGCTCAGCAAAGGCGTTTCTGTGTACAGTTTGCATGTTCTCCCTGTGTTTGCGTGGGTTTCCTCTGGGTAGTCCGGTTTCCTCCCACAGTCCAAAAGACATACACAGTAGGATGTGATTATAAATGGTTGTGTGTGTTGACCCTGCGACTGACAGGCTAGATGTTCAGGGTGTGCCCCGCCTTTGCCCAGAGTCGGCTGAGATAGGCTCCGGCCTCCCTGCGACCCTAGTAGTATTAACCTGTTCAGCAAATGAATGAATGAGAATTTACACCATTTGAAGTTGTATTCATGTTTGAAGGTACTATCACCACCAAATCCCAGACAGAAACCCATGCTTTGATGTAACAGTTGCACCAAGACAAGTAAAAAGTCTTAAATTCCTGGATTTATGATTGTAATCAGATACCTCCATGAACCTTGATTCCATCTTCCTGAGATGTAGCAAGAATCCAAGGTGTTGAAATGATATGTTGGACCTTCTCACCAGCACATGGACATGCTCCTCTAGCTCATTGTAAAGGGAATCCACGGTATCCATGACCTTCCTGGAAGAACATATCCGAAATGTTTATATAGGAATATAAGAACATGTTAATGAGGCCATGCTATTATACTATTATTATGATACTATCATTTCCCCCTGAATTTTCTCCATTTGTTGTATCCAATTTCCACCCATCAGATCGGTTTCCCTATTACACAACTTCCAGCTGGGGGGAGATATGCTTAATCCAAGGCACATGATGCCACCTGAGCAAATTATTTCGAACTGCTCCAAATGCATCATCAGGAGTGGCGTAACACACTAAGAGGAAAGCATTATCCACCTCGTCATTTACAGGCACCCATGGTTGGCTAGTGGTGCCTGTATGTAACATGAAAAAAGCATATGTCATCCTTCCCTTCCTCCCTGAGAGCTCGGCCAATTAGCTCTCATGAGTTCCAGGCCATGGACAGCTGTGTGCATCAACAGGGGCTCAAACTCGCAAATTCCGAATGATTGGGTGAACGCTTTTGTTCAGGTCAGGTTAATCAGGTTGGCATGTTTGTTTACAAGGTACCCCTTTGGATTAGCACATAAGCATGGGTTTCCTTAGGTAAGGTTTCACAGATTAGCACGTTAGCATTACCAGCTTGTCTCGTAGTGTGCTGCTCTTACATCACTCTCCCATCTTAACCTGGCCAACAAGGTTCCGCCTTCCCTTTGTAAGGTAACCAGCTGGGTGTCTTCTAACACATTTTTTATTAGAATGCTTTGCTCATTAATGCACTGCTGTACATCCTTAAAGACAAAAAAAAAATTGGTCAGGACTCAAAAACAAAACGTCTACCAGCAGGAGTGCTTAGATTTCAAATGTACAAGAAGACAAATGTACAAAACCACAACTTTACTATTTTATTAATTTTATTTTTTTTTTTGCCTTATAAAGATTGATGGCTGCATAGTGCTTTTAAACCCTCATGACTTTTGTTACACATTACATTTTTTTTTTTTTTTTTTTTTTTTTTTTTTGCAGAAACACCCCAAAGAAGCAGTTTCCATGACTGTTGTCAGGCTTTTTGTGCTCCCATGGAAATACCTGCACTTCCCATAACATTGGGTACACTCCCCGTACATGCATGGGTTTCTTCAGGGTACTCTGGTTTTCTCCCACAGTCCAAAGACATGCAGATTTGATCAACTTATTCATTCGTTCATTCATTTGTCGAACCACTTAGCTCGACTAGGGCTGCGGAGAGGCTGGAGCCTCTGAACACCCTGAACAGCCCTGAACAGCTCACCAGTCCATCTCATGGCCAACACCCACACACAACCACCTCACACTCACACCTAGGGGCAATCTGGAACAGCCAGTTTGCCTAATGTGCATGTCTTTGGACTGTGGGAGGAAACTGGAGTACCCAGAGGAAACCCATGCAGGCAAGGGGAGAACATACAAACTCCACCTACTCATCCACCTACTACGTCATGGGTACAAGCCCCAATTCCACCGAGCTACCAATGTTGGCTGCTTAAGCAAAGCCATTAACCCTCAACTTCCCAGTTGTATAAATGCAATGAAAATATTTTAAGTTACTCTGGATTAGGGCGTCTGCCAAATGTAAATGTAACTATAATCAGCTTTCACTTGACAGCAACAACAGATGATGTCCACAATGAAGCGTGACTGGCACTTTACCTGAGCAGTGTCTATTTTATGGACCCCTTCTAACTTCCTTATAGCTTCCAGAAGCAAGCTGGTTGCGTCCTTCAGGGCAAATACAAATGGATACAGTTCCTGCAAATCAAACAACAACATTTATATCTTATATTATAATAAAAAGGAGTTTTTTTCTAAAGAAATTCATATCTGGTGATTTATAATGCTGGTGATGAAACAAACTTGATGAAGGTGCAGCCAGTTTCTGTGACTGTAAAGAAAGGTGCCTTCCAGGGTCGGGCTCAGCTGGCTGTACTCTATATACCTGTGAAGACCTTTGAGTGATGTCACAACCTCCTGCATTAAAAATAAAAGAGATTTATTAGTCAGTATGTCATTCCTTTATTATCTTTATATAAGAATTGATTGGATAATGTTTTAATTTATGAGGATATGATCATATATCTTAATATTATTGTGACTCAACAATGCAAAAGCCTCATACCACGTCTCCAGGGTATTTCTTAAGGCTGTAATTTTTCTCCTTACTGATCAACAGTAGCACACAGTGAATCGCTTTTGGATCCTGCTCCTAAATAATTCAAAGAAAAGCACCAAGGGGAGAGTTTTTACACAGAAGGAATGGAGATTATTCACTGAAACAGCCAGATAAAGTATGTAATTTAATTCAGATTGGACTGGGAGCTGGAATAAAAAATTGGGACTCGCTGAACAGCTTCATGGTAGACTTGATGGTATTTCAGGCAAAATGATTCCCATATACCATCCCCCAAGTTCCAAAAATCATGAATAAACAGAAACTACAGCAATAAATGTAATCAACAAAGTGTATGTTGGGTTTTTACATAACGCAGTTATGTAATCAATAGAACATTCTGGAAAAATGTTTTAGCTGGTATTTATTATGGCTGTTCCTTTGACGATATTGGTAGAAACTCATGGCCTGCATGACCACCCACCTGCACCATCTGCAGAGCTTTGAAGAATTCTGAGTGTGGCGGTATCTTACGGCTGTCGTACACAATCGTCATTCCAAACTCTCTCTCCTCCGTCCTGAGTGGAAACACATATTATACTTTGTGGTGTTAGGATTCAAGTCAAGATGGAAAGTACCATACTAAAACCATGGCAGCATCATGGTTATCCTAAAGTACCACACTAAAACCATGGCAGCATCATGGTTACCAAAAAGTACCACAGTAAAACCATGGTAGCATCGTGGTTACACTAAAGTACCACAGTAAAACCATGGCAGCATCATGGTTACCAAAAAGTACCACACTAAAACCATGGCAGCATCATGGTTACCAAAAAGTACCACAATAAAACCATGGTAGCATCGTGGTTACACTAAAGTACCACACTAAAACCATGGCAGCATCATGGTTACCCTAAAGTACCACACTAAAACCATGGCAGCATCATGGTTACCAAAAAGTACCACAGTAAAACCATGGTAGCATCGTGGTTACACTAAAGTACCATAGTAAAACCATGGTAGCATCATGGTTACCCTAAAGTACCACAGTAAAACCATGGTAACATCGTGGTTACCCTAAAGTACCACAGTAAAACCATGGTAGCATCATGGTTAGCAAAAAGTACCACACTAAAACAATGTTAGCATTATGATTAGCAAAAATACCACACTAAAACAATGGTAGCACTGTGGTTGCCATGATGTACCAAACTAAAACCATGGTAGTATCATTATTACTACAAAGTATCACAATAACATCATGGTGGCCATACTGTACCACAGCAGAACCATGTAGCATCATGGTTATATTAAAGTACCACACTTAAACCATGGTAACATCCTTGTAACTAAAAAGTACCACAGTAACATCATAGTAGCATCATCGTTGCCATAAAATACCACAGTAAAACCAAGGTAGCATCATGTATACTGTACCTTAAAGTACTGCAATATCATGGTAGCATGGCACGAAGTTCCATAATATAACCCTGCCTGTCATAGTCGATACATTTACTAAACAAATTTCTAAGGTGATGAACTTGTTTAGAGTTAAATCTTGTATTTTAAACCAGTGTTTGGCTGTAAATGGAGTTAAACCTGGGAAGAACATTTCCTACCTGATGATGGTGTGGAAATAAAGCAGAAGTTTAGAAAGTGCCAAGCTGGACAGCATAGGAGACCCCCAGTACTGGTGATCACCATAAACCTCCACTACTACTCTGTTTGAGCGATCTCTGCCACCTGAGGAGGAGAAGGAGACATGAAGTTCCAGACAGAGTATAGCAAAGTTATGGACATCAAACTCCTTTTTATTTCGTTTGTATGATACCTGTAAGGCAAGAAAGTCCTGCTTCCAGGAGGCAGGTCTCCGGTTTCGATGGAGCTGGGAATGCTAATATCTTTCCGGGCTTTTTTATATCATCACTGTGGTGTAGTGAGGATGCAGTTTTATTTGTGCAGGGTCCCTTAGCCAGAAGAGGTAGGTTTTTATGGTCCTGAATGTCTTCTAGAGGAAATACATAAAAGGAATATGCATGTACGCAAGCTCAGGAACATTAGAATGCATCCACAGTTTTGAATTTTTAAGCATGTGTGATAAATGCCTTGTTTGACTGAAAGATTCCAATATAAGAAGAACGTCTTAAAGAACTTTGAGTTGTTCTTACCTTGCACTGGTGGCTTCCGTCTGTTTAACTTTGGTGAAACAAGTCCAAAAGTGGTGGTCTTTTTTCCATGAGCGATATGTAACCGTGGAGTCATTTCGGATTTGTTGTCCATATGACTTTTCTCTGATTCTCTTTCAACCATGGTTGGGGTGGTACAGCTGATGGTTCCTTTGGCCAGTCGCTCAGGCTCAGGCCTCGCTGTTCCTTCAGAGATTGGTTCTTTTTGCCTATTTTCATCTCTTACAGATTCTTCATCCCTGCAGTACTCTTTGTAACGACATTCTTGGTTCTTGGTCCCCTGTCCATGCTTTCTCCTCAGGCAAGGAGTGCAAGGCTGCTCTGCAAACCTTACAGTACGTCCACAGGTGGGACGTTCGTGGGTCATTTGATCATGTCCATCAGGAGGTGCGACCCTGTGTGGCCTTAGCAAACAAGATTTAGGTTGAGCACATGATCGAGAGTCTCCTAAATCACCCTTTCCTTTAATAAGGTCAACTTTGTTTACATCCTCATCTACAAAACACTCTTGACTGCGACTGTCCCAAGTATTCTGAGATACCCAGCCAAGTGGCCTCATCCCAGACATGGCTTGATCCATTTCTCCCTGTCGGGAGCTGTTTACCAAGCACAAAGATACTGCAATGCCATCCTTAGCAGGACAGATCCTGGTCTCAACCGAATAACCCTGCCAGGAAGCTCCTTTCAAAGGCTCCAGTTGACTGGAAGTACCAGAAAATTCCATGTGCTCTATCTGGTCCTCAAACTCTGGGTAGGCCACCTGATCCCAAGGTACCTTCACTATGCAGTGCTCAGTAGCCAATACACAGTGGCGTAGCAGCCGTCCATGCCTGCCAACGTTGAGCTCCGTTAGCCAGTCCTGGGTGAAGATACGGCTAAACGAGTTCTCTGGAATGGGAGTTGCCTCCAAATCATGCTGCTCATCTTCCAACAGGCTCCGAACCACGATACGGGCTGCTTGCTTTTCAAATGGTACCACCTGTAGGTAAAAGTCTTCAAACGAGAGCAGCAGTGGGTTGATAGGAGCGAGATGGATTACAATGTGGTTGTACAGGCACAACGGCCAGCCCGAACAGTAGAGTGGCAAGTCTGAATATGGAACCTGGCCAAAAGAAAGAGATCTCTGTTTTAGTGCACGTTAGTCTAATGACAAGTTTGGATTCGAACTTTCAATCTCCAGGTGATAGGGTGAACAGATGTCTGTTGTACCACCAAGCAGTATAGAAGAGAACTCAAAATGTTCAGAGATGGTTGACTTTGTAGTGTAAATAATTGTTCTGCCACTTTAATGATATTTAAACTGACTACCCTGTAAATGATCATTTTCCTACACCAACTGGCTCAAGCATTTAGCCTAGTAATCTTATTAGTTTTTGCTCATTTAATCATTTTCTTGCTTATATTTGGACACATTATTCTGTACAACACTTACACAAGCTGCCTGGCGAATGCGTTCTAGGACTTGCCGGGCTGGGATCAGGAAGTCGACTAAGCACTGAAGAGAATCGCCGCCATAACGACCCTCAATAACATGTAGTAACTGGCTGAGGATGGTGGGAGCTGTGGCCTCAAATGGAGGGTAGAGAACAGAGAGGGAGCTCTGGATGAACGAGTCCAATGAGTCTGGGTTCTGGAGATACACAGAGAAACACGGAGTAATTGATGTTAATTTATATATTAAACGTAGACATGCTTGACGTTCATTCATTCATTCATTGCCAAACTGCTTAATCCTACTAGAGTCACAACAGGCCTGGAGCCTATCTTAGCCAACTCTGGTCGAAGGCGGCTTACACCTTAAACAGCTCACCGGACCATCGCAGGGCCAACCCGTGCAACCACACTTCACTTCACGTGCACTTTGCTAGCACCATACGTTTCGGCATACGCATTCTCAAGAGTTGGTATAAATATACACACATCTACCTCATGAACAACAACGAGTTAATAAATCATGTTCGGTGAGTGAGTAGCGCAGTTTACGTGCATAACTATGTGTAGGCGCGCTGCATAAATGAGACGCCCGGAGTGCATGTCTGGTCTTCAGTTTCGCCTGTTCAGGAAAACAGATTAAGCAAGGCTGTGATCACAAACGGAATAAATGCCACAGGACAAGACCTTACAACCCCAAACTATCCATCAATCTTCACAGAGGCCCTTGGTCTGAATTCCAATTACAGTTGTCTCTTCCCTAGCGTCGGCGTTTTAACCTCATTTCCTTTTTGCGCTGGATTACACTTGTGGCAGCAAATAGAGTTACCCTTCATAGATTTATAGGCCTAAAGTCTTTTTTTTTCCTCACAGGAAAATACCAAATGTGTATTCGGAATAATACCCCGGCTGGACGAGGCAGGCCAAAAGCTAATTCAAAAATGGACCATGTTAGCATACAACAATCAACACCTTTAAAACACAGCAGCACTGTGGGTGTTGGTGAGTGGCACCTCGGAAATGTTACTGTAATATTTGACAATGTAGATACCCAGAATTCCAGGGTTTAGGGCAGAGCACTGTGTGATTCGTTCTTCTTGTGTTTTAAACGCAGCTGGAAGAAGCCTTTGAGAATCCTGGAACGTAGATGTCTGCGATTTCACGCTCCTGCAGATTCCCGCTGATTGATTCCTGACCTTTTGACCCACAACTTCTTATTATAGTAAAGTCTTTATTTAGGACATCTGCAATGTTACGGTTGCAGACTCGAGGTTTAGACATCTAGAAGTGGTCAAATGGAGTTTCTATCCTTTACCCTTTATTATTAAGAGACCAATCAACAATCTCCCAACACCTATACGTACGTGGCACTAAACATGCTGGATAGTTAAGCCGTACAGTACATCACATCATATTTTTCAAGACATATCCCCAGTTGCATCATCGCTGAATCGTACACTGACCAGAATCTGAATCTGAATCTTAGTAAGAATCAGAAAACATCACTGTTTGCCAACCAGCTCCATCCAGCCATTTCCCGCTACTTGTTAGGGTTTCCTCCGGGTTCTCTGGTTTCCTCCCACAGGCCGAAGACATGCACATTAGGCTAATTAGCTGTTCTAAATTGCCCCTGGATGTGGATGCGTGTGTATTGGCCCTGTGATGGTCTGGCGAGTTCAGGGTGTACCCCGCCTTTGCCTGGTGTCGGCTGAGATAGGCTCCAGTCTCTCTGGGACCCAAATAGGATTAAGCGGTTCAGCAAATGAGTATTTTGTCAAAGCGTGAAAATATCTTGTTAAGGCAATAAAACTTTTCTGTTCTAGTGTGAAACTCATCCGTGATCCTTTTTTCTTGCGTAGCTGAAACACGCGGCTGTAGATCGTAAAATAGACCTTTTATGATATTATGCAAATTAAAGTCGTTTACAATTGAACATTCCTCAGTAATTCAATTTCACCCAGACGCTCGTTTAGAAGACTTGATATTCAGTTTTGGTAAATAAACGACCTTAAGGTTGTCGTACGGGTCTTCAGTGTTTCCTGATTTAGCGCTAACGCCGTCCTGCAGCTGTCTCACTGTCTCTGCTACACCTGACTCGTTTCGTCCTGTAGTCGCTGTAATGAATCGCTCGCAGTTGGGTCCCTGTGACCTCTGACCCTCAGACCCATCCGTCAAATAAACAAATGGTTGCGCAGGACCTTGTGTGGCATGACAGAGAAGAACAACCTTCATTAACTTCAACTGCAGGGAAATGAAACCGTAAAGATTAACATCAACTCAAATATTTTCCACTTTGAACAAACATCAGTCTCTCTCTCTCTCTCTCTCTCTCTCTCCCTCACTTTCTCTTTCTCACTCTCTCCCCCTCACTCTCCTTCTCTCTGTCTTTCTTTCTCCCCTCCTCCCTCCCTCACATTCTCTCTCCCTCACTCTCTCCCCCCTCACTTTCCTTCTCTTTCTCTCTTTCTTTCTCTCTCTCCCCCTCACTTTCTCTCTCTTTCTATCTCTATTTGTACCCCTCACTTTCTTTCTCTTTCTTTCTCTCTTTCACCCCTAACTTTCTTTCTCCTTCCCTCTTTTTCTCTCTCTCCCCTTCTTTCTCCTTCTCTCTCTCTCCCTCCCCCAATCTCACTGTCTCTCTCTCTCTCTCTTTCTTTCCCTCACTTTCTCTAACTCTTTCTTTCTCTTTTCCCCTTTTTTCTCCCATATTCTCTATTTCTCCCCTTCAATTTCTCCCTCTCCCTGTCTCTATCTCTCTTTTTTTCTCCCCCCCCCTCACACACACACCACACAAATACAGGATTTAACAAGATGATATCAACCTTCCAAGATTTCTTTTAATTCCACATCCAGCTAAAACATCGTCGCTCTGATTTGTCTGAGTGTCCGAGTCGCAGACGGGGAAATGATTCTGTTTCCTGTGTTTATGTCACACAAATCTTCCCAGACTGAATGAAGTTCGTCTTGCTGAGATTTTGTCGGAGAAAATGTTCCATCGTCCATCACTGAGAGCGGCCCTAAGCTCCCAGTTAACTCAAACGCGGCAGACTGATAACACTCCAATAACCTTCTGCATAATGTGAATAGATTCCCATTACGATAACCGTACAAACAAAATATCACCGACTTCAGGAAATACTGTGCGTAAAAATAAAAAAGATGCTTCACAAAATGACTCACGTCCGAGGTGGTAAGAGGAAGATGTTGGATAAGCTAGCCATGGTTTTATTTACATGTAACACTCACTCACTCACACGTTTAACAAACCACTTCATTCTACTATTAGGGTCATGGGCAGGCTGGAGCCCATCTCAGGCAGGGTACGCCATGAACAGCTCGCCAGTCCATCGCGGGGCAACACACACAACCAGAGCTGTGGCCTAATGGTTAGAGAAGCAGGTTTGGAACCGAAAGGTTGCTGGTTCAATTCCCGAACCAGCAGGAAAAATGTGCGGTGAAGGGGGGTGAGCAGCACTCACTTCCCCTTCATCCACCTTCATGGCTGAAGTGCCCTTGAGCAAGGTACCTAATCCCCAACTGCTCTCCGGTCGCCGCAATGTGCCGCGTGTGTGTGTGTGTGTGTGTGTGTGTTCACTTAGGATGGGTAACTGTGTTATAAAAAATTATGGGTGAAATCCCTGTTTATAAACTTTTCTCATGATTACATGCTTCTTTTAGTCTTCAAGAGTTCAATACAGACTCAACTCTATAAAATGCAAACAATACGGCACACCATTCATTCATTTTCTAAGCCGCTTAATCCTAATTAGGGTCGCGGGGAGGCTGGCTCCCATCTCAGCCGACTCCGGGCGAGGGCGGGGTACACCCTGAACAGTTCGCCAGGCCATCGCAGGGCCAACACACACACACAACCATTCACACTCACTCTCACACATAGGGGCGATTTGGAACAGCCAGTTAGCCTACTGTGCACGTTTTTGGACTGTGGGAGGAAACGGGAGTACCCAGAGGAAACCCACGCAAGCACGGGGAGCACCTGCAAACTCCACACAGAAACGCCCCGAGCCCAGGAATCGAACCCAGGACCTTCTCGCCGTGAGGTGGATGGTGGTTCAGTGGATGGTGGTTCAGACTGTTTTCCAGTTTGAAACAAAAGAAAGGTGTGTCGTAAGGCGGCACGGTGGCGCAGTGGTTATCACGTCGTCACCATCCACTGAACATTCTTTCCCTAACTCTTTTTTAAGATCTGTAAATCTCAGAGATGATACGTTTTCTAATTTCCCTCACTTGCTTTTTTCTCACCATGTAATTACTTACTTAATTACTCCGCTTCACTCTGACTGCACAAAAGTACACGTCTGTTTAATCTTCATATTAGCATATAGGGCTCCAGGTTTGCCTGTAAACACTAAAAACCGTGTAATTATTCTAAACACACTCGGCTGGGTTCTTTCCCCAAAACACACACACACACACACACACACACCGAAGTTAATCGGATCAGCAGGTAACAGTGAACCTGTTATTCCAACAAGCCCGCGTTGATTAGAAAAACACAATGTGCACAGTTTCCTCTTGAGTCTCGGAGGTGATTTGCATTGTCTTTCATTCTCAACGTCACAGTAATTTATGAATGAAACTAAAATTGCTTGTCTCAGTACAGCAAAAAAGTTATTACACAAAAAAAGAGCGGAGAAACAACTTGATGTTTACATCAAACCTTCCCAAAATCAACCTCTTTTCATGCTAATTCACTGTTCTGGCCAGCAGACTTGCTAACACCCTGTATCAATCAGAGACGGCATTTTTACAATCTGATCAGCTTTTGTTTTTATATTTGAATTCTTCCTTCCATTATAGACAAAATAATCCACAGCTGAATACATGCACATGTTCTCTAGGCATCTGCTTCCCTTATATTAACGTGGGAGGCGTGGCCTAGCTGTGGCTTTCAGTCGTACTAAATGAGGTGTGGCCAAAGATTTTCTATTGGTTGTAATAAAGGAGGTGTGGCCTAGATGTGCCTGTATTTTTTAAATTGTGTTGGACGAGAAGTCAAAGACAAATTACCACTGAGGTGGACAATAAAGTTCATCTTAATTTTAATCTCAAACTGTAGCGAGGAGGTGTGGCCTACCTGTGTCTATCAGATGCACTGAAGGAGGTGTGGCTTTTATGAGTTATAATAGAGAAGGAGGCATGGCCTAGCAGTGCCTGTTAGTTGCAGTGAAGGAGGTGTGGCTTTTGTGTGTGATAATAGAGAAGGAGGTGTGGCCTAGCTGTGCCTGTTGATTGTGGTGAAGGAGGTGTGGCTTTTGTGTGTGATAATAGAGGAGGTGTGGCCTAGCTGTGCTTGTTGATTGAGGTGAAGGAGGTGTGGCTTTTGTGTGTGATAATTGAGAAGGAGGTGTGGCCTAGCTGTGCCTGTTGAGCGTGGTGAAGGAGGTGTGGCTTTTATGAGTGATAATAGAGAAGAAGGTGTGGCCTATTTATGCCTCTCCGTTTTACTGAAGCAGGCGGTGTTTATGTGCTAGCTAATATTAGTGATAGAGATGTGACCTAGCTGTGCCCGTTAGTTGTACTAAAGGAGGTGTGGCCTAACTGTGCATGTTAGTAGTACTGCAGGAGGTGTGGCTTAACTCTGCTTGTTAGTTGTAACAAAAGAGGTGTGGCCTATCTGTGCCTGTCAATTTCACTGAAGCCAAGATTGTCTCTCGGTGAAGGAGGCGTGGCTTCTGTGCCTGATAATAGAGAAGGAGGTGTGTTCAAGTGAAGAAGGCAGAATTCTGTCCTTCTTATTATTAGTGAAAGAGGTGTGGCTTAGCCAGCAGCGCCTGGTAATTTAGGTGAAAGAGGTGTGGCATCTGTGCCTGTTATTATGATTGAAGGAGGTGTGGCTTAGACTCCACAATACTGAATCCTTAAATCACTGACTGCTTTAAATTTATCCTCATATATAAGATTGTTAAGTGTGTCTCACACCGAGCATCACAGGGTGACGGATCTATTTATTCATCTGAGTATTTCAGACAATTAATTCATCGTTAATAATTAACTTAACTGCGTTATTTTTTACAGGAATGTTCCCCAGGCATCGATATACTTCAGCACCGCGAGAACACACCGTGATAAATAAATCAATAAAAGTAAAAGTGTTAACAGAGTGTTAATGTACAGCGTTACCATGTCGCTTATTGCTACATCGCGTAAACACTGTCAGCACAACATCCTGAGCTTTCAGGACATTTACCAGAGGACCAAATACGTCTCGGTACTCAGACCTGCACGGTTTAAACCACCGAATTATCTCTAAAAATAATCATAAAAATACTTTTACAAGATGAAATAACTTCTAATTTAATATTGGCAGTAGTGTGTGTGTGTATAAATAAACGTGTGTGTGCGTGTGTGTTATATGATATTAAAGCATACTGATTAAACTATGAACCAAATAGATAAAAGATCGTTACCATTTTGACCTGATGGAGTTTTAGTGAGTCAGAAGCGACGGGTCTGTCTTCATCGGTCCCGAACATAAAAACATAAACTCCATAATTTCTCTGGAAAGCAAGCAGCAGATCAGAGCAGATCACGGCCTCTCTCTCTCTCTCTCTCTCTCTCTCTCTCTCTCCCCCCGTCTCTCTCCCTCTCTCTTGCTCTTCGCCTGTCTCTGCCTCCAGCAGTAATGTTTCTCTGCTTTGACTTCTGGAGAGCGTCATGTAAACTAACCGATGAGCACGTGAGAGAGATAGCAGGGAGTTCGAAGGAAAGACATTTAGCCAGATTTTCCCTTGAGAAGAGAATTTATCCTCCATTTCCTGCGTGGACTCCAAGTTTAACTCGTTTAAGGCTGGTTCTTTCTCTGCCTACTTCTAAAAAGATAACAGGAAGTAGTTTTTTTC
>JBCNYH010000022.1:34447605-34452605 GCA_039654325.1 Tandanus tandanus | reverse complement strand
CTCAATCAGCATATATTTAAAATGATTACGGTTTCAGGGAATCCCGACGAATGTCCCATGAAAGGGGCAGACGGGGCCAGAGCGGGGGCAGACGTGTCCTTTTGTCCCTCTTCCTCTTTGTCATGATGTCCCGCCAAGACTGGTGCTACCATCCTGGGACATCCCACCAGCACAGTTTTAGGGACTACTTGTAGCTCAGGATTATACCAGTGGCTACAAGGGGCTGAAGTATCCTAAAGCGTCCTCGATGAACAGAAGAGGACATTGCCATCATTCACTATGAATATGATATCATTATAGCGTGAGGGTTTTTCTAATGAGGTTTATTGTCCTTCAGTGAAATCATCGAGGTGTTGACACATTTATAAAGAACACAACGGTTGTAGACCCATGTGCTCAAAATAGGCCTGGCATAACACACGGCGAGACACCGCTCTGAATCCCTCCTGTGACGTCACACCGTACCTGACCTTTTGATTGGCTGCTTCCCGAGTGTCCCTCGGTGTGAGGTAAAGAGGTGTGATGATGGCCGCTGTGAGCACGGCTAACGCTAACATCCCCTGCTCATGTAAGGCTGAGAGGCTTCCACAAATAGTCCGCTCCCACTGAGAGTGTAATTGGCGTAGTGTCTCCGGGCACGAACAGGAGGAAGTGTCTGCGCTTTGCCGCCAGTGCGCCACACGACCTGCCCGCTTCCACCAGCCAGTAATGTGCCAAGGCTCACATGGTGCTGCGTGGGTCTAATCATCTTTGTTGTTGTTGTTGTTATTATTTTACTTCTCTTTTGTTCTCTTCTGAGACGTTTTAGAATGAGGGATAAAGTCCGAACGTAGCTCTGCGCTTCACCTGAGCAGATATGCATATTTATTGATAATATTCACTCCGAGTACTGCTTTTTTCTTAAATCGTTTTCCATATTTGGTGTGTGAATGGAAAATAGAGGAATTAAATCATCCAACTACAATGGGGGTGGGTGGGTGGGGGGGTGTAGAAATCATCCGGCTCAATATGACCACAAGCACAATAGGTCTGTATAAAAAAAAATGGAGAGGTATTATTTCTATCTGAATCATTTAAAAACCCAAAGTAAGCTTTTTAAACCACTAGCTAGAAGCTTCTATGGCTCGTTAGCCACATTAGCCTTGGATTAGCTTAAGTGCAACTTCGAAAAACAAAGAATCGACTGAACCAATCTTTAATATGTTGGGAAAAAAATTCACACCCGTGTACAGAGTTTCACCAAACTTGGTGGGGACACAACACTACCTAACTCCCAAAGATACCTTATTTTCGAATGTCTGGGTCAAAGGTCAAGGTCACAAAGTTTTGGAGATTGGATATTTCTCATATTAAAATTGACATGACTTAAATCTCAGCAGTCAAGTAAGATAGACCCATAGATGCAATAAGAGATAGATGGGACACCATATGCACGCTGTTAAATGAAACAGTTACCATTGACCTTGAGCGACCTTGCAAGGTCACAGGATTTTGAGTGCTAATAACTTTGAAACGAGTGCCAAGAGACATGCAGTTACTATGGAACACAAATAGGAAAACATATATGAACTTTCAAATGAAACAATTACCTTTAACCTTGAGGGACCTTGAAAGGTCAAAATCAAGGTCACAGGATTTTGAATGTGAATTACTTGGAAACGAGTGCTGATAGACATGCAGTTACTATGGAACATTAATAGGAAACCATATGGGGACTTACAAATCAAAAGACAAGCAAATGGGTAACTAAAACCCGACCCATATAGCGCTTATATGTGGCATTATCCATGCTGCATGATGGGGTACCCTAAACTTGATGAATTTTTTTTTTTACATCCAGCTCTAAGACCCTTGGGAAAGTTTTTAAGAGGAATTTATGCCTCATTTGTTTTTTTTTTGTTTTTTTTTTTTCATTTTTACTCACAAATGCCACTAAGCATGATGTGATCGCTCAGATCCCTTAGTTTGTGCTCAAGAAGCTAATGGACCGTGAAGCTACGACCTCAGGGTGAGAGCGACTGAAAATGACATCCAAACTTAAAATACTGCAAATACACACACTAAAGTAATCCAGCGTTGCGTTAATTAGAGGATAATGCCAACACTGCATGTTCTTGCTAGTCATTTGTGGGATAATTAACATAAATAGAAAAAAGTAGTTAGCAGGAATCTACTAAGGGTTACAGTTGGAACTCCTTGCAGGAGGACACCAATCCTGTCTCTCTTCTGCAAACCAGTTTGCACGTCTGGTTCTCAATCAGTCGTGTTCCACCCTGGTTCCCTGTAGCAGGTCTCCACCCAGGGAGTAATCCACAGTACTTGAACTCACATCAAGCCAATCATCAGCACTTACGCTCCACCTTGATGGCTGCATCAGCGATTGAATGGTGCCTGGTGATAGCAGCACCCCATGGTACGAACCATAAAACTCGGTTTACCTAGTTGAACCTTCGGTGGAACCTTCGCCGTTTCCTTCAAACAAGTTTCCATTCCTGAACCTTCAAGGTTCTTTGGTGCGGGTTCCTCTGAGGGAATGGTTACCAGGTCTGCTGTTTGTAGATCCTTATCAGAAGAACCAGTTTTGGAAGCTTTCGAATGGAGTTATTCCTTCATTAATTTTCCAAACCTGAATCCTATTAGGGTCACGGGGAGGCTGGAGTCTCTCTCAGCTGACCCTCGGTGAAGGCGGGGTACACCCTGAACAGCTCGCCAGGCCATTGCAGGGCCAACACACACACAACTGATCACACTCACACCCACACCTAGGGGCAATTTGGAACAGCCAGTTAGCCCAATGTGCATGTCTTTGGACTGTCGGAGGAAACTGGAGTACCTAGAGGAAACCCACTGCCCCAGAAACACTGGGAGAACATGCAAACTCCACACAGAAATGCCTTTGAGGAGCCCAGTTCTCGAACCCAGGACCTAGTTGCTGTGGGGTCGATGTGCTAACCACTATACCACTGTGCAGCCCGTTGCAAGTACTTAAAGTCAAGCAATTAACTAAAAATGTAACTGATTGAATTGATATTTAAGTATAGTAACAAACATGCACTATATCTGGTGAAGTCCTTTCCATCTCGGCTATGAGCGGCGTATGGAGCCGAATTTCTGACTCTGCTGTTGGAAATCATTAGAGCCTGTGTGAGAAGTGTGTGAAAGCTGTATTCTCTCCCACACACTGCTGCTGGACGTCATTCTGAGAGGCGACTGACCGTGTTATCCTCGTCCCTGCTGCACCGTGTGATGGGGGGATGATGGGCATAAAACCTCCGTTATCATGTGAGGGTTTGATCAGTCAGGGGCAGTCGTATGTGAGAGAGATAACAATATTACATACAAAAAAAAAAACTACCATCTCTCCTAGTTTCTGTGTAATGATTAGGAAGCTTGAGGGGGAGAGATGGACACACTGAGCCTTTTTATTAGATACTATCTTCACGCCAAAATCTGGAGTAGGACAGTCAGAGGTGTGCAAATCCATAGTCACAAGAACAAAAGGAAACCGGAAAACCAGGAAATGAAGGCGAGAACCAATGAAAACAGTCTCGCAGAAGTCAGAAAGTTCTGATTAGGCTCGAGCCTATCTCAGCCGACACTGGGCGACGGCGGGGTACACCCTGAACAGCTCACCAGCACACACACAACCATTCATACTCTCACTCACACCTAGGGGCAGTTTGAAACCTCCAATTAGCCTAATGGGCATGTCTTTGGACTGTGGGAGGAAACCGGAGTACTCAGAGGAAACCCCATGCAACCGCAGGGAGAACATGCACACAGAAAGGACCTCCCAGAGTCTGGTACTCGAACCCTGGACCCTCTTGCTGTGAAGTGGACATGCTAACCACTACACCACCATTCTGCCCACAAATTGTATGTGGGTTGAAAATGGGTCCTGTATGGGGTTCCACAGTGGCTCCATGTCAACTGCAGACATTTGACAGAGATTGGTTTGGTTTGGCGCCAAGCCTAAGGGCCACCAGCTAGGCTGCAAGGCCTGGGTACGGCTTAACCCCATTCGCACTGGCCGGGGAAATCCATCGGTGCATGTGAGTATGACGCCTGCGACTATGGACGGACGTAGACACTATGGCACATACTGTCTGAGTGTCCTACCCTACGAACTCTAAATTATTGAACTTGACACCCCTACTGCTAGCTCCAGATGGACGTCCCCGATTACATAAAGGTCAACGAACTGCCCACATGAATCGATTTCCCATTGGTACCCCAAGTAAGACCAACATTGGGGGCCCGTCTGAGCTTACCAAAGTAGGATGCACTTAGATGATCCAAGTTTACCCCAGGTGGCCCAGGCATAACCCAAGTGGGGCCCACATACACATGTGGACAGTTGACGTGGGGCCACTATGGAACCCGTGAACGATCCCATATGGGGTGCATTTTTCAGCCCACTTATGTTCACATGAGTCCCATTTACAAGTGTTTAATAGTTCCAGATTATCAACCAACAACTTTATTTTGTTTGGGAATTAGCCTAAATCTGCATGGTGGCGTAGTGATTAGCATGTCCGCCTCTCAGAAAGAAGGTCCTGGGTTCAAGTCCCGGCCGCGGGCATTTCTGTGTGGAGTTTGCATTTTCTTCACGTGCCTGCATGGGTTTCCTCTAGGTACTCCGGTTTCTTCCCACAACCCAAAAACATGTACATTAGGCTAACCGGCTGTTCCAAATTGCCCCTAGCTGTTTTTCTGATTGTGAATGTGTGTGTGAGTGTGTGTGTGTGTGTGTATGTGTATGTGTGTGTGTGTGTGTGTGTGTGTGTGTGTGTTGGCCCTGTGATGGTTTGGTGAGCTGTTCAGGGTGTAGAGTAAGAGAGTAAGAGTTAGCCTAAACTTATCTAGCTTGCACGAGCACCCGGGTCCATGTCTGTGTTCCCCAGTACCTATGTTCCCTAACCCTAACCCTAACCCTAACCCTATTAACATTGAAAATGTGAAATCACGAATATTCCATAAATTGTTACTTTGAAGATCCA
>JBCNYH010000022.1:34433770-34447505 GCA_039654325.1 Tandanus tandanus | reverse complement strand
AGGGAGTAGGGTCTGGGGAACATAGGGAGTGGGGAACATAGGGAGTAGGGTCTGGGGAACATAGGGAGTGGGGAACACAGGGAGTGGGGAACACAGGGAGTGGGGAACATAGGGAGTGGGGAACATAGGGAGTAGGGTCTGGGGAACATAGAGAGTGGGGAACACAGGGAGTGGGGAACACAGGGAGTGGGGAACACAGGGAGTGGGGAACACGGGGCTGATCCCCGAGCACCCATGTTAAAGTGTGAGAAGTGTCTTTACGTGCACTCTTGTGTTCCAACCACGCAGCATGTTGTTTAGTGAGTGGAAATCAGACACGGATCTGGTTTATCTCTCAGTGTGTGGTTCTCGGTTTCTGTGCATCTCCGAGTCATTTATCCGAGCCATCTGACGTTATTACCACAGGATCTGTCTCTTCATCTCGTTCCACTTCCTGCTGTCTCCGAGGAACATTCATTCTGGCTTTCTGCCTGAGCGCTGACTCTTTTAGATGGTAATTTCCTGCCCTCTTTTGCCCACCGATGGCTTTTTCCCTGCCGTTTGGTTCTCCGAGACCTTCCACGTGACCGATTGAGCCTCTGGATGTCCAAATCTCTTGACTTGTTTACCACAATACAGGGGACCTTCGGCACAAATAATATTTGTCGTTCAATCGACCGCTACATTTACCTTGTGAGGTGAATTCGCTTCCTCTGCCCACTTCCGTCCAGCCTCTGTGACCGCTCCACACACCACCCCATTGACCTTTTCTGTCATCTTAAAGCTAAATGATCCGACCCAGGCATTTAGCCGCCTCTCCCTGCTTCAATATAGCAAGTGTGCGTTATTTACGAGGCGGTGTGAAGTTGGAGGGTAATGGGTTCATGCCACTCCAATCTCAGAAACCTGGATGAGAGCGACGCGGTTATCAGTACGGCTTTTCAATCAGGCCTGAGCCTCGGAATAATTTGGCGTGTGGAATCGCAAATGATGAGAGGAAATGTCGGGCTGGATGTGGAAATGAATTATTAAGCAGGTTATTATAAGAATGCCTGCATTTTTATTATTTGTTTATTTATTTATTTTTGCGTACCGCTACCACACGGAAGGCACCGGAAGCTCACTGAAGGAGTTTGAAGCATTGGGTTTATTTCATCAGCTTTGAACAAGTAATTCAATTTCTCTCAAACTCTCTTTATAAAGCAGTATGTTTAAAAAAGAGGTATTCTTATATACTGCAGGAAAAATTCTTGTATTGTTTATATTTACAAAGCCACGATTTAAAAATAGAAAGTAAAAAATGGCAGGCGGCATGGTGGCAGCAAGAAGGTCCTGGGTTCGAGTCCCGGGCTCGGTGAGGACGTTTCTGTGTGGAGTTTGCATGTTTTCCCTGTACTTGTGTGGGTTTCCTCTGGGTACTCCAGTTTCCTCCGTCAGTCCAAAGACATGCCCATTAGATTCATTGGCTGTTACAAATTGCCCCTAAGTGTGAGTGTGAATTGTTGTGTTTGTGACTGGTGAGTTGTTCAGGGTGCCTTTGCCCAGAGTTGGCTGAGATAGGCTCCAGCCTCCCCGCAACCCTAGTAGGATTAAGTGGATCAACAAATGAATGAATGAACAAATGAATGAAGTAAACAATGTCTTTCCGTCAAAACGGCATCTCCAATAAGTCAGTGAACAAAGCTTGATGTGAGGTTTATCCCCAAAGAAGAGCTTTATCAGCGTCACTAAGTGGTGTGAAATCTTCCTGGCGTTTAAATCTCGGCATATGATTCACACCAGCGACGTCAAGGAACCCAAATGACCTCAAAGTTCCATGAAGGTGTGAATTGCTGCGAGAGTGCCAGGGTAAAAATGCTACGCCTGCTTTATGTTCCCTTATGAAGTGTGATGTATGACGGGGTGTGAACTGACATGATGAACGACTTTAAAAAAGGATCGGTTGTTGGTCATCCTCTCGATGATGATGATGATGGTTCCATATCATGTTCCTCGAAGGTGGACGGGGCAAAACAAACGTATTCACCTATTACTACTTCCTCTTTACGACCTCTTCACAACCTTTCTGGTTGACAGAAAGCAACATCAAAAGCCAGATACACCTCAGGCTGGTGGTGGCGGTGAATCCGAAGTCTATATCCTGGGATCATTGGGCGTGAAGGGGGATTCGTCCTTCAAGGGACGATAACATCCGTCCTTCTGTCATATATAGATATTCCAGGAATGTTCCAGTCTTCCAGTGTTCGATGTTAATTTATAATTATGTTTGATGAACCGTGAAGAAGATAATATAATGAGATAAGTGGTGGATCTTCTTTGCCTCCTCCTCCCAGTCCCCCGTGTTCAGACATGGTTTGGCCCAGATGATCCAGTTTAATGTTCTTTCAAACCAGACGGTGGCCATTGTTGTCTGGAAAAGAACCCAGGATTCCTCTCAGATACAGAAGGAAACACAAACCCACCTGCCCTACTTGCATTCATTTATTCCTTCAAAGGTTGTGGGGTGGCTGGAGCCCATCTCAGCCGACTCTGGGCAAAGGCGCACCAGACCAACCATCCATCCATCATCCATCCATCCATCATTTATACCACAGATCCATCAGAGTCATGGAGGAGGCTGGAGCCAATCCCAGTTGACTTTGTTTGAGAGGCAGGGTTACACCCTGAATAGCTCGCCGTCCACTAGAGGACACAATCGACCGTTAACACTTTGGGACGTGCATGTCTTTGGCCTGTTGGAGGAAAGCGGAGTACCTTGAGGAAACCGCATGGGAAGATGCAGCCTGCACACAAGAAAGGCCACTGGTTGGGATTTGAACCCAGAACCTTCTTGCTGTGAGGCGCACTTAGGTTATACTATATATGCAGGGCGGCACGGATGTGTAGTGGTTTTCACATCAGCCCTACAGCTAGAGGGTCCTGGGTTTGTGTCCCGGACGAGAATGTTTCTGTGTGAACTTTGGATGTTCCCCCAGTGCTTGTGTGGGTTTCCTCCGTGTACTCCGGTTTCCTCCCACAGTCCAAAAACATGCACAGCGGGCTAATTGGCTGTTCCAAATTGCGGCTATGTGTGAGAGTGAGTGTGAATGGTTGTGTGTGTGTTGGATCTGTGATGGTCTGGCGGGCTGTTCAGGGTGCACCCTGCCTTCACCCAGTGGCGGCTGAGATAGACTCCAGCCTCCCTGTGACCCTGGAGGGATTCCCTAGCCCATCCACGGGCCATATTTTTGTTCATATGATGTCTCTGATTGTACTGATATTTCAGTAATCACACGTTGCATGAATTAATGTCAATTTTAAATGTACACCCTGAGTTTAGATCAAGTCCCTGATCCGGTCTGTCCTCGCTGTTGTTTGCTTTAAAGTCTTTGTCTCAGTTAGAGTAGACCTCTGACATGGCGGTGCTGTGACCTGGGCGCGTGGAGCTTTGTTCGAGGTTGCGGGAGTTGCCGAGGAGAGCATTTGAGGCATGTGGAGAAGCCGGCTGTTCATCTTTCTCTCACTGTCCCTGCTGCTTTCAGCTCCCATCTGTGTCAGAGCCGCAATCGAAGCTTTTGATGTTGACCTAAATATATCCCAGAACTCCTCTAGAATATTTGAACTACTTTCGAAGTTCAAGCTCTAAGAGTCTTTTTCTTTGAAGAGATCTGGGAGATTCGGTTTGAACGATGATCGTCGATTGGTTTTGATTACAGAAGGCAATTACAAATCACAGCAAGAGGAACGCTTATAAGCCTAGTTAACTTGTTAGCAAACTCGTTTCCTGGTTCTTAAATTTAGCTAGCTAGCTTAGCACTAGCATGCTATGCTATCCTGACATTAGCTAGAATGCTAGCAATCTCCCGCTATTACTCACTCTCACTCACTCGTTTGTCAAGCCGCTTTATACTACTAGGGTCCCGGGGAGGCTGGAGCTTATATCAAACGACATGGGGTGAAGCTGGGGTACACCCTGAACAGCTCACCATACCATCGCAGGACGACGGACAGTGGTGTCGTGGTTAGCATGTGTGCTTCAGAGCAAGAAGGTCCTGGGTTCGATTCTCGGGCTTGGGCATTTCTGTGTGCAGCTTGATTGTTCTCCCGGCGCTTACATGGGTTCCCTCCGGGTATTCCGGTTTCCTCCCACAGTCCCAAGGCATGCACAGTAGGCTAATTGGCTGTTCCAAATTTCCCCTAGGTGTGAGTGTGAGCTTAAATGGTTGTGTTGCCCTGCGATGGTCTGGTGAGCTGTTCAGGGTGTACCCCGCCTTCACCGAGAGTCGGCTGAGATGGGCACCAGCCTCCCCGTGATCCAAATAGGATTAAGTGGTTCAGCAAATAAAAAAAAAAAATGAAACAAAAATAAAAAGGTCTTGAGAGTATCCCGTAAAGATAGGATTACAAGATTGTGTGTGAGGGTGCGTATATGTGTGAAGAGGTTGTGACACACTTCAAACAGCGTTAGCTCAGCTGTAGCGGGACGAGCGGAGATCTGTGATCTGATGTCAGGGGACTTCCAGCTAGCTTACTCTCAGTGTATTGAACTACAGGACCGACCCCAGAGCTCTCTGATCAATAATCCATTCCCAGCACGTCGCCATTTTGTCTTTAGCTGCTGTTTGTGGCCAGGCCAAGGTGATTTGTCTGACAGGTTTGATCATAAACATGACAGCTGAAAGATCCTCTGCGCTCCGTGTTACCATCCTGGACATGTTGAGTCGATGGCGCCATTTAGAGAGATTCCAGGAAAGAAAGCTAAAGAATGCTTACATGGTATGGCTCTGTAGTGAAATTTTAACTTATTCTGATTTGGTCAAAAACGCGGACGGTGGCGTAGTGGTTAGCATGTCCGCTTCACAACAAGAAGGTCCTGGGTTGAAGTCCCGGGCTCGTCTCATGTGTTTCCGTATGGAGTTTGCATGTGCTTCCTGTGCTTGTGTGGGTTTCCTCCGGGTAGTCCAGTTTCCTCCTACAGTCCAAGGACATGCCCATTAGGATAACTGGCTATTCCAAATTGCCCCTGAGTGTGAGTGAGAATGGTTGTGTGTGTGTTATCCCTGCAATGGACTGGCAAGCCTTCCCCGCCTTCACCAAGCTTCGGCTGAAGCAGCCATTATAGGATGGAATGAATGAATAAATGAATTAATTGATAATTAATCAATAAATGATCGAATAGCAGAATCTGAAAACCATAGAGGGAATATAATGGCTCTGTAGTTACACTAATAAAAACACATATGCACTAAGGATCAACTGAGAAGTAAGATAACACCTGAGTGTCTTAGAACTGTGGGCCTCTAGTGGTGTGGGGTGGAACTGACAGGCCAGTGGCTCATTTGCAAATCTGATTTATTCGACATTAAAAAAACCCCGAATAATAACCACATTGTATTAAAACATAGAGACGCATTCCCGGAAGAAAATGTGCGTGTGATTGCATGATTTCTCTGCAGTGCAGAAAAAGACGAGTGGATGTGAGCGTTGGATGAGTGGATCAGAGCTATGAAATGAAGTTTGGTGTCTCTCTGATGAAGCGTGACCGAGCAGGACGACGTCGATTCTGAAGCTCTGTTTGTCTGATGGAGGGGAAAAAAAGAAGAAATGAGAGAGTGAGTTTACCAAAATCTCTGTACAGGCAGCAGAGGTGATGATTCTGCAGTAATGTTCCTTTATCTAACATTATTTACTACATTGGTGTGAAACAAGCGGCAGGAACAGTCACCATAAATGTTTAACTTTTCTTTCGTTTTATAAATCTGTTTGTATGGAGGGCGGCATGGTGGTGCAGTGGTTGACACATCTGCTTCACAGCAGTACAGTCCTGGGTTTGAGTCCTGGGCTCAGCGAGGGCGTTTCTGTAGGGAGTTTGCTTGCGTGGTGTTTCCTCAGGGTATTGCGGGTTCCTCCCGCAGTCCAAAAACATTGGCTGTTCCAAATAGCCCCTAGGTGTGCTGAGTGTAAACAGTTGTGTCGGTGTTGCCGTGGGATGGACTAACGAGCTGTTCAGGGTATACCCCGTCTTCGCCCAGTGTCGGTTGATATAGGCTCCACCCTCCCAAAGCTAATAGGGTTAAGGGTTTCGCGCATAGGCCGAACGGTGCCAGCTTGGTGGTGCTGGGGCTTGAACCCACGACCGTCTGATTAACAACCCAGATCCCTGTAATGCTAAGATCTCACACAGCCGGTTGATACGCGAGAACCACGGCTGGGACTACGGTGGCCATTCTGGCAAACTGTGTATGTATGAGGAAATATACAGATGAATTTTGAACACGATGGTTGAACTGATCAAATGCTTGACCCCACGGCAAACTTCGACACAAACGAACATTCTCGGGAATGGAAGCCACGCCCTCCGGGTTCTCACAGTAGCTCCGTGGTTCTCGGAAGTGCCCAGGGTATTTACGGTTCACCCCCAAAGGGCAAAAAAAATAAATAACTAAAACAGCAAAGTGTAAAGTATCTCCAGGTATGAGTCTGAGAATCATGAGCGCATTAAACACGCCCGTAAATTCGAGTTGCAATTATGCAAAACTGATCAACACTTTCTAACCAATCAGATTCAAGAATTCACCAAGGGTGGGGTGTGATGACAAATAACACCTGAATTAATTAATTAATTAATTAAGCCATTAAGCTGAGCTGGTTGTCATCATGGAAAGAAGATTAATTGATGCTAAATGACGTGCACCTGTCATCAGAGTCTCCATGACGATTTAATCGAGTTAATCGAGTTGATCGATATATCGTGGTGGTTGTCGCTTAGTCTTTTCCCAGCGCTCCTCCCTCCTTACACCCTCCATCCCTCCATCCATTCCTCCCTCCCTCACTTCAGCAGCAGTATAGAGGCGTCGTAGCGCGGCTCTTTTTCACCGGCGCGCGCGGGCGGATGCAGGGAGGGGTGACGCTTCCCCGGTAAACGGCGCGCGCGCCTCCAGTCGCAGTCAGTGAGTCACTCCGAAGCAGCGCCGGTGGTGTTGTCTCTCTCTTTCTCTCTCTCTCTCTCTCTCTCTCGCGCGCGCGCGCGCTCAGTCACGGCCGGCGGACGTAAAGGGGATGTAAGGGCAGGATGTGAACATCAGCACCGAGTCGTGTCACCGCAGACACCGGACATCAGGACATGTAGATGATCCCGCGCGCGTCGGTGAGTGAGTGGCGCGTGCGCGTCTGGAAAAAATAATAAATAATAATAATAATAATAATCAGAAGAAGAAGAAGAGGAATCCTGACGCCGGGGTGGAAATGCGTCGGCACGGAGCTGAAGCGCAACTCACTTACAGGGATTAATAATAATCACAATCCTTATAATAAATTATAATAAACAACAGGCGCAGTTTCAATGAGCAACAGCGCGCCTGTGCGTGAACTCGGGCGCGCTCGTGCGCTTCATCTGTCCGAGGTGACCGGATGAGGGAAGGACACGCGACTGGGCTCGAGCAGCAGGTTCACCGGCAGGTCTGTCATGATTTATACATCTGTTACTGCTGCCGAGGATGTGAGGAAGAAGTTGTGCATCCATCCATCCATCTATCCATCCATCCATCTATCCATCCATCCATCTATCCATCTTCAGTGATGTCGTTTTTCTAATCCTATTTTTTCCATATATATACACACTGCTCTCTCTCTCTCTCTCTCTCTCTCTCACTCACACACACACACACACACATTTTCTCTGTTTATATCTATCTATGATGTAGATTCTCTAATCCTCTTTTTCCATATATATACACTGTTCTCTCTCTCTCTCTCTCTCTCTCTCTCTCTCTCTCACACACACACACACACACACACACTTTATCTGTTGATATCTATCTATCTATCTATCTATCTATCTATCTATCTATCTATCTATCTATCTATCTATCTGTCTGTCTGATGTATATGCGTGTAGATGTATTTTAGCGACTCTTTTTCTTATATAAACACTGTTCTCTCTTTCTCTCTTTCTGTTGATATCTATTTATCTATCTTGCCCTCGCTCATTATCTGTATATCTATCTGCAGTTTACAGTGAAGTAAAACTCTCTCTCTCTCTCTCTCTCTCACTCTCTCTCACACACACACACACTCTCACACACACACACACACGCACACACACACACACATGCAGAATGTCAACTAACTGCGCATTATAGTGCATACAGATTACTCTCCACCTCTACAACCTTCACAACAATCCTGCAGAACCAACAACGTTAGTATGAGTGAAGGGGAGGGGTGGAGTTGGGGGCGGGGTGAGGGGTGGAGTTGGGGGCGGGGTTAGAATCCCAGATATTCTTGTACTTTGTACGTGATCAGTGATGTTATTACAGTCAGTACAGTGATGCTTGTGGTGGGTGTGGGGGTGTAAAGTTGTTGTCATGTTGTTGCCAAGGACAAGAAAATGGCAAGGAAGCTTATTTTCCTCTTCTTCTTCTTCTTCTTCTTCTTCTATCCTTTTAATGTTGACATGAGAGGAAAGAAAATACAAATAGAAATGAGCATGAAGGAGGATGTGACTGACTGCATATGGAGGGGCTATGACCTGTCCCCGTGTACCACTGCACACACACACACACACACACACACACACACACACACACACACTGTCACCCTCTTACACACTACAACGTTTCATTTGCATAAAACAAACCGACAGATGTGTGTGATCTGTCATGTGGCTCTCTCTCTGTGTGTGTGTGTGTGTGTGCGCGCGCGCGCGCGCGTGCGTGTGTGTGCGTGTGCATGTGTTGGCATAATATCAAGCAGGTCACGTCCTCCACTACAGCAGGCCCATAATTCATTGACTGAGAATGATATACTGCTCTCTCCCCTGTCTCACTCTGTCTCCTGCTGTCTCACTCTCTCTTTTCCTCTCTGTCTCACGCTCTCTCCCTGTCTCACTCAACCTGTCTCACTCTTTCTCCCTGTCTCCCACTGTCTCACTCTCTCTCCCACTGTCTCACTCTCTCTCCCACTGTCTCACTCTCTGTCCCCGTGTCATGCTTTCTCCCCATCTCACCCACTCTCCTACTGTCTCACCAACTCTACTACTGTCTCACTCACTCTCCCACTCTCTCACTCTCTCTCTCCCACTGTCTCACTCTCTCTGTCCCTGTCTCATGCTCTCTCCCCATCTCACCCACTCTCCTACTGTCTCACCCACTCTCCTACTGTCTCACCCACTCTCCTACTGTCTCACCCACTCTCCTACTGTCTCACTCTCTCTCCCACTGTCTCACTCACTCTCCCACTCTCTCACTCTCTCTCTCTGTCACTGTCTCATCCTCTCTCCCCATCTTACCCACTCTCCTACTGTCTCACTCACTCTCCCACTGTCTCACTCTGTCTGTCCCTGTCTCACACTCTCTCACTCACTCTCCCACTGTCTCACTCTCTCTGTCCCCATGTCATGCTCTCTCCCCATCTCACCCACTCTCCTACTGTCTCACTCACTCTCCCACTGTCTCACTCTCTCTGTCCCCGTGTCTCTCTCCCCATCTCTCTCTTTCCCTGTCTCAGTCTTTCTCCAAGTCTCACTTTCTTGTTCTGTTCTTTCTTTTTGGTTAAACTCCATGTCTCAGTCTCTCACCCTCTTTCTGTCTGTCTCTGTGGCTGTCTGTTCTTTTTTCTCTCAACCTCTTTCCGTGTCTGTGTCCTCTTCTCTTTCCTCCCCCCCTCCCCCCCTCATTTCTCCTCTAACTTAGATTCTTCTGCTATAAAAGTTTTTTATCATGTATAAATTATAGCTAAAATCAATAACACGTTCTGCGTCTGTTTCTCTCTCTCTCTCTGTTCTCACTGCGTGTCTCTCGCTCCCAGTCTCTGTATCTCATGTCCATCGTCTCATCTGAGCTCGTTGTGTCAGACTCAGAACTCCAGCAGCTACCCGATTTAGCTGATATTTTCATCAGCGCGTTCTTCAGCTCGTCTGCACTCGGCTCGGTCCCAGCTGGGATAACCGAGCCTCGCTCAACAGGTCCGCAGGTGAAACCGAGACACCGTGCAGGGTTTTTTGTTGTTGTTGTTGTTGTTGTTGCTCTGTGTGACAGGAGCCTCAGCTGCAGTTTCTGGATTCCGGCTGCTGCAATTAAAAGTTGGTGTTGGCAGTGGGCAGATGATTGATGGCTGCGTAACAAATCTAAGAGAGCGAGGTGCAGGGGCGGCCCGGAGCCGAGCCTGATTCACAGCAGACATGAAGCTCTTCAGCTGGAGGAATGATGTGAGAGAGAGAAAAAACGAGTTGAAGAAATTTAAAGAAAGAGTCGACATATTTACAACTTAACCCCGAGAACCTGACTGATGCAGACCGCAGATCCGAATTCTCATCCCTCCTTGTTTAAATTTCTCACAAAGCCTTTACCACAGCGGGGTGACACACATATTACATGAAAGAGCATCACATGACCTTTCCAGCGGTGTTTAGTTCTTGTCTGTGTGATGAAGTCTAGTCGAGAAAAATCACTTTGAATTTAGAAATTAAATTACATTTGAAGCTCTGCGTCTCGCGCCCACACCCGCTCCCAGAACTCCTTTAAATTCCTCGTGAAATTGTTATGGCACGGATACGGATCACATTTCGGAGAAAAGAGCAGAACCAGAGCTTTGTAATGACGCTAGTCATATTTACACAGTATTTATAAAAAAACAAAAAAAGTCTTATTAGGGCTGGATGGCACGGTGGCTTAGTGGTTCGCACATCTGCTTCACAGAAAGAAGGTTCTGGGTTCGAGTCCCAGGCTCAGCAGGGGTCCTGGTTTTCATGCTAAGCTTGGCTTGGGGCTTTTGTGGGGTTTGAGGTGTTCTTCTCATGTTCTCCATATCTTTGTCAGGTTTTCTCCACGTGTTTACCACGTGCTCTTCATGTGAGTTACAGATATTCTCCATATGTTTTTCACGTGTTCTCCACGTGTTTACTCCATGTTCTCAAGTGTTCTTCATGTATTTTCCATATGTTCATGTGTTGTCCACACGTTCTCCACATGTTCTCCATGTGTTCTCTGTGTGTTCTTTATGTGTTCTTCACATGTTCCCCATCTGTTATTGGCTCTTCCTCCAAGTTCACCGGTTTCCTCCCACTTCCCAAACAGACTGGGTACACCAATTTGCCCCTTGGTGTGACTGTGTGTGGACTGGACTCTCCCACCTTGTGCTGAGGGTTACCAGATCCTTCATGACCCTGACCATGAGCAGGATGAAACACTTACTGAAGATAACTGAATTCTTTTTCGACTCAGTATCAAAAGTCAAGCAACTGAAACCACAAAAATGTATGGAATTCTCAAATATAGCCGATATACGAACAGTACGACTCCTTCCTGCTAGCGTTATCTAAGCTGCTCCTGACCAGGATTTTGAGCTGACAAACTTGTCACCTTGACAACAGTCAAGTTTCCGAGCAGGTTGAATCTAGTTAACTCGCTAACTGATGTGTGAGTCCCCTGGTCTCAGATCCACCTCTTTAACTACAGCGTCCTTCTAACCGTTCTGCTGTTCTAACAGCTCCTCGGCACATCATGGTCTCCGCCGCCCTGCTCTTCCTCGCTGTAAACAGCTTTAATGGCTGCTGAGGAAGCTATAGTCTGGTAAAACACGTTTTCTAAAACCACAGCAGAAAACGTTTCACAGAGAACCTTACCCTGTCCTCATCCGTTATAATTATGGTTAATCTTCCCCGCCGTGGAAGGCTTGGACGTCCGGGGATAAAATTGATGCTGATTTATCTTTAGAAGGTACAACTGCCCCCCCCCAGGTATGCTGTGAAATTTGAATCACAACTGGGAGAACTATAAAAACTTTAAACAAGTATTCACGTAGACAAGAAATAGATTTAACAACGTTTGATCACTAATAACCAGAATATCTGTGCTGAGAATGGTCTACATACCTTCATACATACCATCGTTTATACCATCGTGCGGTCTACGTACCTTCATATATACCATTTTACGGTCCACATACCTGCGTATATACCATCAGGAAGTCCATGAGCTTTCATACATACCATCACACAGTCCACGTACCTTCGTACTTACTATTGTTTATACCATCGCACAGTCTACATACTTTCATTCATACCATCGTACAGTCTACGTACTTTCATTCATACCATCGTACAGTCTACATACTTTTGTGAATACCACCATACAGTCTATGTACCTTCATACATACCATCATACAGTCTACATAACTTTGTTCGTACCGTCATACATTCTACATTTCTTCATACATACCATCATACAGTCTACGTACCTTCATACATACCATCATACAGTCTACGTACCATCATACAGTCTACATAACTGTGTACATACCACTGTAGAGTCTATGTACCTTCAAACATACCACTGTATAGTATACATTTCTTTGTACATACCACCATACAGTCTACATTTCTTCATACATACCATCATACAGTGTACAATTCTTTGTATATACCACCGTTTGTACGTACCATCGTTCATACCATTGTACAGTCCACATACCCCTATACAGTTTATGGACCTTCCAAGATGCCATGGTACAGTCTATGTACATTCGTACATACCACCATACAATCTACATAACTTAGTACATACCATCGTACAGACTAGATACCCTCGCCCATACCATCATGCACTCTACATACCACTTTGTACATACCATCATACAGTCTTTGCACCCTCACACATACAGTCGTACAGTCTATATACATTCATACATGCCATTGTACGATGTACCTTCCGACATATTACCGGACAGTGTACATACCTTCGTACTCTCCATCACACAGTCTATTAGTATACAGACAGCAGTATGGCAGATGTCTGAATACTTAGTAGGTATTTCATTGTAGTCGAAGGGTACCCAGATGACCTACTAAATATGTAGTATTTTAAGGTACCACATGACGTCACACTACGGTACCCCATAATTCAGCTGTTGCCTCAAAATAATTAAATAAATAAAAGAAGGAGTAAAAAAAAAAGCATCCTGGATCAATGGGAGCTTGATTTCTTGGTGCTGAGAGGAACATGAGGGTTAAGCGAGGGGAAAGCTTGCTGTGATTAGCCAAGCATGCCGAAGCTCATGGGATCGATTATTTATGGCGAGGAAATGGCCTGGGAAAAAGGAGGCGGAGCTGACGCTGACTGGTGTTGAAACTGACGCTGGACCCTGGACGCTGGCTGCTGGCAGTACTGGAATGAAGCTGAAGTTGTGTAGATGGACACGTGCGTGACCCGCACGCCCAAAACCCTTCTCCGTGGCCATGTGATCTCGCCACTGCAGTATGCGCTCACGGAGGGGGAAAAATGGGCGGCGTCCAATTCCAGCTACAGTCTTACTCCTGGTAATAACAAGGGCTCATCAGAAAAAGACTAATTTGTGCTAATATTTGGCAAAATGTGTTGGCAGCTTTGCAGAAGCTTCTCAAGGATCACTCCGTTTTTTTTTTCTTTTCTGAGGAATTGGCAGCTCGCCTGCCGCTTCATTTTTATTTCCCAACCAATAAGTAAGAACTACATAATAATACATTATTAATATTCCAAAGCGCTGACACTGGAGACTCCTTTCAGAAATTCTAGGGTGAAAAAACACACACAAAACAGAAACAAAAACCCCCAAACAAACAGAAACTGTTGTTACCATGGAAACGATAACCTAATCTGAATGAGCGCTTTAGTGTACGTAAACCTGGAATTTGAGGATGCACCAGTTTCATAGCTGCTGTGTGTCATCATGGTGTGTGTGTGTGTGTGTGTGTGTGTGTGTGTGTGTGTGTGTGTGTGTGTGTGTGTGTGTGTGTGTGTGT
>JBCNYH010000022.1:34399009-34419707 GCA_039654325.1 Tandanus tandanus | reverse complement strand
TATATATATTAGCAAAATAGCCTTTATTCGTGATTATTGAATAGCATGTTGATTAAATGGGAATATGGACCTGGTGCTATTTTTATTTTGACGCCCGCTGATGGATCGGAATATTTTTAGACTTGATAGCACGGAGAAAGGGACAAAATAAAAGCTCAATTTCGTCCCATTTGCTCTGTGCTTTATTTTAACGCAGCATGGCCTTTTAAATGTGACATTCAAAAAAGCACAAGTGACATTTACTGAGCTGCAGCATTCACAGGATTTACTGTAAAATCTTTTGGCGACATGTAGGAACGTGCGCATGTTTGTGGACGTTAAAACTGTAGACGAGTTGGAAAGAAAATGTGCGTAATTTCACGCTAATATCACAGTTTAACTGTTTATTAGCGTTTTAAGGGTAATATTTGTTGCTAGCAAGTAAAAACGGTTCCTAGCCGCTAGTTTAGTCGTAGTTTGTTTGTAACTCGTACGTAAAAAAAAAATTTGCAAATCGACCAGTTTACGAATCATTGTTTATCTAGAAAAAAAACACAAATCTACAACTTCAAAGCTCTAAATTAAACATGAAGCTACGTCAATGCTGTGCTCTGATTGGTGGACTAAGTGAAGTGGGTGGGGCTAAAAAAAACACAAGTTGTAGCTACTATCTTTTTTGATTGTTGACCAGTCTGGGTCGTAATGTATTTATAAGCTGCGTTCCAGGTCGTTCGAGGTTCTACACACTACGTTTGGCATGTTGCATTAATGAATCGGTTCACTTTCAGGGTCGGGTCATGGCTTTCATTGAAAAAGCACACGGACACAATAGGATTTAACGTAAATATTTTGCAATTGTAAGATTTTTGATGGGTGGGACTAAGTAGCTGGGTCAAGTAGGGGGTGTGGCTTAAACTTAGTAGCTACATGTTGTCTGTCTATGTAGTTAAGGTGTAATATGTTAAAATACATCGTTAAAGATATACTACTGATCCATAATTCACAGGGAGGGATTGATTAACATTCTCTTTGAGAATAATAATAATAATAATAATAATAATAGTAATTTTATTCCCATCCTCCATCCTTGGGTCCTTGTGACCTTCCTACTGATCTTCGTGCTTAACACAGTGAAGAAACCCACGACAGCTCGCCGTATTCCAGAAACACACTAATGATGTCAAAAGTGTCCCGAACCGTTTGTTCATAGTGTTCGAGTGCCCTTGTAGGGTGTAGGAGGACGAGGTGATGGACACGAGCACAAGGTAAGAGCATCTGTCTGAGGTCTCTGTGTTCCTTTAACCTCTGGGGATGTAAAGTTATTCTAAAAGCTTACAAAGCTGTACATTTCTGATGTGCCCAAATAAGTAATAGTAAGGTTAAACATGTCGTATTTCTTGGCAAGGGCGTTTCTGTGTGGAGTGTGCAAGTTCTCCTCATGCGTGCATGGGTTTCCTCTGGGTACTCCGGTTTCCTCCGACAGTCTAAAGACATGCACATTAGGCTAACTGGCTGTTCCAAATTGCCTGTAGGCCTGAGTGATTGGGTGTTTTGGCCCTGCGATGGTCTGGCCAGCTGTTAAGGGTGTACCCTGCTAGGATTTTAATGCTAGTGTTAGCAACAATGCTACAGGAACAGTGACAGGTTTGATAACCAAGCAACTGCTCATAGCATGATTTTATGAAGTCAGTACTGTACAAAAAGTTTTCTTTCCTACTATCTTTCTGTGTTCTATAGGTTAAGAGGGGCGGGAATGGGTTCGGATCAGGAGGTAACATGGTTCACATTTCCTGCTAACATTAGTTAGCTAGCTAGCACATGTTCTACGTCTTCAAATATCAAAAATCTTCACTAAAACATTGCTATCCGAACATCGTTCTCTTCATCTCAAAGCACATTTTGTTTTTCTCCACTCAAACTCCTCTGGCCGGTGTAATTGTCCGTGACTGACTGGTTCTGCGAAAAGTGCTGAGTTGCTGATTTACAGTCTGCTCTTAGTGTCGTTAGCAATCAGCCAGGAAAGAGCTCGCGCCAAACAAGTCAGTGTTTTTTTTTGTTTTTTTTTTCTTGTTTTAGTTTTTAGCCAGTAGGCTGTGTGTTTCTTTCTATTATTAGTAAACACATTTCAAAAACTTCTCTCGCCGTGGTGTGTGAGTCGGCCATCAGCTCCAGCTCATTGCGTTCACACGGGAACTGGGAAATACCGAACAAATTGGACAACCCGTGTCTCATGTTGCGTGTCAGCGTCTTTAGTCCGGCACAGTTTAGCGCTCTTTCCATTGGGTTCCGGAGCGCCGCGGATGCATTTTATCACCGTTTCAACATAAACGCATTGACTTGCAGAGCTGTTTACCCTCCAGGGAACCCGCGCTAACATCTTAAGCTCTTTCATTAGAGTGCTTTAGTTCAACATGACTGTATGTTTCAGGAGAATTTACTAAGTCATCAATCATAATCATTGTTTTTTGTGCTTGAATGATTAGCAGGTCATTACAAGTCGCTAGCCTGTTAGCGAAATGATACGATCAGTTATATGCCGTAGTAGAAAGGAAGTAATGTGCACAGATTACTAAAAATTGTGTTAGTGCTACAGATAGAGTGAGATCATGTTGTTGTTGATGATGATGATGTTGTTCATTCTATTACGCTTATTATAGTAATTCTACATATTCAGAAATATCAGAAATATATTCGTGAACATTGTGCAGATTTTTACTGTGCAGAGTTTTCTCAGACGGCCTACAGTGCAAACACTATCAACAGATGGCATGGAGAAGATTCTGTTCCAGACAGAAAAGCTCTTATTAAGGAGAAAAAACCTGAAATGCAACAGAGAGATGGTGTTGCTTTCCTGTAGTGACATGCAGCAAACATCTGAAAAGCAAAACCTTCACTAGATTCCCTGAGATTTCAGCATTTTATTTATTTTTTTATTTTTAAAGAATTAGACTGTTGTTTTTTTGTTGTTGTTGATGTTTTGTTTTTTAATTGGAGGAGATTGTGGAGCTCTTTCTCTTCAGGTTTCTCTGGGTCTAAGGGAAGATTAGGAACATAAATATCGTAAGATAGATTGACCACGCCTCATATCCGCCATATCCAAAGCAATTCTTTTTTTTTTTTCAATATTTATGCTGTTGCAGTCCTCTATCTCTATGTTTACAACAGCGTAAATGTAAAAAGAATTAAGATGAAGTTTACAGCTCAGGTGCTTCCGCTGTCTGCTGCGGGCTGTAGCTTTGTCTATCTTATGTGATATCTACAAGGTGTATAATTGCTTGATTGACAGTCACACACCATAATTGTTCAACTTATCCTGATGTCATTCATTCATTCATTCATCCATTTGCCGAAATGCTTTATCCTTTATTAGGCTTGCAGGGAGGCTGGAGCGCATATTAGCCACTTTTTTATGAAGGTGTGGTACAGCCTCAACAGCTCGCCAATCCATCGCAGGGCCAACACACACAACCACTCACACTCACACCTAGGAGCAATCTGCGATAGCCAGTTAGCCTAATGTGCATATCTTTAGACTGTGGAAAGAAACCAAAGCAAGCACAGGCGCAACATGCAAACTCCACACAGAAACGCGCTCACCGAACCCGGCACTCGAACCCGTGACCTTCTTCCTGTGAGGCGGACATGCTAACCACTACACCACCGTGCTCACTGATGGATAATCAGCTTGTAGAAGGGTACAGAGAACTCGGTGGTGGCGTTCCACCAGTCAGAAACAGGAGAATGTTTTGAATGAAAAAATAATAAACATTATCCGCCTCACAGACATGAGATAAATAAACCATACAATTTTCATTTTAGTTTACTTTTCCTATGTTTGTGTGTAGTATATACTAAAACACTTATTCACTTCAGGCTGCTGAATTGAATAGTCGCCTCGATGATCCGTCTCGGGGACTATCAGTGATATCCACCTCGCCTGACGCATTGGGTGATATTTAAGAACCAGTTATTCTTTCAACTATTATAAGAAAAGGGGGAACGCTGGAGACGACGTCCCTAAATGTTAATTAAACCAATTATTTGCTGTTTATTCTGTATATTTTTATACGAGTTCCTGTACAAGTCCTTACTATAGAAACACCAACATATTAGTGGATGAAGTGGACTAATAGAAACCTCCTGGAAAACTTACTGTTACACCTCCTGACCAATCAGAATCCAGAATTCTTCAGCGCCGTGGTCCAAAATAAAACCGCCGCCATATGCGTCTACGATGTGCGGCGTCGAGTGTTTATAAGCTATGGGAGTAGATGTTGTGATGATTGCACTGGAGTAGTGCTTTCAGTCGTGTTTATGTAGCCGCAGTCTTGAAAAATCTTTAACAAAGGCAGCCGGTGCTCAGGGGTCGCTTTGACATGTTCACCATTCAGCGCACGGTGTACTGGAGTAACGCACTCGCACGCATAGAAAATGAGAGAGAGAGAGAGGGAGAGAGAATGAGATGGAGAGGAAGGATGTGAGCAGGTATACACGTCCATGTTTGCTGAGTGGGGACGATGAGAGACGGAACAAGTAAGTAAAATGATTTGTTGTGGTTGTGATTCGATGTGTGGGTCGTTAGCAGTCCAAGCATTCGTGCAGTTTGAGTCGCGCTCTCTCTCTCTTTCTCTCACTCGCTCTCCCTCGCTCTCTCCTGCTTTTCAATTCTGTCTCTGGGTATGATTTGGGATTAGAGCAGCCCTCTGCCTTGCCCTCTTCCGACCCTTCCGAACCCCGCCATTTCACAGGGTTGATGGAATTACCACCGGGGCCACAGAGCCATCGTCCAGCTTTACAGAGACAGCAGCAAAAGAACGAAGGAGGGAGATCAGAGGCTTTGAAATGTACATCCGCGGGGACCATGTGGCATTTCTGAGCCGAGAAAAACACTGCAAAGTGTTAACGTGTTAACGTCAACGTATCTGGTGGATATTTTGGGCCGCACTCAGAGCTGAGCTGCTCACTGCGATTACTTAGTAAGGAAATCGTTAACATCATTAACATTCAGACTGCTGAGTGGGTGGAGTTTGAGTTTTTTAAAAAGGGGGCGTGTCTGAAATACACACAATTTTGGATTTTCTTACATCTATACAATGAATCAAGCAAGCTGGAATATAGAGTACATGCTAGCTGTACATCACAGACATTTAATATATATATATAAATTCTATTCATACCCATTGGATATGAGCAATCATGCATTCTGATTGGCTCCTCTACTACTAGGATATCACTTCATATACCATTAGTAGGTAGTTCATTACAGATAAAAACCAGAAGCTGCCACGACTCGTGCGAAGCTAACCGCTAACACTGCTTAGTAGGAAGGCGAATATGTCTGTAGTTCATCATCTACATATTTTAACCGATTGCCTCACAGTGAGAAGGTTCTGGGTTCGAATCTCAGCCAATAGCTTTTCTGTGTAGCGTTTGCATGATCTCCCTGAAATCAACTGGCAGCATCAACTAGCATGTCTGTTAGTTTGAAATCTGAAGGCTTGTCGTCGTTAATATTAATTGTTATGCATAATGTATCACTTTAGCATAATTTCAGTGTGAGTCATATCAAGCTGGAATGATACTTGGAGGTTTTTGAATCATCATCTATCATCTATGACATATTATTTTAGTGATGCTAAGGTCTGTCACTGTTGTGAAGCAAAATCGTGTTAGCATGATGTTTAGCTTCATCACTGTCAATCATTATGCAAATCTGATCATGCTTAGCATCGTCAATCTACTCCTACGCTTGTTAGCTCATGCTAACATGAGGCTTAGCATCCTTACTGTTATGCATTATGCATTTTATTACACTTGCATGATTCTTGCATGTCTGAATCATATTAGCATCATCAGTATTGTTTAGCATGCCGATGGATCCAACAAAGAAGTTTAGCATTATCAATATCGATAATTAGCTTAATCCGAATCACCTTTAGCATCATTTCTGATAGTCATTCAACATTGCTTCATGCTAGCATGATACTTAGTGGCATCTGAGTCACACCTAGCATCGTCCATACATTAAGATGTCTTTTAGATCATGCTAGCATGATGCTTAGCATTGTCTGAATTTTTCACATCATCATGACTCAAAAATTACGCTTTATGCATTCATGCTAGCAATGATTCTTAGCACTGTCAAAATCATATATAGAATCAGCTAGCACTTATTACACCTATTACGTTGGACTAGCATGACACTAAGTATCATCGGTGTGACACATCGAGTGTCATGAAATGTTTTGCATATTAGATGATGCTATCACAATCATCCAGTATGTATTTTTTTCACGCTAGCTTTATGGTTGGTAGTTTCTGAATCATACAGCATCATCAATATCAATAATTAGACCAATTAGATCAAAATCATCCAGCAATTACTTCATCAGTGTCGATCATTATGAATATTTGTCCATGCTAGCAAGATGCTTAGCATTATCTGAGTCATACCTAGCATCATAGACATTTATTTTTACCCAGTTTGATGACAAAGCTTTACGTCATTGGTGTCAAGCGACTTCGCATCAGGATAACCGCAATATCCTGCATGCACACGGGTCAACTATCTAATCGATCGCGGTTAGCTAGCACGGCAAAATACTACATGTAGTCAGGAATGTGAACAACGTCAAGCAGATATCAATTAAATATTTGCGTGCTACAGTAAAATATAGCCGAGAAGCCATTAGCCATTAGCTCTTTGGATCACACGCTGGTGCTCTGTGAAGCCATCTGGTCATTTCCACAAAAAGATTTCACTCGACACTCACGCTCGACACTTTCAAGCTTCTCCCTGTTGGTGCTGTGTGTGCATGCATGCGTGTGTGTGCATGTGGGTGGGTGTGTGTTTGACTGGCATGATGAAAACGTCAGAAAAGACCTTGTAGCGAGAAGGTGTTCCCTGGTGACAAGGTCGTGAACTAAAGGCTACTGGAATGTGACACAAGCACGCTGCCGCATATCAAGATGCTGAAGCTAGCGCTAACAAGTGCAGAGCTGTCTGGTACATCAAACGCTCCAAACGATCCTTCCAACCTAGTGGCGGAGTGCACCACACTGACGTAGCCCAGGAGCGAACTTGGATGAGAAAATGTGCTAATTACTGCCTGATTTGTACCGTTAATGAGTGTGATGCGGTTTGGGTGGATGACATCATTTAAGGTGTCCTCTCCTATTGGACCTGTTCGCCATTGGAGCTAATGGGCAATTCCGCAATTCTATGTACCACACAAATTTCTGAAATGGCAGCTATCCATTCATCCATTCATTCATTTTCTAAGCCGTTTAATCCTACTTAGGGTCGCGGGGAGGCTGGCGCCCATCTCAGCCGACTCTGGGTGAAGGCAGGGTACACCATGAACAGCTTGCCAGGCCATAGCAGGGCCAACAATCACACACACAACCATTCACACTCACACCTAGGGACAATTTGGAACCGGCAATCAGCCTACTGCGCATGTTTCTGGACTGTGGAAGGAAACCAGAGTACCCGGAGGAAACCGGGAATCGAACCAAAGACCTTCTTGCTGTGAGGTGCACGTGAAAACCACTGCTCCACCGTGCCGCCTTGAAATATCATATCATATCATTTCACTCTTCTCTTCTCTTCGGCTCTTCTCTCTCTCTCTCTCTCTCTCTCCCTTGATCTTCTTTGTGACTATGCTCTTTTCATCTCCGCGTCCTGACCTTCGGACTCTCTCGCTCTGCCGTTTTATCTCGGATTCTGTCTCGGTGCTCTGCTCTGGGGATTTGATCCTGTTCTTCCTCCATAGATCTGATGTTTTGTTTTGTATGGGGTTTTTTCTCAGTACAGATACACATTGTGTGCCTCTTCTCTGTTCTCCCTTTTCATGTCTTCTCGTCTCATATTTGTTTTCAGATATAAACAGATGTACTGTGTGCTGTGTAGGTAGTTACTGATGGAATAATTGAGTAAGTGATCATCTGCTGTGAAGACGGGCGTGTGTGATCATCAGTTCATAATTCCAGAGAGGCTGTGTATTATATATTATTAATTTCTTGTCTTATTATGTTTATCCAACATTGCCGAGGCTTGTAGATGCACTATGGCCCGAGTGCTTCAAATCAGAGGTTTGCCGATATTTACGGTTTATAAAATGGAATAACTCCGAAAAGAAAGACAGTCAGAGGTGATCAGTGGTCTGATAGGACCATGCAGGCAGGGTTATCAGTGATTGGTTGGGGTGGGACTGTGGTTGTCAGTGATTGCTTGGCATGGAACCATGTTTATCACTGATTTGGTCACAGTTGAACCATGGTTATCAGTGATAGGTTAAGGTGGGACCATGGTTATTAGCGATTGGTCAGGCTGGGACCACGGTAATCAGTGATTGGCTGGGGTGGAACCGTGGTTATCAGTGAATGGTCGGAGTGGAACCATGGTCATCAGTGATTGGTTGGGGTGGGACCGTGGTTATCAGTAATTGGCTGGGATGGAACCATGGTTATCAGTGATTGGTCGGGGGTGGCACTGGTTAGCACATCCGCTTCAGAGCAAAAATGCCCTGGGTTCGAGTCCCAGGCTCAGCGAGGGCGTTTCTGTGTGGAGTTTGTAAGTTCTCCCCATGATAATGTGGGTTTCCTCCGGGTACTTTGGTTTCCTCCCACGGTCCAAAGACATGCACATCAGGCTAATTGTCTGTACCAAATTGACCGTAGGTGTGAGTGCGAATGGTTGTGTGTGTGTTGGCCCTGTGATGTCCTGGCGTGCTGTTCAGGGTGTACCCCGCCTTTGCCCAGTGTTAGCTGAGATAGTCAACAGCCTCCCCGCGACCCGCCTTGAAGGATCTTAGCATATTTAGCTTCGACCCCTGAGAAATAAAAGCAATCTGTTGATCTTAAATGGTCCTGCGCCTGCTCATGGATCTGGAACAAAAAAGCGAGGCGAAGGGAAGTGAAAGAAGAAAACCCCTCTTCAGCCTCAGGAGCAGGACAACAGAACACCGAATCCAGTTCACCTCGAAGGATCGATTCCGACGCGGTGATTCATCCTGGATGTGCGTGAACGCGCGGAGCGAGAACACGGAGGTGATGACAGAGCTAGAATTTCCTCATGAAGCCACACTGAGTCATGTTTTATACTCAGGCCATCCTGGTGAATTTCATTTTCAATTTCAAAGTCTGTTTACAACTTTATCGACTCAAAAGTAATTTATTCAACGAGGGGAGGGGGGGGGGGGGCTCACTCATCTCCAGACTTAATTAGAAAGCGCAGCGTACAGACAGGACATGAAGGTTTTGGTGGATTGTGGCGTGAGGGAGAGCGTGTTGCTTTTGAAGTGGGTCGCGGTTCTGCATCATTTATGGAATTTTACTCGAGTTCTTATTTCAGTGGCGCTTCTATGGTTCTTCAGTTCCGCCGTAAAAACGGGTGGATATTCAGGAATGACAGAACGGATGAAGGGCGGCACGGCGGTGTAGTGGTTAGCACGTCCGCCTCACAGCAAGAAGGTCCCGGGTTCGAGTTCTAGGCTCGGGGCGTTTCTGTGTGGAGTTTGCATGTTCTCCTTGTACTTGTGTGGGTTTCCTCCGGGCACTCCGGTTTCCTCCCACAGTCCAAAAACATGCGCGGTAGGCTAACTGGCTGTTCCAAATCACCTCTAGGTGTGAGAGTGAGTGTGAATGGTTGTGTATGTGTGTTGGCCCTGCGATGGCCTGGCGAGCTGTTAAGGGTGTACCCCGCCCTCACCCAGAGTCGGCTGAGACGGGCACCAGCCTCCCCGCGACCCTAATTAGGATTAAGCGGCTTAGAAAATGAATGAATGAATGAATTTTTCTCGGGTTAGATATCGGGATGTGCTTCGTATTCACATTCAGGCGTACTGTACTGACTCCTGAGTTTGTTTGTTGCGTTCAGGAAGGAGAGAAGTATTGGATTAACGCTCTGGCTCAATAAACACAGTATTGTGGTGTCGCTTATTTATCAAGCACAGAGAAATGAAATATCTCAGCGAAGGAATATAAGCTAGATTGCACACACATGACCGAGTTACCGCGGAAATAAAAAGCCTGGTGATTAAGTACCGTCAGTGACACGGAGACACACGGTTACACCGCGGAAGGAAAAGAAACAAATATGTTTCCAATGTAGTATTGCATAACGATAGTGAAATCTTAAGTGTTGTTAATTCTGTTTACTTTCATGGAGTCGTCTGTTTGAAGAAAGATAACGAGTCTGACTGCTCCCAAAGCGCTTGGGATGAACTTGCTAGCGCTCGAGGGGTCGAGCGCTGATCTTCTGTTCTCTTCAGTCTCGCCACGTCCTCGACTGCCTCCACAGCCATGTTTAACAACCTCGCTGCATTCAAACATGCCGTAATTGGGAACCGGTCTTTCTCTGTGATCAGTCGGTCAGAGGAACGCTAGTCAAAAACATCAAAAAGCTGAATGTCGACATTTTCTTTCAAATATGTTCTAGTGAACCGATCAGCTAGCAGGAAGCTAACGAGGCTAGGTAGGACGATTTAAGGATACGGTTAGCAGCGTTGAATGCAAGGAGAAGAGAACAGGAAATAGAGAGATAGATGCACGATCATGAAGAATGAAGTCAAATTAAAGACAGTAGGGGAAAGGGAGTGATGGAGAATGAGAGAATGAGAGCAGGAGAAGGGAGAGAGCTGGAGAGGGCGGTCTCTCTGTATATAGTCTGTATGCTTGCAATTAAACAAACTCTGTTTTATTTAAATACTTCATTCACGTCCTCCTCGATTAGCGAAACGGTCCTGTACGTATTTTGTTGTTTCAAACAGCTCTCGCTAGACATCGCTACACATTCTCGTCATCCACCATCTTGGGGAGCGTCCTTCCTCCAAATGTTGCTTGGATGAACAAGAGACGACAGTATGAGTCAAGTGCCATATTGCACTATGTCTCCGTTCCAAATGCTGTCTGGGTAACCAGGTTGAGTGTACAGTTCTGTAATAAAGGAGAGCGTCCCTCCAGCCCTTTTAGTTCTGCCATCACAGCTAAGGTTATAAAATCTACCGTACAGATGAAAACGTGTGTTTGGAAGGTCTTCCTTGCCTTGAGTGTGGAAAGTGATGGTGTTTGTCATTAAAAGGGGCAGTGAAGCCTGACAAGATCTACAGGGACCAGTTGCTTTAGGTTCCTTTACTTAATAGTGGACATAATTGCCTGGAAGTAGATGTTCCTCCAACCATTTGTACACTACATTGTAAAAAGTTTGTGCACACCTAGCCATCATATCCATAAGCTTGTTGAACATCCCGTTTCCCCACTTATGAGCATCCCATTCCTCATTGGTGAACATCTCCATTCCTCATTGGTGGGCATCCCATTCCTCATTGGTAAACATCTCCGTTCCTCATTGGTGGGCATCCCATTCCTCACTGATGAACATCTCCATTCCTCATTGGTGGGCATCCCATTCCTCATTGGTAAACATCTCCGTTCCTCACTGGTGAGCATCCAATTCTTCATTGGTGAACATCTCATTCCTCATTGGTGAACATCTTCATTCCTCACTGGTGAACATCTCCATTCCTCATTGGTGAGCATCCAATTCCTCATTGGTGAGCATCTCATTCCTCATTGGTAAACATCTCCGTTCCTCACTGGTGAGCATCCCATTCCTCACTGATGAACATCTCCATTCCTCATTGGTGGGCATCCCATTCCTCATTGGTAAACATCTCCGTTCCTCACTGGTGAGCATCCCATTCCTCACTGATGAACATCTCCATTCCTCATTGGTGGGCATCCCATTCCTCATTGGTAAACATCTCTGTTCCTCACTGGTGAACATCTCCATTCCTCGTTGGTGAGCATCCAATTCCTCACCGGTAAACATCTCCATTCCTCATTGGTGAACATCTCGATTTCTTATTGATGAACATCCCACATCACATTCCTTAAGCAACTTAAGGGACCAATATATCTTGGATTTGTGGGAAGCCTGACGAGGACATTTTGATGATGACGTTCAAAAAAATTCCGGTTTATTTTCAGATCTTATTCTACGTGATGTAATGTCAAAAAACCTTCTATTCTTCTTCCCTTAAAAACGCTTGATAGCCAACATTTTGTAACTTCTCAAGGTCCCACCTCCATACTCGTGGTAGAATTTGAAAGCTAAAATTGTCCTCCGCATGCAACCGTGGAGCACTCTGGGAGTGAAAAAGAAATGTTGAGAAAAATGAATGGCTCAGGATCTCAAGGGAAGAGAGCGAAAGGGAGAGAATGAGTGAGGAGGAGGAAGAGGAGGAGGAAGAGAGACAAAGAGAATATGAGTGTAGAAGAGAGAGAGAGAGAGAGAGAGGAGGCTGAGCTCTATAGGAGCTAATTATGATGAGTCATCCGTGGCAGTTCTGCTTCTCCTCCTCTGGGCTCTGGAGGAGGATGAGTGTGTCTGTCAGCCGTCTGACTCGAATCTTCACCCAGCTCACGCCCCAGCTCGTGTGTGGTAGCAGGATTCCCAGTTTCTCGATCGTTTTTCAGCGTCGCTGCAATCGCCTGTTGTCTTAGCGGGGGAGATATTTTTGGGACAGCTGATATGAAAGGAAAGCTCGGGCTTCAGCAGCGCAGTGGGTGTTGTTTTGACAGCCTCGTGTAATATGATTCTGGATGCGTGGTTGGTTTTATTTGGAGAAAACATGGCCTCACGATCACAGGTTTGTAGCAGTCCACCAAAGGGTGCAGTTTAGGGACAAGGCTTTGGTTATGAAGGTGGAACGATAAACTAAAAACTCAGAATGGGGGATGGCTCCTGATTGGCGCATCGACAAGCTCGCAGCTTCGAATCCAGGTTGATGCAGCCAATCAACTGCCAGGAGTGGTCAAGCCCTCCTGGGTCAGAAGGATGGCATCCATCCAGCTCATTTGCATACTTGACTCCCACTCAAGGGTGGGGATTATAGAAAGTGGGAGTGGCTTCCCACCTTTGATTATAGGGCGTTAACATTCTTAAGCATCTTGATGTTGATTTTAACCACTCGATGGCGTTTAGAGTCATTTTCAGCCAATTAGCCTAAAGTGCATGTGCAACTGGACTACCCGGAGCACGGAGGGAACATGCAAAACGCGCGGGACTCGAACCCAGGACCTGGACGTGCTAACCACTACACCGCCATGCCGTACCCATGAACTCAAACACTGATGGACTACGAATGTATTTAAACTGGATTAGCAGTAGAGCGGCACGGTGGAGCAGTGGTTAGCACGTCCGTCCCACAGCACGACGGTCCTGGGTTTGAGTCCCAGTCTGGGCGAGGGCGTTTCTGTGTGGAGTTTGAATCTTCTCCCGGGTTTCCTCCAGGTACTCCAGTTTCGTCCAAATGCATGTACATTAGACTAATTGGCTGTTCCAATGGACTAGTGAGTTGTTCAGTGTGTACCCTGCCCCTCGCCCTGTGTCGGCTGAGATAGGCATCACCCTCCCGGCAACCCAAATAGGATTAAGCGGTTCGGTAGGTTTAAAATTTTATCATTTTAATTTTAAACTATATAACTGTCTGATATTTTAAATACACTTGAGTCTACGAGTGCACTGGGTTTTAAAGGTGCTAATATGAAATGATCTCCGCGCAGTTCACCTGTCGACCCTGGGAGGCGTCATGGCCGCCTGTGTACCTCTTTTTCCCGACCGCGTTCACACCGAATCCCTCAGATGTTTCATTCTCATCTCTCTGCACTAACCCCAGTGTGTATAATCACTGCCTCGAACATGATCACTGAATGAAGAGCACCTGCGCTAGCACTTCAGTACGTTAGCATTAATTTAGCGCCTTTCTTCCGGGATCTATGCTCCACAATTACCCGGCAGTTATATCCCTTAATTAATTGTAATGTGCTTTGCGGTCTGAGCGGAACATCATAAAATGATTTTCAGTTTGAAACTCTGATTAGATTGTTATTATTATCGTCCTGGAACGAGACGCACCGCAGAGCCGCACACCCCTGCCAGGCCGATTAGCGTTTTGTGTGTGTGTGTGTGTGAGTGTGTGTGTGTGTGTGGGTGTTGTTGTTGTTTTTGTTTGTTTTAAAAGCTGGAGTGTTTACATCAGTGACTGGACGCGGCGGTTATGTAACGGATAGCAAGGACATATCCTGCGAGTGGTTGTCCTCTGTGAGCCGGCCGCAGGCTAAATGATTCAGCAGGGCTGTAATGAGGACGTTGTGTTACTGTAACATGACAACGAGACCGTCTGCGCGCGTGCAATTCAACATGATGTGAAAGTTAGCGGAGTTGGATTTGCTTTGATTTTTGCTAACCAGTGGCACGGTGGTGTAGTGATTAGCATGCCCGCCTCACGCCAAGAAGGTCCTGGGTTCGAGCCCCGGGCTTGGCGAGGGTGTTTCTGTGTGGAATTTTTTTATATGTTCTCCCTGTGCTTCCGTGGGTTTCTTCCGGGTTCTCCAGTTTCCTCCCACAGTCCGAAGACATGCGTGTTAGGCTAACTACCTTTTTTTCCCATTAAACTTCAAACCTGCAGAAATTCTACCAGAACTTTAAAGAGAAATGAGATTCTGAGGAATGAAGAACGTTTGTGACGTTAACTGGCGCAAACTTCAGAAAAGGTTTACTGAACGTTACCATGGCAGCGTCGCATTTCTTGTCGGCTTCAGAGCGTAATAATCATCGTTATCTGTCAGAGAGGAAATTACTGTGAGCTCTCTCTCTCTTTCTCTTTCTCTTTCTCCGTCTATCACTCTCTCCCCCCTCTCTCTGCCTGTCTCTCTCTCTCTCTATCTCTCTTCCCCTCTCTCTCCCCCCCTCTCTCTGTCTGTATCTCTCTCTCCACCCCTCTCTCTCTCTCTCCCTCATTCCCTCTGTTCATCTCTCTGTCTCTCTTCCTCTTCCCCTTTCTCTCTCTCTGTCTCTCTCTTTCTTTCTCCCTCTTTGTCTGTCTCTCGTTTTGTCTTTCTCACTCTCTCTCTGTCTCTCTCCTCCCTCTGTTTGTCTGTCTCTCTCTCCCTCTCTGCCCCCTCCCCCTCACTCTCTCTCCCTCTCTCGTTCCCTGTGTTCATCTCTCTGTCTCTCCCTCTCTTTCCCTCTGTCTTCCTCCCCCACACCTCTCTCCCTCTCTATCTCTCTCTGTCTCCACCCCTCTCTCCATCTTTTTGTCTCCCTCACTCTCCCTCTGTCTCTCTCCTCCCTCCCTCGGTCTGTCTATCTGTCTCTCTCTCACTTTCCCTCTCTCTCTATTCTCTCTCCCTCTCCCTCTCTCTTCCTCGCTCTCGTTCCCTCTGTTCATTTCTGTCTCTCCCTCTCTCTCCTTTTTTCTTCCTCCCCAACCTTTCTCTCCCCCCCCCCCCTCCCTCTTTCCTTCCGTTCACCCCCCCTCTAAAATTTTATAAACGTAAGCGCCATAAGGTCCGAGGTTTTTTTTTTTAGAATTGTAAAATTTAGGATTTTAACCCTCAGGATGGAGGATTATATCACGGCTAAGTGTTCAAGATCTGACAGAGTCCGAGCTCCTGCTGAGTCCCCGTTACTGAGACTCGCTCCTGAAGGCTGCCGAAGTCGTTTCCCTTTCAGTCTGAAAGCAGGTGTAGCGAGGACACATCAGGGTTAGCCTGGGATGATTGTGCCGCCTTTTATTACTGCGTTTCTAAGCTGCCCGCACAATAAAGCCGATGAAGTCTGCCCCGTTGCATGATGGTCCAAATGACTACTGCGGGGGCATTAGATCGTAGCCGGCTCCCTCTTCCCTCGTTCTCTTTTGCTCATTTGTTTTCCTTCACCTTTCCTTAGTGACTCATTATTTTGTCGACACGTCCCAGCCGGTGTTTGTGCCCAGGATGTTTACGAGGTCGCGTTTTGAGTTTGTGCTCCCTTTTCATAAAAAGTTGACAGTTATAGTCCAGACTACACTTCGGCTTCACCTTTAAATCCAGAAGAAACAACACCGGGTACAGCGAGTGATTAAAGGGGCAGTAATGAGGTCTACAATTCTCGTAAAAAATAGCAGGATATGATTTTAGACGGGTGACACGGTGGCGTAGTGGTCAGGAAGGTTCGGGGTTTGAGTCTTAAGCTCGGCGATGGCGTTTCTGTGTGGAGTTTGCATGTTCTCCTGTGCCTGCGTGGGTTTCCTCCAGGTACTCTGGTTTCCTCCTACAGTCTAAAGGCATGCACGTTCGGCTGATTGGCTGTTCCAAATCGCCCCTCGGTGTGAGTGTAAGTGTGAATGCTTGAATGTGTGTTGGCCCTGCTATTGACTGGCGAGATGTTCGCCCAGAGTTGGCTGAGATAGGCTCCAGCCTCCCCACGACCGTAGGAGGAGTAAGCAGTTCGGCTCGTGCAGTGTGGCCGGGGCTTAAAAGGAGTTCAAGGCAATATGGCAAGTATGGCAATGTGGAAAAACCACATCTACAGTATACAAATAACCACGTATATATATATATATATATATGGTCCGCGCCTTAAAAATATGGTGAGGAACTCAGATATCTGGGGGGGAACTCAGGGTAGAGTCGCTGCTCCTCTGTATCGAAAGGAGTCAGTTGAGGTGGTTCGGGCATCTGATTAGGATGCTTCCTGATCGCCTCCCTTTAGAGGATTTCTGAGCTCGTCCAACTGGGAGGAGGCCCCGGCGTAGACCAGAGCTTGCTGAAGGGATTATGCCTGGGTTTCTCTTCTAGTCCTGTTGCTTCTGCAACTTGATCTTGGATAAGTGGAGGAAGATGGATGGATGGATGGATATGTGTGTGTGTGTGTGTGTGTGTGTGGGTGTGTGTAGGTGGAGCTTAAGTCCAGCTTAAAGCAATGAAGTCCAACTACAAGCAACTTGTTTATTTGTCATTGATTTAATTCCGTACACGACCCACCGGATTTCTAGATGTTAAAGCTTTTCCCCCCTTCTTTTTCCTTCTTTCTGCATTTTTTATGAGAACAGAAATCCCTTTAGTCGCTCTTTGGATAAAAACCCCACCGTGCTCACGCTGCATTAATACAACATTGAGTCAAATTCACCCAAACAACACGGCGTCTGTATTTCATGTCCCGAACTGAACAATATAAATAAATTAAAAAGGAAAAAAAAAAAAACAGGGCATGCAGACGTGACGGAACATATACCGAAAATATATTCCTTCCTTCCACATTACACTCCACGCACACACGAGAGGTTTTCACTGGGTTCCAGGTGGAACCGTACCAGACAGGGTTCCATGTAGAACCTCATTTTGGAAGCTAGGAACCCTTTAATTATCTGATGTCTCTGAGATCCAAAAAAAAAAAAGGGGGGGGGGTTTGGAAATAATTTTAAGCTTCATTAAAATTGTTACCGATTCATAACGAGCCACGACTTCATTATCATCCAATTAAATGCTTTAACCATATGCCGCGCCCCTGGAGGCGTGTCTTGCTCTGTCGTGATCTTTCCATTAGCTCATTGGCTTGTTAGAAGGAAACCTGGGCCACCTGGGCGTCTCCGTCGGCACGAGTCAGTAAAGTCGCATGTCGTGCATTCTGGGTTCCGTCAGGCTCCGTAAAAGGTTGCTAAACAGTTCGCTAACAATTTTCAGGGTCGCGAGCAGGTTTTCCTCAATCTGTTTTTCCGCGAACAGTGGTAACACGGGTCGCTAAAGTTCTTTTTGGTTCGCCAAGTAGTGAAGACAATGCTGGGGAGGGTTTGTTCACCTTTTCTATAAGGTCGGGTCCATCAGTCATTCTTTTTCTTCTTCTTTTCTTGTGTTCTGCTGCGGCAGCGTCCAGACAAAACGATTTTTCCTCAAGGTGCAGCTGTATGTTGGCCAATCTTCTGTATCTGGGGAGGGTTTGCGTACCCTTTTATAGGGTTGGGTGGTTCAGTGCTAACATTCGCCTGGTATTTTACAGTTGGCAAAAGGTCCCAAACAGGGGCTAAGCAGTAACAGATAGTTGCTAATCGGCGCTAACATTTGCTTGCTAATGTTCCTAATTGTCGCTAAATGAATCGATTTTCATCGACATTCGTCAGAAAAGTTGTCAAATCCAAAAACGCTCCATAAGATACAGGCTTCAACCTCTCGAGCTCATCTCCTCTGTGTTTTCCGTATTTGGCTACAATGCTAACTCCCGGGGGCGTTCACATTTGCCATTGGGCTGTAGGAGGAAACCGGAGTACCTGGATTAAACCCAAAAAAGCACAGGAACAAGCAAACTCCCCACAGTAATGCCCTCGCCGAGCCTGGGACTCGAACCCAGGACCTTCTTGCTGTGACCGGACATGGTAACCGCTACACCAGCGCGCCGGCCCTTGTATGAGCTATAAATAGTAAAACTGACATTTTTAGGAAACATCCGTACACGTGCGTCTGCGTCTTCAGAGTGAACTCATGACGAAAGGAAACCATGGCAACCAGGATCATGTTTAACCATCGGCGGGAAAGATGTTTTTAAAACCTGCAGTGTAAACTCCAACATGTCCACACGCACAGACATATAACAGGACAGGAACACGTCCTCGCTACACTCGCGCGACTCTCGCTCACGTGTTGCTCGGCTGTGTTCTGGAATCGCGACGTCTGACAGGTGTGTGAGCTGTTAATTACCGCCGAGTGGCTTTACATCAAACCCAGCTGTCTCTGAACCACAATGCAGTAAACTTGCATGTGTGTGTGTGTGTGTGTGTGTGTGTGTGTGTGTGTGTGTGTGTGACTCATGCATAATTCACAGTATGCTAAAGGAGCTCTTTTAATCTTCGCAGATATTTTCACCGCATCACTCACTGCATGCTCAGCACATTTTCTACCGTGTGTGTGTGTGTGTGTGTGTGTGTGTGTGTGTGTGTGTGTGTGTGTGTGCCCTTCGGCGATCTCAACCACATGACATCTTTATCAACCTCGCCGCCGTTCCAAGTGCCTGTCCTTGTGTGTGTGTGTGTGTGTGTGTGTGTGTGTGTGTGTTAGAATTTATAATGAGATTCCTTTACTGCATTCAGTAATTAATTACCGTAATTACTCTGATATCTCTGAATTATGACTATTGATCATTTTGTTTGCCGACCGCATGTCTGTGGTGGCACAGGTGCATTATGGTCCGTCATATTTCTTACTAATCCTTACATGGTGTGTGTGTGTGTGTGTGTGTGTGTGTGTGTGTGGTATTAATTACCGTAATTACTGTAATTACGGTGCAGTTAATTGTTTTGCAGTTGTTAATGAGGTGTAGAATTCTGTATGTAAACATGTTCTTTTTATTGTAATCTGAATGGTATCTCTGTTCATTATGGTGAGATTAAAAACGCCACCTAGTGGTTAAAAATCATCCTATTCTGCTCCAGGCTGATTCCGCTGTAGAGCCGATTGTTTGGTACTTCTCCGCATGTATGGAGTTTAACACCCTCTAATTAGGGGTGGGTGGTTCCGACCTCCTCACCCTCTCCACTGCCCTTCTCCACCCCCTCTCCACACTCTCCCCACCCCTCCTTAGCCCCTCCCCTTCCTCCGTCTTCATCCCCCTCAGCCCTTTCCCATGATGCTCGGGTTCGGCTAGGGCTCGGTCACATCAGCGCCATAAGGCATTGAACATTTAAAATTTAAAACAGCATATTATGTAGGTACCCAATAGGCCTGTTACACTGGATGATTTTAACTGTGTCGGGGCTCGGGTCGGACTCGGACATAAATATCTTAATGCCTGTCGGGCTCAGGTCGGGTTTGGTTACTGCTCTTTGGGACGCTGGCTGGGCTCGGACAGAAAAATGCGGCCCGATCCGCACTCTAGGCCCTACCCTGTCTACCTAAACAACACACACTCACACACACCTCAGCCCTTCCTCAGCCTCTCCCCTGCCCCCCTGAGCCCCTCTCCACCCCTTCAGCCCCTCCCATGCCCCTTATCAATTAGTGTAATTACGTGGCAATACCCTTTTGTTTCCAGGCTGCTTTTTGACTGTTTGTTTGAGAGTTCACTTTAATTAGGGCCTACGATTATGGGTCTTGAATAAATGATTGTAATAACATGGTAATAATTATTGTAATTGCATTTATAGTCGCTGTAACCCTGAATAGTTCATATTTTTAATTGTTATAACTGTTATATATAGATTTTTCTTTTTTTGCAGATTTGCAGAGTTTTTGCATTTAAGTGTTTCTCAGACTACAGATTTTTAATTATTAATAATAATAACAATAATATGTATTAATATAAAACAGAAAATAAAACCATAAACAATCATCAGGGTATAAATAACAAACAAATAAATAAAAGCAAAATTAAATCACTGAAGATGAAAAACTGAAATATTTTAATGCAATTTAAAAATAATAGCAATAATTTAAAACTACTCAAATAATCACCAAGGTTAATAATTACTGTAATTACACCGTAATTAACTGGTATTTACCGTTCTAAAATTTTAATCATTATAATTAGTGTGTTTTGTTTTGTGGAGTGTAAACAGAGCGGAGACCTCCTGTAACCTCCATCACCAACACGGAGGAGTATTTAAATCCGCTAGATTTTATAAAAATGTAAACAGTGTGTGTGTGTGTGTGTGTGTGTGTGTGTGTGTGTGTGTGTGTGTGTGTGTGTGTGTGTGTGAGATCTGTGGTTGATCTCTCAGTGTAGTCTGTCATTAAGTTTCGGCTTCCTGTAAATGGTTAATTGTTCTCTCTTTCACACTGTGAGTCACGATGCAACACAAACACAGCTTCCTCTCTCTCTCTCTCTCTCTCTATCTCTCTCTCTCTCTCTCTCTCTCTCTCTCACACTCTCTCTCTCTTTTTCTCTCTCTCTCTCTCTCTCACT
>JBCNYH010000022.1:34385094-34397192 GCA_039654325.1 Tandanus tandanus | reverse complement strand
TCTCTCTCTCTCTCACACTCTCTCTCTCTCTCTCTCTCTCTCTCTCTCTCTCTTTTTCTCTCTCTCTCTCTCGCTCTCTTTCTCTCTCTCTCTCTTTCTCTCTCTCTCTCACTCTCTCTCTTTCTCTCACTTTCTCTTTTTCCCCTGTTTCTTTCTTGCTCTCTCTCTATTACTTTCTCTTTCTCACTCTCTCTCTCCCTCACCCTCTCTTTCACTCTCTCTTTCTCTCCCTCTCTCTCTTTCTCTCTCTCTCTTTCTTTCTCTCCCAATCTCTCTCTTTCTCTCTCTCACCCTCTCTCTTTTCTCACTCTCTTTCTCTTTTCCGCTCTCTTTCTTTCCTACTCTCTTCTCCCGGTCTCTTTTTTCCTGTCTCTCGTTTTCTTTCTCAATTTTCCCCCTGTCTCTTTTCCCACTCTTTTTGTCTCTTCACCTTTTTCCTCTTTTCCACTTTCTCTTTTCATCTCTTTCTTTTTCCTCTCTCTCATTCCCTGCTCTTTCTTTCCTGCTCTCATTCTTGCCCCATTCTCTCGTTGTCCAACTTTCTCTTTCCTGTGCTCTCTATTCTGCTTTCAGTTTCCCACTTTCCCTCTCTTTCTCTTTGTCCATTCTGTCTTTTCTGTACTCTTTCTTTCCCACTCTCTCCATTTCCCCTCTCACTCCTTTCCCCCGCTCTCTACCCTACCCTCCTTCCCCCGATCCCAGGCTCCATGAGAGGTGAGGAGAGGAATCTTTATCTTAAAAACGTCTCTGTGTAAAACGGATCTCTAAAGATCTGAAACCGCTCGGACTTCCCGGAGTCCTGATGAAGAGTGCTGAATTCTGATTGGTCGGAAGGCTGATGTTAGTCGCAGGTTTATAATGAAAGTTGTGCTATCAATTCTGGAAAATGATTGTTGATAATTTAGCTTAACAATCCGATCACCAAAAGACGTGCGGACTCTCGTTTTTTCAACTTTCGCGGTTTCCCCTGTATAGGTCACATGACATGACTTTCAGAGCAAACTCGACCTTTCTGATTGGGCGAGGAGAAAACCAGCTTTAGCCAGAACGTCAAATTTAATCACTTAACGGAAATGCAGAACATTCGCCATCGTGTTCCATTGTCAGTTGTGAAACCAGGGCGGGGACGCAGACTCCACCCTGCTGATGAGATTATTCCTTATATGGTGTTTTTCCCACTCGGTTGTTTAATTACCCAGAATCCAACGTATGCCATTACAAACGGAGCGATCTCGTCTTCAACGTCGTACGATTACCATTTAATAAGTTGAAACAAAAGCCAGTACAGATTTCATTTCCTCCGCTAGTTTGTGGAGATAAACTTGCACTCATGACGGTGGAGCGAGCGAGCGTCCTTTACAAACGCCGGCGCTCCATTGTGCGGCGCAGGATAGAAATCTGGTAATGTTTGCTTTGCTAATGGCACTTAATCCTTTCCAAATCACTTACAGAGCAACTTTCACATTATTCTAATTAAAATGTCATTCCAATCTTTCAGACTCTTTACCCCCTTCCCCCCTCGTGTGAGACAATAGGGGAAAGTCGGTCCTTCGTACTTGAGGGATTTTATCGTTGATTGTCACGGCGGTGTTCAATTCTTTTCTCTCCTGAAGCCGGAGGAGGATCAGGAGTCGAGCGGAGAAGAAGTCATTGTTCTTCACTTTTATACATGCCACCGGGAAAAAAAATGCCGTAATTAATGTTAAGAGCGAAAGCAAATCGGTAATTTTACCACATCTTCACAATTTAGATTAGAGTGGGTTAAAAAATATGAGTCATGGTGGGATAAATATATAAATAAATAAACACACAAATAAACAAATAGCAGCGGTTAGCACGTCCGCCTCACAGCAAGATGGTCCTGGGTTCGATTCCCGGGCTCGGGGCGTGGGTGGGTTTCCTCCAGGTACTCCGGTTTCCTCCTACAGTTCATGCACAGTAGGCTGATTGGCTGTTCCAAATCGCCCCTAGGTGTGAGCGTGAATGGCTGTATGTTTGTTGTAAGTTTGCTGTTCAGGGTGTACCCCGCCCTCGCCCAGAGTCGGCTGAGACGGGCGCCAGCCTCCCCGCGACCCTAATTATGATTAAGCGGCTTAGAAAATGAATGAATGAATGAATGAATGAATTAGCTTAAAATGAATAGTAATGCTAATATCTTGCGCTAATCTTTGCTAGCTTTTGTTTGACGCGAATTCCGTGGATTGCTCATGCTAGCATGCTGAAATGTGGAAGCTACAGCCTTGTTAGTAGCGAACGGTGATATTAGTTGATGTGTGAATGGTTGTGTGTGTTGCCTTGGAATGGACTGGCGACCAGAGTCGGTAGAAATAGGCTCCACCCTCCTCGCGACCCTAGTAGGATAAAACAGTTCGGCGTATGAATGAATGAATATAATTTAGGAATATTGGTTATGATAAGTTGCCCCTACAGTTTGTCGTATTCGAACGCGGCTTACGCAGATGTTTGTTCTACAGAATCTAAATAAGGCTTGTTTTCCGAGCACGCAGTTTGATTTGAGAGTATTTTAGCATCCTGTCCGACTCCCCCACACTTCTGTCTGCTTTTCTTTTATAAATTATCCCCTTGATGTCTCCTCTCCCTCGCCTGCTCTGTGATTCAGGCCTCTACTGACTCTCCTCTCCTGTATTTATCTTTCCGGAAGAGAGGAGGGAGCGAGAAATGGATGGGCCACAAGCTGAGATGTGTTTAATGCGCCAGAGGGACGCACCATTACCGCGGCTCGCTTTGGAAACAAGGCCGCCGAGCTCCCGTCGGCTCTTACGTCGAGGTTAACAAGATCGGCCGTCCCCTGAAGCTGAGCGGCGGCCGGCGTGATTGGTTTTAAAGTTTCATCGAGCGCCGGAGCGAGATTACTTTTTTTTTTCTTTTTTTTTCTTGGGTTCTATTATATCTGAACCTCGCATTAACCAACAGATGTCCAGCTGTTGCTCAAGTGTGACATCAGACCGAGTCCAGCAGTCGTTAGCAGCAGGATGCGCAGGGTTTTGTTTTCAACTGTTGGCTGGGAAAATGTGTCCCAAAATTAATCAAGAAACCTCCGTTTGGGATGAGTCGGAGATTAGGGACGGACTTAAGGATTGAGTGGTATATAATTTTTTATTAGTTATGATCTAATGGGGGCAGAATGGTGGTGTAGTGGTTAGCAGTGGCTAGAATGTCCTGGGTTCAAGTCCCGGACTCGGCGTTTCTGGTGGGCTTGGTATGCTTATTTCCAGTGCTTGTGTGGGTTTCCTCCGGGTACTCTGGTTTCCTCCCACTGTCTAAAGACATGCACATAAGGCTAACTGGCTGTTCCACATTGCCCCTAGGTGTGTGAGTATGACTGTAAATGGTTGTGTGTGTTGGAAAGCTGTTCAAGGTGTACCCCATTTCTCCATGACCCTGGTAGGGATAAGGGGTTCAGAATGATCTAATGGATCTTGGCTGATTGGTTGTTCCAAATCGCTCCTAGGTGTGAGTGTGAGTGTGAATGGTTGTGTGTGTTTGCCCTGCGATGGCCTGGTGAGCTGTCCAGGGTGTACCCCACCCTCGCCCAGAGTCGGCTGAGATGGGCGCCAGCCTTCCCGCGACCCTAATTTGGATTAAGCGGCTTAGAGAACGAATGAATGAACTACGCCTTGCATAATTTTTTGGGATCTTGTTTCATGGTGGCGCTAGCTCAAACCCAAACCGCAATGCTAGCTAGCACATTTGGTAGCGGCACGTATGCAGGACAGATGCAGGTGTGATGTATTGATTGATTGATTTAAATTAGCTACAGTAGCCAGCACTGCATGTTGAGGAGTGACTCGTCTGGGTTATTCTGTGTTTTGCTGAGACATTGTGTCTCCATCGTTCTCTCCCTGAGTCGGAGGTGGTGTCCACGCCTGAGGTGCAGCTTTTTACAGACACCGGATCACTGCGGAACAGATTGCCTCTTTGTTTGGCTCGTGTCTTTGTGCAAAAACACAACAGTGTGAGTTGTACAGTGCACAGTACACAGAACACAGTACACGGCATATAAACACCAAAAAAAAAAACAAGACTTCCTGTCCTCTGAGGATCCGCCGAGACTCCGAGTGAAAGTGTGAGAGCTGGCGTGTACCGAAAATCCTCTCGCTCCCTTCGCTAATCTCTTCTCACTTTATTCTCTCAGGCTCGTCGCTTTCTCCTGTAACCTCCCCACACTGCGGCACAGCGAGCGCCTCGGTATCTGCTCGTATCTCGCTAGATTAGATTTGTGCGGGAACAAAAAGAGAGCCGGAGCGCTAATCTGAAAACCATTAGCGACGACGTTGCATTAAATCTTCACCACATAAATGATGCGTTCCAGAAGGAATCGTTACTACAGCATTACGCACGACTCCCGCCCTGACGCGGACGCCGTCACAGATCAGATGGAAGGAGAACATCTGCCGAAAGGAACTTTTCCATCTTCAGGGAAATGTTCCGGTCCATATTCAGAGGACTGAACGCTGTCGGAATCAGGAGTCCTCCGTATTCCTGTGCTGTTATTCCCAGTGAGAGAGACGCCAGATATTTTACTGTTCATGCCTTAAAAACCTTCCTATCAAACTTTACTGATATGTCACTTTAAGAACAACCTTTATTACTCACCCACTGGCCTTACACACCTCATAGAATTCATCCGAACCGCTTAATGCTTTTGGGGTCGTGGGGAGATTGGAGCCCATCTTAGCCGACTCTGGTCGATGGCGGGGGCCAGACCATCACAGGGCAACACATACACAACCATTCACACTCACACTCACACCGTGCTAATCACTGCGCCACCGTGCCGCCCTCTTTTTTTAATTTATTTATTTATCTTCCTTCCTTCCTGGATCTCAGTCCCTCCCCCTGTGATCACACCTGCTCTATAGATATACATCATGAATGATTTCTGGACACTTGTAGACACTTCTGGTGCCTGTTTTTTCCCAGAAGCCACTTCTGGCACTCGGGGCTAATTTTATCCTTTCACCCTGGAGCTGTTGTAGCACACACACACACACACACACACACACACACACACACACACACACACACACACACACACACACACACACAGTTATGGAGATGTGTGGCTTCGTCTTCTGTGGCTTCACCCCGTAAGGGGGGAAAAACTGGCTGTTTAGTGTGTGTGTGTGTGTGTGTGTGTGTGTGTGTGAGAGAGCGAAACACGGTTCAAAGTCACCGCAAACAAACAACCTGATTTTAGATCCCTAATTTCTTTGGCTGATGTTGTAGGGACTGAAAGTTAAAGTGCTGTATCTTAAGGGCGCTGTATTTTTCGGCGGTTGACGGGAACGTCTTCGTGACCGTTTTCATATCCACCCCAGCGACAGATTTTTAAACTCAAATGTGCTCTCGGAGATCCAAGGTGAACTCTATAAATATTCACAAAGATGATATTTCTAAACCATGACCCGTGCAATCAACCGGCGAGCTCATCTGCATTAAAGAGCCGCCCTCGCGTCCTGGCCGACCTGGATGGTAGCTTATTTTGACACTAGCGGACAGATGGTCGAAGTTGCTTGAGCGTCTCTGAATCTTTAATATTTTCCTGACCTACAAAATGATGGGATGAGCAGAGGGACAGCTTGAGACTCGATTTTGATTTCCACCAAATATAAACCAGGAGCAAATAAACAGCACAGGAGGCACGGTGGCGTAGCGGTTAGCACGGTTAGACTCCTGGGTTCGAGTCCTGGGTTCGAGTCCTGAGCTTGGTGAGGGCTTTTCTGTGTGTGCTTTGGGGTGTTCTGCCTGGGTTTCCTCCGGGTACTCCGGTCTCCTCCGACAGTCCAATCAATTACACATTATGCTAATTTGCTGTTCCAAATTGCCCCGTGGTGTGAGGGTAAGTGTGGGCGTGAATGGTTGTTGGGTGTTGCCCTGCGTTAGACCGGTGAGCTGTTCAGGGTGTATCACACATTCGCTGAAAGTTGGCTGAGATAGGCTCCAGCGACCCTTGTAGAACCTAGGGGTTCCGTCCGTCCAGCTGTCCGTCACACTTTTAGTTTCCGGACATTTCCTTGCCGCACACTGAAGCTGGGGCTTTCAGACTTGCTATGCTTGTTCTATATTATTATATATTAATTATATACGGGGCGGGAGCGTCCGGACCCCTGTGGTCTACTTTCTTTCTTGGTGTGGATAGATTTTGAAAACTTGACGTCTTGTGACAGAAAGAACCAGACAGCACTCTTTCCTCTGCACTCATACACAGATTCTGACAGATTGATAACAACCTCTTTAGGGCGTCAGGACTTGGGGTAGCGTGTGATTTGATTATTTATGAATTTTCCCATGGCAGCATGAACTTCGTCAGATCCGCGACGGACTTTGGGCTTAGCGGTTGAAACCTTGTAACATCCTTGTATTATTCTATGTTATTAGTTATGATGTAATGGAGGCGACACGGTGGCGGCGTGGCTAACATGACAGCAGTCCAAAGACACGCACATTAGGCTCCAGTCTTCCCACGATCCTAATAGGATTAAGTGGTTTGGCAGATGATTGAGTGGGTGGGTGAGTGACACCCGAGTGAGTGACCGAGTGGGCGGGGCGAGCGAGTGACTGGGTGGGCGGGGTGGGCGAGCGAGGGAATGAACTTGAAAGAAGCTGTATTTTTAAAATAACAGAGTGGAAGATAGAGTTTATGTTCTATCTGTAAAACTGTTACAAACATTTAGACCGGTTCTATTAGCACGATGAAGTACCAGCGCTCCAGATTTAGAACTTGATTAGCAATGCTAACGCCAGCGAAAATAATAGCAGGGGAAAAAAGACCTCTACTAGCGCAGATTGTCATTGTCTGATTTCATCCATCCTTCTTTCCTTCATTCATGTTTTTTTAAAACGCGTTTCTGTTTGTAAGGAAGTAGAAATCTGTCTTTAATGGGTGGCTCAGCAGGAGGAGCGACACTAACACAATACATCGTTAATGATGTGTATTTTTGTCTCATGCATCCTGAAAAACTGACACGGAACTTCACATACCGGGTTTTTTATTTATAATCGGGTCACTCAGAGATGCGGAAACGGATGAGTGTTTCTTATAAGTGTGCAGCATTTGATGTTGCTAATCACCTCCGGTGAAGGAAACCGAGCTACAGGAAGTGATTATCAAGAATCAGGAAGTTCAAAGAGTTCAGTGGGAAAAAATGCAGAGATAAAAGTGTACAGGTATCGGAAACACAGTTCATGTTCAAGGTCATGAAGCAGGCACAGGTCCGGAGATCAGGCGAACAGCTTATCTGAGATCAGCGGTGAAATGGCGGGCGAAGATCTTACAGGAGGAACACAAAGCAGGTCACACTCAGTATTTATCACAACAGCTGGGTAATGATTGGCAATGAAAATGGTTAGCACGCCCGCCTCACTGCAAGAAGGTCCTGAGGTCGAGTCCAGGGTGTGTGGCGTTGGCATGGTTTCCCTGCACTTGTGTGGGTTTCATCCGGGTGCTCCAGTTTCCTCCGACAGTCCAATGACATGCACATTAGGCTAACTGGCTGTTCCAAATTGCCCCTGTGTGTGAGTGTGAATGTGAGTGGTTGTGTGTGTGTTGTCCTGTGATGGTCTGGCGAGCAGTTCAGGGTGTACAAGTTTTTTTTCCACCTGATTTTAGTCGTATCCAATTCCCACCCATCATGTGCTGCCTACCTATTACATACGATCACCACCAACCAGGGAGGGGCGTAAGCATGCGCATGCAGGAGGCGGATGCTGGAGGCGGTCTCGCACACTCGGAGGGAAAGCGTTATCCGCCCCCTTTTGTACGAATGAGCTCACAAACGCCCATGGATTGGCTGTGATCGCTGTGAGTGACAGGGGAACGTATACCATCCCTCCCTCCCGTGAGACCTCGGCCAATTAGCTCCCACGGACTCCCAGTCGCGGATTCAAACTTGCGATCTCCGGGGGTCCGGGGTGTACTAGACAAACTGGCTGTTCCTATTTGCCCCCATGTGTGAGTGTGTGTGTGTGAATGGTTGTGTGTGGTGATGGTTCAGGGTGTACCCCCAGTGTTGGCAGAGATAGGCTCCTTCCCTGATAGCAGGATTAAGCGGTTTGGAAAATGAATGAATATTAAAGTGTGTGAAAATATAAGATAAATCAAAAATGTCTGATTCTTAGAGTTTTAGATAAGTCTTTTGATATTTTTGAAAACACTCTAAAGGCTGTAATTTAAACTGTGTGTGTGTGTGTGTGTGTGTGTGTGTGTGTGTGTGTGTGTGTAAACTTTTAATCAGCCTCTTTATTTCAGGTCATACTCAGATTCAGGTTTAAATTTTTTATTTATTTTTACTTCCTGCGCGTCCTCGAGAACCTTCCTCTGAACCCCGGCGCGGCGGTGCGTGACATGCGCATACTGAATCGTGAAATTGAATCACGGCAGGAAGTCGACTGCGTGGAAACGGAGGAAAATACGACAACTTCCTTTCGTTCCTTTTGAAATTGATTGCAATGCCAGACGAAGAAGACAAATTAGCGGAAGTGATGAGGAGGGCTGCGGGTTTTATTCTCTGCCCTGGAGAAAAGCACAACCTGTTTTCCCCAGTGTGTGCTGTTCGGGGTAGGTGCTATTGGGGGGTGAGGGGGGGGGGGCTCTGATGTTAATGGGAAAAGCACGGCAATAACACACAGAGAGGGAGAGAGAGAGACGAGATTTATTCATCATGTTAATGTTAATGTTGGGTGAAGTCGGAGTGGACTGTTGGATGGGTACAGCGTTGGTTTGAATGTTTATTCTTCCTGGAAAAAAGCTTCATTAATGTGTGTGGACCGTTAATGCCTGCCAGTGCTTCCTTTATTAGAGCTCTCTTGGGATTTAATTGGAAATATACTGAACCATAATGAATATTGAAAAACCGACTGCATGAAAAAAAATGATATCACCGAAATGAATCATTCTTCGAAAAGGTACGGAGGCCCTGTGAGGAGTTTGCGTGTTCTCCCCATGCTTGCATAGGTTTCTTCCGGGTACTCTGGTTTTCTCCTTCATGTCCAAAGACTGGCGACCTGTTGAGGATGTAACCCCGCCTCTCACCTGAAGTCAGTTGGTGTTGGTTTTTATTCAGGTAAAATTAGACATGCTACACTTTGCTGTGGTTTTCTTTTTAGTCTTATTAACTTTAAAGCAAGAACACCCTGAGAGCGCAAACCCCCACCAATCCCAGCAATCTTCTATATGACAAGATATCAAAAATGTCCTATTTCGCAGTGTTAAAGAATCCTTTAAAAACATTCCTGGATGGAGAACTTGATCCGGATCTTCTCCAAAAATCTAACGGAGTCTTCTTTGTCCAAAGCTCCGCCCCCGGTAGAAATTTCATGAAAATCCACACATAACCTTTTGCGTAATCCTGCTAACATACAAACACAAAACCTGCAGGTACATAACCTCCTTGGAGGATGTGAAAAGCCCTAAATCTGGTCGACGCTGCAGTACTCTTCATTCGACACTGCAGTTCTCTAGTCTAAACCATTCATTCATTCATGAATTCCTTCGATTCCTTTGCAGATTCGCTTAATCCTCTTAGGGTCACAGGGAGGGTGGAGCCGACTCGGAACGAAAGCCCGGTATGACCTAACCAGGTCGCCAGTCTATTGCAGGGCCAGCACACACACACTTACACCTAGGGGCAATTTGCAACAGCTAATTAGCCTAATGTGCATGTCTTTGGACTGTGGGAGGAAACCAGAGTACCCTGAGGGATCCCACAAAAGCAAAGGGAGAGCATGCAAACTCCATACAGGGACTCGAAAACCCAGGACCTTCTTGCTGTGAGGCGGTCATGCTAACCACTACACCACCGAGCCGCCCTCTTCTAAACCAGTATCATTTAATTCCTCCTTTCTGCCTAACAACCTCGTACGCTGTCACCTGATTAAAGGCCCTGAAGCCTTTACTTCTGTTCTTCTGTGGTGGTGCTTCCCATTTTGAACTCAATAGAGAGAGAGAGAGAGAGAGAGAGAGAGAGAGAGAGAGAGAGAGAGAATGAAAAACAATTGCAGCGAACACTATTAATGTGCTTCAGTATTCAGGCAGGGGCTTGTTTGCTAATGGGGCAGGAGATATTTGCTAATAGTGCAGCTGAGAGGTTTTAGAAATGTGTGTGTGTGTGTGTGTGTGTGTGTGTGTGTGTGTGTGTGTGTTAGTGGTAGCAAGAGCTGAAGAGAGGATACGTTAATGAATTAAAATGCTAGCAGAGATTTTAACCCTAGCAAACAGATAGCAAGCTAGGAAACTGGATAGATGGGGTTGGGGGGGTCGCGTATGTCATTATCTGCTTGATCGATCGATAGATAGATAGATAGATAGATAGATAGATAGATAGATAGATAGATAGATAGAGAGATAGATAGAGAGAGAGAGAGAGAGAGATAGAGAGAGAAATAGAGAGAAAGATAGATAGAGAGAGAAAGAGATAGAGAGAGAGAAATAGATAGAGATAGATAGATAGAGAGAGAGAGAGATATAGAGAGATAGATAGATAGAGAGAGAGAGAGATATAGAGAGATAGATAGATAGATAGAGAGAGAGATAGATAGATAGAGAGAAAGAGAGAGATAGATAGATAGATAGATAGATAGATAGATAGATAGATAGATAGATAGATAGATAGATAGATAGATAGATAGATAGACTGTATGAATTGGAAAGAAGAACTCTGGTAAGAAGGTAATTATGTGCTAAATGGCTAATCGGTGTCCTTCGCAGTCGTAACATTTCAGTCGTCCACTGTTAGCGATGCCCTTTTTAAAAAATCGCCTGACCCATTTTCAGCTTTAGATCAAAAGCGGGATCAAAGGATCACTGACCAAACTGTTATTCACCCCATAATAAGCTCATCTTCGTTTGTCTGGTCGCTGCGGTGAGGGCAGCTGATAGCTACCTCATTACCCCTCATGAAGGCCACGCGGCGCGGCGTTGATAATGACCTTATTCAGCTTCGTGGTTCTTTTTCCTTAGAGAGGGGGGTGAAGGTCTCTGTGCACAAACAACACGGTGACAGTATGAGTGTGGACTACAGTACGGGTTATACCAGGGTTAAGATACCGCGAATACATCGCCTTAGTCTTAAAGAGCGTCCAGGTACGAATGGAAAAATCTGTACTGCTATTATACTGCTATCTATTATACTGGTGTATTTCTATTATACTGGTGTATTTCTATTATACTGGTGTATTTCTATTATACTGTGGTATTTCTATTATACTGATATATTTTTTATTATACTGGGGTATTTCTATTATACTGCTCTATTTCTATTATACTGGGGTATTTCTATTATACTGCTCTATTTCTATTATACTGGGGTATTTCTATTATACTGGGGTTTTTCTATTATACTGATGTATTTTTATTATACTGGTGTATTTTTATTATACTGGTGTATTTCTATTATTCTGGTATGTTTTTTATTATACTGGTGTATTTTTATTATACTGGTGTATTTCTATTACACTTGTGTATTTCTATTATACTGGTATATTTCTATTATACTGGTGTATTTCTATTATACTGGTATATATTTCTTATTATTCAGGGGGTATTTCTATTATACTGGTGTATTTTTATTATACTGGTATATTTTTATTATTCTTTGGTATTTCTATTATACTGATATATTTTTATTATACTGGGGTATTTCTATTATACTGGTGTATTTCTATTATACTCAGGTATTTCTATTATACTGATGTATTTTTATTATACTGGTGTATTTGTAACTATACTGGTATATTTCTATTATACTGGTATATTTCTATTATACTGGTGTATTTCTATTATACTGGTATATATTTCTTATTATTCAGGGGGTATTTCTATTATACTGGTGTATTTTTATTATACTGGTGTATTTCTATTACACTTGTGTATTTCTATTATACTGATATATTTTTATTATACTGGGGTATTTCTATTATACTGGGGTATTTCTATTATACTGGGGTATTTCTATTATACTGGTGTATTTCTATTATACTGGTATATTTTTATTATACTTAGGTATTTCTATTATACTGATGTATTTTTATTATACTGGTGTATTTGTAACTATACTGTTATATTTCTATTATACTGG
>JBCNYH010000022.1:34353363-34376652 GCA_039654325.1 Tandanus tandanus | reverse complement strand
TGGGGTATTTGTAATTATACTGTTGTATTTCTATTATACTGGTATATTTTATTATACTGGTATATTTTTTATACTGGTGTATTTCTATTTTACTGGTATATTTTTTATACTGGGGTATTTGTAATTATACTGTTGTATTTCTATTATACTGGTATATTTTATTATACTGGTATATTTTTTATACTGGGGTATTTCTATTATACTGGTATATTTTTATTATACTGGTGTATTTGTAATTTTACTGGTATAGTTTTATTATACTGGTGTATTTCTATTATACTGGTATATTTTTATTTTACTGGTATATTTTTTTATACTGGGGTATTTGTAATTATACTGTTGTATTTCTATTATACTGGTATATTTTTATTATACTGGGGTATTTCTATTATACTGGTATATTTTTATTATACTGGTGTATTTTTATTGTACTGGTGTATTTCTATTATACTGGGGTATTTTTACCGTACTGGTGTATTTTTATTTTACTGGTATATTTTTGGTGTATATTTTAATGTATTTTTTTATATATTTCTGCTGAATTTGTTATATTTTAGTGTATTTTTGGATATATATATTTTATATTTCTGGTGTATTTTTGGTGTATGTTTGGATATATTTTTGTTATATTTTGGAGTATTTTTGGTGTATTTTTTGGTATATGTTTGGTGTATTTTTCATGTATTAGCTTAAAATTTTAATGTACTGATAACCCAGTGTACAAACCTAAGAGTTTTATAAGAGTCAATCCTTTAAAAAACACACCCCTGTAGTGAAAGTGAAAATGAAAACATTCGTTACAGGGTTGCACTGATGGTCAATATTTATGTTAATAATTAAAATATAAATTGTAGGCAGTAAAACACTTCATGCTGCTATTGGAAAATAAATAACTTTGTGGTGGAAACTGTCGCTCTGCTTCATTGCACCAACTCAGTATTGATTATTTTCTTACAACAGCACAACATGTGGTTTTATTGGTAGGGAAATGTCTCGGTAACCGCACCGTTGAAGATTCACCGTGTCACTGCAGTGTTATGCAGCATTTCATCAGAACTCTGGGAGGAAACGCTGTGATTCAGACCAAATGGAAGGCGTAATATTGGGTTGTAGGTGTATGTGTGTGTGCTTGCAATCCTGTTGATATTCTTGTGATTAATGAGAGATGAATGGAACAAACCATTCTGGATTGAAGCCGTAGAAGAACCCAAGTGGTGGTGTATTGCTGCTTTGAAAAGCAGTCTGTGCTTTAATAGAAAGCAAATTCACGGCTAAAGAGATCCACTTGCAAAGCTGATTTTTTTGTTAAAGGTATTTTTTTTTCCTCAGCGAGATGATAAAACGCCTGCTTGGCTCGGTGACTAATGATGGACGCAGCACTTGTCTGCATGAGCACTACGGCCCAGGAATATCATCAAAGGCTATGGCGTGCTTAAATTTCCATTTCTCAACCCTACGTGTTATAGTCATTAGGCAGGAAGATGCTGCTTTAATCAGCAGAGGACTTCAAAGGTGCACATTTCCTTGACTAATTTAGCCTTGTGTTTTTTCAGCGAGCTTTTGAAGGCATGTGATAACAGAGAACACAACAAAGGACACTACTGTACTTTCCAACAAGCTACACAGACGTCATGTTTAGTTCTGGGACATTAATAATAAGGTTTTTTTATTTATTTATTTAATCATCTGCTCACCAGACAGAACAACCAGGAAGTGTTGCCTCGGGGCGTGGTGTAACATACTCATAGGAAAGCTCTATTCACCCACTTTTACATACATAAGCTCACAGACTCAGCTGATTGGATGGGGGTGATCACACTAGAGTTGCGGTAGAAAAGTGGCGGATGCGAATTGATTTTATTGCGATTTTTTAGCGCATTGTTAAATTTCGTGTCAAGATGTTTTGCGACCCCACATGCACACGAAGATTTTGCCGCTTAAATACGTATATCACGTGAAAGTCACGAGAAAGTCACGCATCATTTTTTGCGACTGCTTTGTGAGTAATTTGCGATTGGTTTGCGGATGTTTGGCCAAAAAAGGCAAATCCCCCGTCGTAAATCAGTCGCCTTTTCTTCACTTTTTGTTCTCAAACCATTTGCTTTTTAGTCGCGCGTTATTATTATGAACAAAATGCGAATAAAATAAGAATGAGGACAAAATACAAGAATATGGTGGATGCCAGCAAGTCTTAAACTTTCCGCGTGGAAGTCTCCAACTTGTCGATTTTCCTCGCAAACAAAAAAATGAATAATTTGCGAGCAAAACGACAACTTTGCGACACGTGCCAACTGTTTGAGACTATTCCGCATCAGAGCCTTGTTTTGCGACATACGCAGAAATTTTGACATTTTTTGTGATGAGATCACGAAGCAGACGACCAAAATGCGATGCCGCGAATTTTGCGTGACATTGCCATTCGCGTCAATTGCTTTTCTATCGCACCTCTTGGGCTCTTGATGAACAAACGCCATCTCTGATCCTAATTCAACCTCATGATCCCTGGATAGGATTATAAGGGGTGATGTGTACTTTCTGTTTTTTGGCTTGGTGGAGGTTTGTGCCTTTTTTTATTTGGGTATTTTTGCAGCGAGTCGTCGCGTTCGGTGTAATTAGCCTAATTCATTTATTACCTTGATACAGGAACAGGTTATTTCTCTGACAGCGTTCATAAAAAGAATTAACTCAGGAATGCAGCATATCGGGTGGCACGGTGGCGTAGCGCTTAGCACGTCCGCCTCACAGCAAGAAGGTCTTGAGTTTGAGTCCGGGGCTCAGCGAGGGCGTTCCTGTGTGGAGTTTGCATGTTTTAGCCGTGCTTGCGAGGGTTTCCTCCAGGTACACCGGTTTCCTCGCACAGCCCAAAGACATGCACATTAGGCTAATTGGCTGTTCCTTGGTGTAAGTGTGAGTGTTTATGGTTCTGCGTGTGTTGCTCTGCGATGGTCTGGCGAGCTGTTCCAGGGTGTACCCCACCTCCGTGCAGTGTCAGCTGAGAAAGGCACCAGCCTTGTGAATTATTGTGTGTGTGTGTGTGTGTGTGTGTGTGTGTGTGTGTGTTGGCACTGTGATGGATTGGCAAACTGTTCAGGATGTACCCGGGCTTCACGCAGAGTTGGCTGAGATAGGCTCCAGCGGTTCGGCAAATAAATGAAGGAATAAATGTAGCATGTCTGCCTCCCTACTGCTAATTAAGCTAACTGTGTGCAAATTTTTAGCCCATCGTCCCTGCATACTGTACAACTCTATCATATAGCTATAAGATCGTACATGTCGCACGCTGAAGGAAAATATCCAGCGTAATGAATAAGCACAATGAGAACTGTGCTGTGAAAAAAAAGTCTCATGTTTTGATAAAAATAATTCTGCTTCTGCTGGGTTCAGACCCGGAGCCTGGAATCACGCTGTAGAGAAAACGCGTACAGAAAACCTGCAATGACAAGCACAAAATTTCAGCATTTCCTCCCAGTACAACACATTCTTACCCATAAACAACCACTTCTCACTCATCCTGTGCATAAACACACACACACACACACACACACACACACACACACACACACACACACACAAAAAACACAACACCTCAAGTCATCACTCTGTGGGGATGTGTGACATAACTTTTTCGCACCCCTCATTGTCCCCCTCTTTGCCCCCCCTGCTGTGAACAGGCATGTGTGTGTGTGTGTGTGTGTGTGTGTGTGTGTGTGTGTGTGTGTGTGTGTGTGTGTGTGTGTGGGGCCGAGCCACACCGACAACACAGCCAACATGGCACCACGTGTCTGAGTGCTCTCTGTAGATTTCACGCCACAGTAAAAGTAATTATAACGACAGGGAAGTTTTATATTCACCAGGTCTGCAGGTTTAAATGGAAATGTGTGTCTGTTCTTCCCCTGAGGAAACCCGGAGCCTCTTGATTCTTGATTTGAGCAGGGAAGCAGTAGTGGTCCTGGGTTCGAGTCCCGGGATCTGTGAGGGCGTTTCTGCGTCGAGTTTTCATGTTTTCCCTGTGCTTGCATGGGTTTCCTCCGGGTACTCCGGTTTCCTCCCACACTACAAAGACATGCACGTGAGGTTCATGCCTCCTTCCCACAACTGACAGGTACAGAGTACACACCTCCTTCCCTGTGACTGACAGGTATAGAGGGCACACCTCCTTCAGTATGAATGACAATCATAAAGGCAACGTCCCCTTAACTGCGACTGACAAGTGCAGAGGACATGCTTCATTCACTGGTACTGACAGTCAAAAAGGCCACGCCTCCTACCCTGAAACTGACAGGTACAGGGGACACACCTCGTTCACTATAACTGACAGGTAGAGAGGACACGCCTACTTCACTGTAACTGTAAGGTACAGAGGACACACCTCCTCCACTATGATTGACAGGTACAGAGGACACTCCTCTTTCACTGTAATCAACAGATGCAAAGGACACACCTCCTTTACTATGACTGACAGGTTCAGAGGACACACCTCCTTCACTATGACTGACAGGTACAGAGGACCAACCTCCTCCACTATGACTGACAGGTACAGAGGACCAACCTCCTCCACTATGACTGACAGGTACAGAGGACACACCTCCTCCACTATGACTGACAGATACAGAGGACACACCTCCTCCACTATGACTGACAAGTACAGAGGACACACCTCCTCCACTATGACTGACAGATACAGAAGACACACCTCCTCCACTATGACTGACAGGTACAGAGGACACACCTCCTTCACTATACACTGACAGGTACAGAGGACACACCTCCTTCACTATGACTGACAGATACAGAAGACACACCTGCTCCACTATGAGTGACAGGTACAGAGGACACACCTCCTCCACTATGAGTGACAGGTACAGAGGACACACCTCCTTAACCACAACTGAATCATGAAAACTGTAACATTAAATTTCACTGTTGCTGGAACATCCAGAGAGATTTATAATCCACTTTATTAAAACATCACTAAATTGAGGTATCACAATATGGTGTGTCACTGCCGGATACTCTGTCTCCATTGACAGCCGGCTGCCTTCATAACCTTTATTTCAGTTCGGTGTTGCTGAGACAGAGAGGTGTTATTACATCGTCTGATAAATGAGCACATCTCCTGCTTACGCCACCTCGTCCTTGAGGCCACCAACAGTTCATGACTCTCATAACTGCGATTAAGTGGCTCTGCACACTACATGGCTGGTCCTGAAAGCTCTGACCTTGAGTCAGGGGTTAATCCAGTAATCGGGGGGTTGTCAAGTCCCTAATTTAGGAATTTACGCGTAATTAATGAAGCCGTGGAGTCTGGTGTTGAACATTTCTTTTCTGAAGTTTATTCGAGTTTAGAAGAAGGATGTATGGCACATCACTACTTCGATCACACCTTGGGATCTTCTCCAGACCTCTCCAGGTCAATCCTCAGCATGGACAAGAAGCCCCAGGTGGGAAGGAACTGTGAGCAAATGCCAGGATATACAAGGTTTATGCTCCTTTGTAGCATATGGTGATCAGTTCTCCAGACATTTTTGCCTGAGGCTTGCTGCCGGGTGGCAGTGGTGTCCAAACACCATGGCTCTTGGTTTGAGAAGCGGTGTTTAAAAGATTTTTGTCCAGCTATAGCCTGAACATTCTGTCTTATATTCTTGTTCTTAACCCCTTAGCATTTGAGACATGATTCCCAGGCTAGCTTAAACCCAGCTGTACACATCAAATAGCAAAGATGCTTGAAGGAAACAGAAAAAGACAAGGAATTGAGGTTAGCATTAAAGCAGAACTCATAATTACCGCAGCCATTGTTTATAAAGACGTCCGTTACCAGAAATCCTCTTAAAATATGTCCTGTCAAGAATTCCCACTTCCTACTTTACAATTTCCAAAATATCAAGTGCTACTCGCGATTATTTGACTTGTTTATTTGTTTGTTTGTGTGACCACACCAATGCATGAAATTTCACCGAACTTGGTGGGGACACCACCCTACCTGAGTCCCGGAGATGCTTCCATTTTGGAATGTCAAGATCAAAGGCTAAGGTCAAAACAAGGTCAGAATTATTGGAGACAGAGCGTTTATAACTCGCAGACATGCCGTTACTATGGAGCACTAATAAGAAACCATATATGGACTTTAAAATGTGATGATTCCCTTTGACCTTGAGGGGTCAAACCGTGTTTATCTTGTAAAAGCTTGAAACAAGAGAGTTGTTTTTGGAACAGCCAGTGAGCCTAAGGTGCATGTCTTTGGACTGTCTGAGGACTCAAACCAGGACCTTTTTGCTTTTTGCAAATGTTTTATGAATGACTCCACATCCCCACCCCCACCCCCATACTGTGATTGGTCCAAATATTACATGCTTGTTTACATCACTAGAGAGTATATCCATTAGACGAGGTGATGGAAAACATTGACGTTTCAAAAAAATCCACAAATATAACCAGCTCTTTTTTGCATCTTCTTCCCGATCGGTGTCAGGATGTGGACTCGGCTCACAGCCGTAACGACGTGGAGCGTGTTCAGCATTTTAAGAAGCCTTTGCAATTACATCCAGTCGCCTCTGGCATGTCAAGAGCACTGCCTGAAATGAAGTTTATGGCTTACTGACTTAGTTAATCCTTCATTTGGAAAGGATTTGAAACCATGTGCTCATCATAACGGTTTTATTTGTCGAGCAGGTCTGATACGGATCCGATCCGACAGAGCCGAGACTGATACTGTGCTGAAACAGTGGCTGGGTATCGGATTAGGTTTGCTATTTTGATCTGATCAGTGTACTGACAGAGCACATTTGTTATACATGGCATGTGATGCTCACGCTGACTTTCACCCCAAAGCAAGACATGAAAGTCAAGTCCCAGGCTCGTCTGGAGGTGCGGCTTTGATTTCTCGCTATCTGTGCGTAATTACCGTTATCCAGTCAAGTAATTCAGTAAAAAAATACTGGGAAGGTAACCTGCGATGAACTAGCGTCCCATCCAGGAGGAGTTGAACTCCTAGTCGCTTCACGCTACGGAAACCGGGGATAAGCACCGGCTTGATGATGAACCACTAGGCTCGGGTGTTAAAGCCCAACAGACTCAATCAAGTGATCCAATGGTAACGGGACGTTTCTGGGTGGAGTTTGCATGTTTTTCCTCTGTTTGCGTGGGTTTCCTTCAGGTACTCTGGTTTCCTCCCACAGTCCAAAGACATGTACATTAGGCTCATCGGCTCTTCCAAATTGCCCCTAGGTGTGAGGGTGGGTGTGAATGATTGTGTGTGTGTGTTGGCCCTGGTGAGCTGGACAGGGTGTACCCCGCCTTCACCCAGGGTTGGCTGAGATAGGCTCCAGTCCTTCCATGTCCCTAATAGTAGGATTAAGTTTCGGCAAATGAGTGAGGGAGTGAGTGAGTGAGTTATTCTTAAAGTTATAATCAATGAATGGATACGTGTCCCGTTTCTTGAATATTATTTTATTTCAGTGGGAATTACCATTTGGGTTTTGATTCGGTTTTGGTGATGAAGATATTCAGAAGAGTCTTATTTAATAAGACAATGTGAAGTCTGATCAGAAGGATGATCTGAAGCTGTGTGTGTAAGAATGGCAGTGTGGATACAGATCTGAGGATTAGAGAGGAGATTTTGGACTCAGTGATTCGAATCGTTTGCATCTGTTAATTGATTCGTTCGGATGAATTGCTCACACTGTTTGGGTAATGATCAGTGCAATTTTATTCTGTGTTTAGAATAATTCATTTCACCGCCCGTGTGTGCACCGGAGTGCTGAAATCGACAGCGTGGAGAGAAAGAGCCGGAATGGGATTTGTTTAACTTTAAGGAGTGAACCGATTCTCAGAATGACTCATTTAAAATTTATTGAGGAATTGTATAACACTCACTCATTTGCCAAACTGCTTAATCCTGCTAGGGTCGCGGGGAGGCTGGAGCCTATCTCAGCGGGGTACACCCTGGGTAGCTCGCCAGACCATCACAGGGTCAACACACACATACTCACACATAGGGGCAAATTGGAACAGCCAATTAGCCTAAATGTGCATCTCTTTGGACTGTAGGAGGACCCAGACAAAACATATGTTGAGAACAGGCAGATTCCATTTAGAAACACCCGAGCCCTGCCCGGGATTTGAACCCAGAACCTTCTACTGCTCCACTGCGCCACCCTAGAGAACAGTACTCATTTGTCTGAAACAAATCCACAACTACGCTACACACACACACACACACACACACACACACACACACACACACACACACACACACACTTTCATACTCTTCACCAATCCATCTAGAACCTTAACATTAACACTCTCACTCACCCACACATCTGCCCAACCGCTTAATCCCACTACGGTCACTGGGGAGGCCAGAGCCTATCTCAGCCGACACAGGGCGAAGGCAGGCTACACCCTGAACAGCTCACCAGACCAAGGCAGAGCCAACATGCACACAGCCTTCGCACTTACACTCACACCTAGAGACAATTTGGAGTAGACAATCAGCCTAATTTGCATGACTGTGGGGGGAAACCGGAGTACTGTGAGGAAACCCATGTAAGCACAGGGAAAACACGAGTCAAGGGGGTTTTACCCGCTCAGTTGAAATCCCTGCCCCCCTCCCCCCTCCCATATCTCCTCGGGTTAAGTTTTATACCCTATAGAGGATCAGGCTTTTATTTCAGTACCATGGACAGCGCTATAGCTTCTTGACCCTCATGGTTGGTATACGGTACATGATGTGGATTTTTTAAACTCTGAAACTGTTAACACAGAAGCTAGTTTGCCGGCTAAACAGTTTCAACTTCCAGCATTGTGTTACATAATTAGTTTTCTTAGCAACCCTGCAGCTGTGGAAAAAGAAAAGATATCAGGACGTGGTATCACAACAACTCTGTTAGCAGCTCTAAATCTGCCGCGCAACGGAGAGACGGGAATTTAGCTGGTTCATTCTCCAGACCAGTTTTAGGTGCTGACCTGGCGATCTGCCCCAAATACTCTATTACTATTGCTTATTACGGCCATGATGCGAAAAACACTGGAGAGGTAAAGCAAGGAATTGTTCACATCTAGACAGAATGCTGCTACACTGACACCTGCAGGATGAAAGAAATTCTAGAAATAGGAATAGAGGATTATTATTAGCACGTCACCTCACTGCAAGTGGGTCTTGGGTTCAAGTCCCAGGCTCAGCCATGGTGTCTTTATATGAAGTTTGCATGTTCTCGTTATGCATGCACGGGTTTCCTCTGGGTACTCCGGTTTCTTTGCACAGTCCAAAGACATGCATGTCAGACTAATTGGCTGTTCCAGATTGCCCCTTGGTGTGAATGGTTGTGTGTTTGTGTGTTGGCCCTGCGATGGACTGGCGAGCTGCTCAGGGTGTACCCTGCCTTCGCCTAGAATCGGCTGAGATAGGCTCCAGCATTCTTGTGACCCTTGTTATTTGCCCTCTTTGCCATTGTTAATTGCCCCCCAGCCAGTTTATCTTAGCACCGTGTCCGGTCTAGACTGAAAGATTTACTGACTCACTAACTGACTCAGTGAATGACAGCAGAGTTTTGAGTTTTGACTGAAAGTATTCACTGATTCAATCAGTGGAATGTGAGTTGATTCACTGATTCATACATGGATGAACTGATATGTCTGATCACATGAGAGGAGTCAATCTCAGTCATGACTGACGTATAAGCGTCTCCGTTGGCGTTCACTTCAAATAAAGGAACAACTCAACAGGGAACGATACTGACTCATTTAAAAGGAGTGAGTCACTTGTAAATGACTCATGTCTTCTCAGTATGAATGACGAAGGTACGAGAGATCAAAATGGAAGCTATTTTATATTTTGTTTGTGTAATTATATAGTCATACTGTCGATGCTCATGCCTGGGTTATCTCCTTCCTCTGGTTTAGAAGAAGGCCTGTTATCCTCGTTACAATAAGCCAAAGAGCCCCATTCATCCGAAACCAGCTAATGAAGTGATTTGATTCAGTGGCCTCTTTGGGTGCATATGATTATTTTAAACTGCATCATGTCGTAATAGCTTTGTAGTTAAACTGTAAAATACTGCAAGAACCTACAGGTTATGTGTGTTATTAACAGAAGGTTATGAGCTTTAAGTGTACGCTCTCTGAAGCTGTGCACCACCAAATGCGAATGTACTCCCCCCTCGTTACATTTGCTTAGTTAAATACAAGCCTCAGACTCATCTTAATGATTTTTTCAGTTAGTTTTGTTCATGTGGAGATTTTAAGGCACCTCCAGGGAGGGATGGGATCTGTATGAAGAGGCGCTGCAGATGGTGCGCTTCACTTCATGCTGCTTTCATTTGCTGTCGTTGGCGTGGTGTTTTAATGAGCTGAGGTACAGTTAAGACCATCATGCTGTGGTGTTTCAGGCAGTAATCCCACTTAGTACGGAACTCTGTCAGTGGTTTGTGATTGAATCTTCCGAGAACTTGATAGACAGCCAGAACTGCCATCAGGGGCAGGGCAAAGGGTAGAGATGGCCCACCTCCAAGACCCAGATGGGGCCCATGCAATGGTTAAGGGCTGCTGGATTGTATGCCCATGATGGACAGGAATAGAAAATATTGTTCGCTCTTCCAGAATGCTTTTTGCCTGGCCCTTAGACAGCATGGTTGATATCAAGGATGTAAGTTTTAACACTAGCAAACCCGTAGATGTAACTAAATTACCAAAACCTCTGTCGTTTTAGGGTTTTGTTGGGGTTTGATCTTACAAGGTCACTCAAGATCACAGGTAATTGTCTCATTTGAAAGCCCATATCTGGTTCCCGATTAGTGTTCCATAGTAACAGCATGTCTATTGGCACTCGTTTCAAAATTATAAGTGCCCTACCGCCAAAACATTGTGACCTTGCTCTGACCTTCACCTTTGACCCTGACATTCCAAAATCAAATTATCTCTGGGACTCAGGAAGGGTAGTGTCCCCACCAAGTTTGGTGAAAATTTGTCTTTGGGTGTGGTCAGGATTTGGTTCCTAGTCAAACTGACCAACAAACAAAACTGACCAATCATACCTCCGCAAAAACTCTGTATTGGGTAATTGGGGAAAGGTAATTATAGGGAATGGTTTCATCTTATCCTGTCACACAACCTCCGACCTTTGAGTAAATATGTCTGGATACAATACAAAGAGAAATAATGCTTGGAAGGAAGTAGCTGAGATTGTTGCTAAGCGTGTAAAAGAGTGCACGTAGCTAATATGGTTAGCTAGGACAAATTTCGTTCCATAATATAAAATAAAACACTAAATACTAAATGAATACCCATTTGAGGGTGTTTCTGTGTGGAGTTTGCATGTCCTCCCTGTCCTTGCATGGGTTTCCTCCGGGTCCTCCAGTTTTCTCCCACAGTCCAAAGACATCCACATCAAGCTAACTGGCTGTTCCAATTTGCTCCTAATTGTGAGTGTGAGTGTGAATGGTTGTGTGGGTGTACGGTGGCCTCCCGTGACCTTAGTAGGATTAAGCAGTGTATTAGCAAACGAAATGAAAAATAGAATTGATCAACATTACAAAAAAAAAACATATTCCATTCATCCATTCATTTATTTTCCAAACTGTATCCCAGTGGGTGAAGGCAAGGTACAACTCCCCAGTACGTCAGAGGGTTAACACACCCACATACACACAACCTTTTACATTCACATTCAAAGCTAGGGGCAATTTGGAACAGCCAGTTAGCCTAATGTTCATGTCCTTGGACTGTGGGAGGAAACTGGAATACCCTGAAAAAACCCACAAAAGCACAGGGAAAGCAGCTTAAATAAATGCAACTCTCTGCCATCATATATATCTATCTTTACTATTTTGAAGGTGTTGGTGTGTTTTCAGGTCTCTCTCTCTCTCTCTCTCTCTCTCTCTCTCTCTCTCTCCCTCCCTCTTTGTCCTTCTGGTTTGTATTTTCATCGTCTCACCCTTTAATGATAGAAAAGTGAGGTAAGACCTCATCACAGAGTTGTTTTTGTATTTTCCTGATAAACAGGAGGTAAGAAGGGTTTTTTTTCCACACCCCACACAATGCATCAAGAAAATATCATGGCTATGAATTACAAGTCGCACAATCGGTAGGCAGCGTAATCCTTTTTACAGTATCATCTGGCTGCCAAGTCATCAACGTAAAGAGGCTCTTCTGGAAAGCAAATTGGACAGCTAGCGGTTGTGAGATGCTTCTGAGTGTGAATAATTAGCCATGGCTTCCATTAATTTCAATTAAACTAAACACTCTGTTGTTCTCCGGGAGCTTAAGTTGTCGCCGTTATCACCCAGGAAAGAGTATGAAGCAAGGACTTTTTTTACTCCAGCGTTTCGTTTGTTGGTCAGATATTTTTTCATTACGGCACGTTGGCTTAAGTTTGTTTTGTATGAAAGAACAGTTCCGCCACTAAAGAAAAAATAAAGCACAGGGGTCCAGACGCTCCCGCCGAAAGGACCATTTCATAATATGCCTAAATAGAACAAGCAGAGCAAGTTTGAAAGGTCCAGCTTCAGCACGCGGCAAGTACATGTCCGGAAACCTAATATACGGTTTTGCCTCTGTGACCTTGAAGAGTAGGTCAAGGTCACTCACATACAAACTCATTCTAGCACTCATAGTAGTGAACAAGCATACCAAGTTTGAAAGCCCAAGCTTTACCGCGCGGCAGGTAAATGTCCGGAAACTAAAGTGTGACAAACAGACGGACAGACGGAACCTATAGCTCATGATGAGCGGAAGCTAAAAAAAAAAGTCGGACTGTAAGTCATAATTATGACTTAGCAAGTTACGGATAGGCTACTAAGTCATAATTATGAGATGCTAAGGCGTAAGTATGGTTGGCTACGGCATTTTTAATTATCTAATAATTATGACTTACTAACTCTTCATTATGACTTAGCTATCTTATAATTCTGGCTAACAATCTGGATTTTTTTTTTCTCTCAATGCAGAAATGGACTTCCATAGCTTTGTCATCAGAGGTTGAGACTAAACAAGCAAGCGTTTGAAAGTCTTAGCTTGCTGTGGAAGAAGGGGTGTGGTCAAGCACCGTAACACCCACATTTTCCTGGCTTTGCCTTCCATTCATACGAAAACCAGTGCTCGTCCGCTTCTCTGCTTCGAAACTTATCAACAAGAAACGGGAAAAATATTCTGTAAATTTGACGAGTCAGTGTTCTAATGGAAAACTCATTTAATCCTAATGTAACTTAGATCTCACACTTTCCCCGCATGCCATGAGGCCCTGACATGTTGTAAATGAGTGTTGGTATCATTCAGCGCAGATAGCCCGCTTGGTATCACGTGCTACACCATGGTGTTTGCAGGGATTGATCTGGAGGTTAGGCAGATGCTAGCTGAATGTTAACGAGTCTCGGAGCCTCTCTGACGGCCTTGTGAGTCATCTGGATTGTGAGGCTGCACCGCTCCAGCCCCATTGAGGCAGCGCAGTGCAGCCACTGCTGAGCACTAGCTGTGCTTGGCATGCTAATGGGGTGCTTTGTGACTAGCTCTGATGGTGTCAGAGAGAATGCCACTGATTTTTGTGAATGGAGCTTTGCGAGGCTGCAGCTGGGAGCGGTTGCTGATGATTCTGTCAGCGTCACCGGCAATTCAGGCTTCAAGATAAACGTCCCTTGTGCATGAATTACAGCTGCTTGAATGGATAGCAAAAGATGGAGGAGGGGAGGAAGTGAGACAAGCTGTGAATGACATTCAGAAATATTGTAGGCCATGACAGCACACTAAGGGAGCTGTGCGATGCCTGTATGAAAGTGTAACGTAAGTATTTAATCTGTGACTGGTTGAACAACACCACATGCAGGAAACGCGCTCACTTTTAATTTGTCAAAGCCTTGCTTTGTCACGGAATCTTTTCTGCTGCTCTAGAATGTTGATCATGAAAATATGGTGGCAGGACTTCACTTCTATGGTTGTCAAATGTTCTGGAAATACCTCTAAGACATATTTCTTTGTTTCTCCACCAGGTGGCACCCTCCCGGCCTGTAGACTCACTCCAGCAGGGATCATGTTCTAAAGTGGACCAACCATGAAAAGCTTAGGGACCAGCCACGCTCGTCACTTGTCGGACTCCTGTATGCCTGTGGCAGGTCCTCAGGAACCGATATGCCCTTTAACCCCAGACCCCCATGGGACATACCTTCTAAGCCCTACTATTACCCATTATGGCACTCTGGATCCACACATGCACCACTTCCCTCCAACAAGCCCCATCGCTCTTCAGTCCGACTGCCTGTTGCCACTCAACAACCAGCTGACCACCAGCAACACCTTCCCTCGCTTTCAGTTTCCATCGCAGGTTGATCAGACTGAGTACACTCAGGTAGGAAATTACATCACAAGTGAAGCCTCTTTAAACTTTTCTTCTTATTTCCTCTTGTTTAGTAAACATACGTGTATAAAAAACTGCGTATGCACAGGAAGCTTAAACATCATTTGCTGAACCGTTTAATCCTGCTAGGGTCACGGGGAGGCTAGAGTCTATCTCAGACAACTCTGTGTGAAGGCGGGGTACACCCTGAACAGCTCGCCAGTCCATCACAGGACCAACACACACACAACCATTCACATGCACACTTACACCTAGGGGCAATTTGAAACAGCCAGTTAGCCTAGATGTGCATGCCTTTGGACTGTGGGAAGAAATCGGAGTACCTGGAGGAAACCCTGACAAGCACCGAAAGACAGAAACACGCGGGACTCCAACACCTTCTTGCTGTGAGGCGGCCGTGCTAACCACTACTCCAGCATGCCGCCCCCATCCTGACTGATTTATTAATATTTGGTTCTAACACTAGAATCTAAAGTTTAGCAGAAGTCCATATAGGGTACGTATGCAGTGAAAACCCAATTGATATATTCACTCGTAGGGCTCACAAAGGAAATAATACATATATAATGTCTTTATTTTGGTCTTAATTCTAGCACAGCAAATATACAACAGAGCAGCTGTTCCTAGCCCAGTCTTTTGGGACTACACATTCTGTGTTTATTTCCTTCTCCCACTACATTTGACCAGGTTAATTTGTAGTTTATTACCTGGCTCGGGAGCAGAAATAGAACAGAAATGTGAACTTGCAGTTCCCCTAGGACTACGTTAAGACCGTTCGAAATAGTGTCTTGCTGAATCCAGCAGGTCTAAAATTTTTGTCTCATTGCAGCAGGGTTGCATGTCCCAGATGGCCTCTCGCACTGGCACCCTCACCACTTCTGCATCTATGGGGATGGGCTTAGGTCTGGGACTCACACTTCCACCTATGATCAGCAGCGGCACGGCAACAATCTCCTCGGCCGCGGCAGCCAAGATGAACCGTATCCCGACTGGCCTGCTAGACCAGCTAGAGCACCATGTTCCACTACAACCTGATGGCTTCAGCACGCTTCAGTTCCATAGACGAAGTCGTGGCTCCAAGCAACGCAGCGAGAGCCCTGGTCGTATCCGTAACCTGGTACACTCCGTCCAAAAACTATTCTCCAAGACTCAGTCTGTGGAGGGCTCAGGTGGTAAGGGGAATGTGCAGGGAGCTGATGGCACCAAGGCCACACGCCGGTCCAAGAGTAAGGACCGTGCCAAGACAGAGGGTGCGAAAAGACGTGGACGGCCCAACCTCTCTGGGTTCTGGAGCTCAGATGATGCTTTGGAGGATGAAGCAACGACTCAAGAGGCAACCGGGCCAGTGGCTGTAGCTTATCGGAACCCTCTGAGCATGATGACGCTGGGCAGGGCAATATCGGACAGCCAGGCGCCCCCCAGAACAAACCTACAGGGCTACAATACCATCGCTGCTCACCGTTCTCTGAAACCCTCCAAGAGCAGTGGAGAGCTGAAAACCCAAACCTTGTCCTCAACTGGTGGAACAGCAGGGGATGGCACACTGGCGAAAAGGGGCTCATGGTCAACACTAACTCTTAGCCAGGCTCGGCAAGTTCTGCAGAAAGGCACGGCCACGGTGAACCGGACACTGCTCAAGTCTAAGTCTTACCACCAGGAGCTGACCTCCAACTTCCTTCAGGTAAAACAGGATTCGGGGTGGGAAATCCTTCTCCGTTTTGATACAGGCGAAAACAGGTTCTATACCTAAGGGGTTGCTAACTTTGTTAAATTTGCAAATCAATTTAATACTTCAGACATACTTTGCAGAGCAAACTGTTAAACTGAATGAAGGTTTAAATCATTCGAAATCATTTGGAAACAATCCCAGTCGGTAATCAACTTTCATACAGAGTTAAAGACCCACCAACTGAATTAAAGGCATTTAATTGCAGTCAGATCTCCAGAAATTGATTAAACATTGAACACAAACTATTTTAATCTGACGCCCTTTGGGATTTGGAACAGTACTGAGCCGAGCATCTCAGATGTTACTCTGCTCTGGAATTATTCCAGGTTCCTGGAGGGGATTGGAGCGGGACGCTAGGTAAAGGAGCGGGAGCAGGAACGGAGATCCCATGCAGGAGAATGCGCAGTGGCAGCTACGTCAAAGCCATGGGCGATCCTGAGGACAGCGAGCAGTCCGACAGCCCTCCCTCACCAAAACCCTCGCCAAAAACAGCTGCTCGACGCCAGAGCTACCTAAAGGCCACACAGCAGTCACTCAGCGAACAACAACAACCGCCTTTGCCACCTCGCAAGTAAGTTAGATACTCCCATGAACACTTTCATTTTTAAAATACATTTAAAATGCATTTTTAATACATGTCGTGTTTCTTTATAACTGTAAAGAAAAATGGAAATAAATCTGTTTCTGAGCTCAACAATGGTATTAAATGTTGCTTCCTATTATTTTAATATCCATAGCTACGTATAGCTAATGTATGAACCCTGATTCAACATTCCAGTGCTTAATTAGCTACTACCTATGCTTATACTTGCAGAGTTGTCTAAGTGTGCAGAACTACACTGCAGTATTTTAATCTGTTACACAGCTAATAATTAGCAGAGATGTTTATCTTCTATTCTGTCACATGAGCAAAGTTAGCGGCTAGTTAGACTCATTGTATGCTAACACAGTTTGCATGTACCACATGGTACCAGTATCTTGGTGTAGAAGCGTCATATCAGGACACTTTCATTCTTCTTCTGGCATTTACGAAGTGAGATTTTAGAGCAGCTGTTCTTTTCTGTTTTACATCTAGGAGGTTGCAAATGAAGTTATGAATTCAAGATAGGATGCTTCTAAAAGAAACAAACAAATAATTGCTTGCGCATCACCAGGCAGTGCAGTGGTATAAAAAATGTGATGAAGTCATCCTCAATATCCTTTTATACTCCCATGCTCGGAGTGTTAGTCTATGATATTTTTATCCACCATGTACATGAGTACATGAGTACGCTTTAAAAAAGTCAAATTGACTGTAAAATGGAAAAGGTGGAGAGACAAACCAAGCAAAATTCAAAGAGGAAACCACTTGGCAATTTCTGTCAAAATAATGCCTTGGGTGGTTTGAGCACCATGTTGGAGCTGGTACTACTTTTGGATATGGGGCAGGGGTATTCAAGACTTCCTTGGTTATTTCTGGGAGCTTTTTCTACCATCTGAGCTATTTCCAGCAGTTTCAGCTACCCGCTAGGCTATTTCTCTCGGTTTCTGCTACTCCCTCTGCTATTTCTGGCAGTTTCCGCTACCCCTAGGCTATTTCTGCTGGCTTCTGCTACTCCCTCGGTCATTTCTGGCAGTTTCCACTACCCCCTAGGCTATTTCTGCAGGTTTCTGCTACTCCCTCTGCGATTTCTGCCAGTTTCCGCTACTCCCTAGGCTATTTCTGCTGGTTTCTGCTACCCCCTCAACTATTTCCAGTGGTTTCCGCTACTCCCTAGGCTATTTCTGCCAGTTGTTCCTACTCCCTTGGCTATTTGCAGCAGTTTATGCTACTTACTTGGCTATTTCTGCCAATTTCTGCTACTCACTCGGCGATTTCCGTAGATTTCCGCTACTCCCTGCTCCACTACCGGTTTCCTCTATCACAGAGGGTTTCCCATAGAGGCAGCCATATTAGTTCTTTGGAGCACTGTAGTTTATAAATTATTACATTATCTTAGCATTACATTTGTACACAGGAAGTCAAAAGAAAGTTATTGTAATCCACTACTTCCTGGTTTGGTTGGATGGTTCACCCCCTGCTGCATTTTCAGAAAAACTTAAGATAGCGATACATCAAACTTGCGCTTAGTAAACCTGAGGCGTTATTCGGATAGCAGGAACTGCCAGAAGTAGCCAAGGGAGCCCCGAATGAGAGGAAACCATCTTCCAGCCAGTACCTCCCAGAAGATTTAGTTAGAACTCTTCTGTCCTCAGCCTCTATTGACCCATTAATATGATTTGGTCTTCGTGCACATAATATAAAGAATTTTATTTTTGGGATTTTGGTGCATCCATTGGTCTTCCATGACCAATCGATGGGTCCAAAATTCCAGTCTCCTCTAAAACCATGCCGGACTCATTTTAGTTACCTATCCCAGAGCCTGGTCCAAAGGACAGCACCAAAATAAGCAGGAAGCAATATACAGCTCTGTGAACGTATAAATGTCTTTGTAATCTATAACATTCCGCCACCCCTCCCCAACACCATCCCCACCCGACTTGCGGACAGACGCCGCTCATGCCCATTCAGGTGGGAGCAGTACGGGGTGGCATGGTCTCCTCTACCGAACGCCTACTCCATGCAGCACCTGGCAAGGTCAGTGGCACAGAACCTTCTGAGAACCATCCAAGCACCACCCGAGCACCACCTGAGAACCACCTGATCAAGTCCATAGATCCTCCCTGACTTCACCTGACCATTTTAAAGGCCATGGCTTTATTCTGATTTCCCACAATACTCACTTGCTTCATTTTCAAACACTTCTTTTCCTTCAGCCACTCTGTATGGAATGAAACAGAAGAAAATGGCTGCACTAATATGCTGGTCATCAGCAGAAGTGACCACTGAGTTAAAATACTTGTCATTGCTAATATCGTCATTTTGCTACTAAATATTAGTTACAGTTCAGTGATGAGGAAAAAAAAGGAGAGAATCAAAATGACAGATCAGTGTTTAGCAACCCTGGTCCAGGAAAGCCCACTGTACTATTTACACAAGCCCAACCTGACCCAGCTAATCTCCTAATTATTAAGTCCTCTCTGAGTTGACTTGGGCTTTAGATGATACAATTTCCGGTTTTTGACTTGTGACCCCAGTAAAATTTTGGATAAATTCTATAAATTATATGATGCTATAACTGGTTATTAACTAATATTTTGTTGGAGCGCCTTTAGCCTTGATTAGAGCATGGAATCACCATAGCAATTTTGCTTTCATCAGTCTGGTTTAGGCTCAGCAACCTTAATGTGGCAATGAAATGAAATCAGCACGGGTATAAATTTGGCACTCTCGTGTAAAAGAGTGGTTCGGGAGCACCCTGAACAGCTCGCCCATCCAACGCAGGGCCAACATACACACAACCATTCACACTCACACTTAGGGGCAATTTGGAATAGCCAATTACGTTAGTGTGCATGTCTTTGGACTGTGGGAGAAAACCGGAGTACCTGAAGAAAACCCACACAAGCATGGGGAGAACATGCAAACTCCCTCGCTTAGCCCGAGACTCGAACCCAAGAGCTTCTTTCTGTCTGGTCGATGTGCTACCACTACACCACCATGGCACCTGCCTTCTGGTCTTGAGATTAGTGAAACAAACTATGCACAGAAACGACCAGATGTACAAGAGAAAGAGGTACTGTTGGACCAGTGTTGGAAACCACTGACTGTGATCAAACCTCTACGCTTTTTTTCCATCTCATATTAACTGAGGACACCTTGCTAACCCACTGGTTTCACAAGACTTTACTTTCCAACCCAGAACAGACACAGCTATTAACCCCTCACCCAGTGCACAGGGCAGAGGAAACACCACAAGTGGCCATGAATGGATGTATGCAAGAACCTACAAGGCTGGGCTGAAAAGTTCCTAGGCTGAATAAGAAAGAGTAATGCCAGAGCAATGAAACTTGAGAGCTTCTCTACCAAGAGGATCCAAGTGCGGTAACAATGATGGGAGAAGTGTGTAGACCATAGAGGAGATTGTGATGAAAAATAAACGACGTTTGGTCAAATTCGACCACTGCATCATGATCAGCCTATGAACTTTTCAACTCACCCTGGCAGAACCCTCTAGTCCAGAGGTTCCTAAACCTGGTTTTGGAGTACCCCCTGTCCTGCCCATTTTAGTGCCTTCACTGCTCTAGCACACCCAGTTCTATTCAACAAGAGTTGTTAATTGACTAATTAGCCAAACCAGGTGAGTTGGAAACAGGTAAGTACTAATCTGTGCAGGGCAGGAAGTCCTCCAGGACCTGAATGGGAACCTGTGCTGTAGAGACTATGTGGTCAGACAGATAGATTTCCTCTGTACTGTGTCTCTTACTCATTTGTGCATGTATATCAGAGTAAAAGCCCAATCAAGAATTGCTGCCCCTGGTCGGGTACATCTCAGCAATTCCTGGTCAAGGCTTGAATTAATCCAGTTAAATGTACTGCCCCGATTTTTTTCTATGTTCCTGCTTAGTAAAGCTGGATAAAATCCTTTTCTACAATTCTCACAATCGTTCTTCTTTTTCTCCAGGCCTTTCTCTTTAGCATCATCGCTCTTCCTCTGCCTCTTCTCCCCCTGCTCTACCCCATCCATCTCTCTTTTCATGTCCCACTTTATACTCTCTTTGTCATCCTTCCTCTTCTCTATTCTTTCTTATATCCTGTCCCAATTTCTTTTCTCTCAGCTGCTTGCCGTCTCTGCGAGAACTCACCACCAACCGCAGCCTGGATAACCTGGACTGTCTGGTCGGGCAGAGTGATTCTCAGCACTGGGACAGAGAAGGACACTTCGCTCACGGCTCGTCCACACTCGGACGGGGTTCTGGCATTAGCCAGGTCAGCTCGCTTACTCTTTCTTCCTCCCTGGTTTGGTTTTGTCGCATACTGCCTTGCCGATTCGTAGTCCTTCCTTGAGTTCGATCATTAAAATGTCACTGAATTTCTGATTGTTTGAAATGATTTTGAAAATATCCTCAACTTTCTTAAAATTCTATCGTTAAAGCGAAATGAAAGGCAAGCCATCCAAACTCTCCTGTTACACATGAACATGTGTATATTTTCATCATCAGGTGGTTTTTACTTACAGTGTCAAAGTTGCAATCTGCTGAAATCTGTTTAATAGTTTGCATTAGCCAGGTGAAAGTGCGGAATCACGGGAATAGGAAATGAATTCGCCAGTTCATATAAGGCAGGTTAATGGCAAAAATAACAGTATACAGATACTAAACTAAGAAATCAGATATAAACTAATTAATAAAATTAAACTGGGCACATGTACACATAATACAAGCTTACATTTACATAAATCAGACAAACATTGATTGTTTAAAGGAACAAATGGCATATCCCACACTTCATCATCATAATCACCATCATCTTCTTCCTCTTGGTCCGGAGTTGGGCCGCGGGGCAGCAGCCTAAGCAGTGAGATCCAGACGTCCCTCTCCCCAGCCACTTCCTCCAGCTCTTCTGGGGGGTGACACCGAGGCGTTCCCAGACCAGCCGAGAGACGTAGTCCCTCCAGCGTGTTCTGGGTTGACCCTGGGGCCTCTTCCCGGTCGGAAATGCCCTAAACACCACACCAGGGAGGCGTTCAGGAGACATTCTAATCAGATGCCCGAGCCACCTCAGCTGGCTCCTCTCAGCTCAACACAGACGAGCAGCGGTTCTACTCCGAGCTCCTCCCGGATTGCCGAGCTTCTTACCCTATCTCTAAGGGAGAGCCCTGCCAGCCTGTGAAGGAAGCTCATTTCAGCCGCTTATATCCGCGATCGTGTTTTTTTGGTTGCTACCCAAAGGTTGGTCAAACCATAGGTCATTCAGATGCAAATTACTTTAGTACTTACCGCCGCATACTAGTGAATCACGTACAACTTTTTAATTAATTAAATTTTTTTTTTACAATGTCACCCCCCTGTGTGTGGATGTATTACTTTTGTTCTCTTCTATGAAGCTTGTAATAACAATAGGCCGTTTTAAAGTCAAAGATTTATGCAAGCTTTTATTGAGTTTGGGTTGAAGTTTCTCATTCACTTCCCAGGTATAATAAATAAATAAATCTGAAATACAGTGTTATATCTTGAAAATAAAATGGAATCGACTACAATGACTTTCTGAAACCATTTGCTTACTCCTGTAGGCGAGTCTCAATGACCCCTGTACTTTTTATCAGATGACTGTTTCCATGCAAACACAGCCCTGAGGGTAAATTCTATTTAAAGCTCTATTGGCTTCATATCTTTTATGTGGTTTGTTTATGTGGTCTGTATAATACTCTACTCTGCTTAAGTGCAGTATTCTGGTTTGCATACAACAGATTTCTTTCTACCTTTGTATTCGTTTCTCTGTTTACCTTTAATAACACCCATTCCCGCACACACACACACACACACACTCACACACACACACACACACACACACACACACACACACACACACACAGCAGCACTCCCATCTTCTCTCAGGGCTGTGGGAAATGTCTCCTGCTGGTCAGACAACAGAAACGTCTCTCGCTTTTTCCCCACATCAAAAAGCTTGAATGATTTCTGCAGAGCAGCTGCCGTACCTGTTCTCCCAGCAGGCTGCACGGATGACTGAATAGTTTGTCTGCCTTTTGTGCTCGGGTGGAGACAGGAATGGGGGAAGATGAGCTCGATTCACGGCTGAGCCGCACTCTGAATTGGCCTTAATTAGATTTTCGTCTTCACCTGCTTTACCGGATTTGTAGGTTCACTACGTGGTTTTGAAGCGACAGCCTTGACTCTGAACTGAAGTGTTTTGTGTCATCTGTTTAGGCTTTACTGGGAAGATCAAGGTTTGTTAAAAACGAGGTTTTACGTCAATTCCTCCAAAAGAAATAAAAGATGGTCACAAAGCGTTTTATTCCTCTTACACCACAGCAATACGGCAACAGTGTTGGATGCATTGTGCTTTTCAACACATTTATTATATAATAATTTTTTTCCTGGCGGCACGGCGGTGCAGTGGTTAGCACGTCCGCCTCACAGCAAGAAGGTTTGATTCCCGGGCTCGGGACGTTTCTGTGTGGAGTTTGCATGTTCTCCCCTGTGCTTTTCCTCCCACAGATTAAAAACATGCACAGTAGGCTAATTGGATGTTCCAAATCGCTCCTAGGTGTAAGAGTGAGTGTGAATGGTTTTGTGTGTGTGTGTGTGTGTGTGTGTGTGTGTGTGTGTGTGTGTGTGT
>JBCNYH010000022.1:34318550-34332700 GCA_039654325.1 Tandanus tandanus | reverse complement strand
CCCCCCCAGGATGTGACCGCTCAGCCGCGGCCCACTGCTCAGGACCTGGCAGGTTTCTGGGATCTTCTGCAGCTCTCCATCGAGGACATCAGCACGAAGTTCGACGAGCTCCACCTGCTCAAGGGCAACGACTGGAAAGTTCCAGACAGCAGCAGCATCAAGGTGCCACGCCTCAGACCTCATTCATAATAATGATTTAGGATTAACGATATGGAACATCTGCAAGTCTGGTAACAGCTCGTTCGCTTGTACCAGCTTCAATCGAACGAGCTGCTACCATAGAAACGATAGCATATTTTTAAATAATTATTACATGGCTCTTTTGAATACTGATTGGTCAGTTATGGTACTCGGCGGTCCGTTATTTCATCACAGATCAATGTTACATATGACAGACCGTTGCTATGGAGCGGGTCAGTAACGAAAGCAATAACATCATTTTCAAGTCAGGAAAATAATTCTAAATAAAAGTCTTTTAAAATAAATTACACTTTTAGGTAAATTAAGTTTTTTCATAAGTAAAATATTTTTTTATAAATTAAATATTTTTGACATGAATTAAATCTTTTTTAATAATTTAAAAAAATAAAGAATATTTTTTTAATAAAATATTTTTAAATAAATATATTTCTTTTTTTTTTTTAAATAAATTAAATATATATTTTTAAATAAATTAAATCTTTTAAATAATTAAAATCTTTTTTAAATAATGTTTTTGTTAATAGATATATATACTTTTTAAATCAGTTAAATCGTTTTTTAAAATAAATTAATAAATTTATTATATTTATTTAATATATTTATTTAATAAATTAAAAAATAAATATAAATATATAATAAATATATTTCTTTTTTTTTAAATAAATAAAATATATATTTTTAAATAAATTAAATTTTTTGTTAATAAATATATATTTTTAAATCAGTTAAATCTTTTTAAATAAATTAAATCTTTTTTTAGTAATTAAAAAAATAAAGTATATATTTTTTAAAAATGAAATCTTTTTAAATAAATTATATCTTTAAAATAACTAAAATATATTTTTTAATTAATAAAATATTTTTTAAATAATTAAAAGCTTTTTTAATAAATTTTTTCGTTAATAAATATACTTTTAAATCAGCTAAATCTTTTATTAAATAAAATGTAAAAAATTTTAATTAATAAAAATATTTTAAATCATATTTAGTAATTAGCCTGTTGATGTTATAGTGATGTTTGATCTCCCTGTCGGGGTTTATTTCGTAATAAAGACGGCCGTGCTGTACCATCCCCCCCCCACCGGTGATTCACTGCTGCAATACCAACCTCAGAACTCGGTTTCTCTCTCTCTCTCTCTCTCTCTCTTTTAAGTCCGCTGTGTGCTATTTTTAAGTTCACACACCTCTCCGTTCCTACAGGAGGAGAGGAGGCCTGCGACCGTGACGACGCCGAAGAAAGCGGCGAAGCCCAAAGCGCCTGGGCCGAAGGAGAAGAGCAGCGGAGACTCGTCCGCAGATAAACAGAGACAGGAAGCGCGGAAGCGGCTGATGGCTGCCAAACGAGCCGCGTCCGAGCGCCAGAACTCTGCCACGGAGAGCGCCGACAGCATCGAGATCTACGTCCCTGAGGCTCAGACTCGCCTCTGAGAGGAAACACACACACACACACACACACACACTCCCTTGCTTCTGAAGCGTACGGAGACACAGAACTACAGAACAGTACGAACTTGGGGGATAAATAAATAAACAAATAAAGACTGTGTGTCAGAGCGGAGACTCGCGGTGCTGCCGAAGAAGTTTATTACCGTCCGCTTCTTGTTATATTAAGAGTTGTTATTATTATTATTATTATTATTATTATTATTATTATACAGAGCTGTAATTATCTCACAGAGTTATCCGGAACACCCGCCTGTAAATCGTCTTCATATCTCAGACGCCACGTCGCGTGTGTTTAACGTGGGAGTGTACTCGAAAGAATCCTACGCCCTTCCTTCAGTCACCCCGCCCACCCCGAGCCAGGCCGACACGCCCCCTCCACGCGCGCACTCAGGATTCTGCACGTGTGCACTTGTTGTACAGCAACGTGGTCTTCCTCTCCTCACCCCCACCTTCAACAACGTCATCATCATCATCTCTACTATTATGATTATGATTGATTATTATTATTATTATTATTATTATTGGTTCATCGTGTGGGACATTTCAATCATGGAACTATGTGATGTCTCTTTTATTATTTTTTTAATCCAGCCCAACCTTCTGCAGCACCCCCTAAGGGTTATTTCTTTTTCTTTTTTTTTAATGATGTAATTTGGTTTTGCGTCGCGATACCTCGAACTACCTTCAAACACACTTAAATAATCACTTAAGGAATTTTGAGAAAACAATCTTCAGGGTACGCGGTTATAGGAAAATAGTCAACGACACAGTGCTCAGTTTCAAACGAGAGCCAACAAGTTAAAGTTAAACAACGACACGTGTGTACTTGTTATCAGTACAGATTTGCGCATGACATCCGCGCAACAAGCTAGTTAGCGTTTAAAGCCTTCGCTGAAAACCGCCATTCCCACGCCAGTCTCTTGCTGTTTTTTTTTTAATTTTAATTTTTTTTTAAATATAAAAAACACAGCGGATCATGTTTAAACAAACAAAGATCTGTTCTGAATAACGTAATGACTGTTACACAGTGCTGGAACTGGAGACTCCTTCCGAATTTGTGTAAATTACAGAAAATGTCACCATATTAATAAGTACCCTTATTATTATTATTATTATTATTATTATTATTGGGTGAACATGATGCCGTCTGTTCATGCGACACATCCTGATGCAATCCTAGCTGTTATTATAGATAATCACCAATCAGCCAATCAGATTTGAGAATTCCGCAGCGCTGTGTTTAAAGCGTTTCACATCAAATCAAAGGTTTTTGATTAAAGTTTACAATTTTTTCTGACTTTAGATGGAGATTAGGTTGAAACATACAGTAGCTGGTCATGTTTTTCACACACACACACACACACACACACACACACACACACACACACACACACACACACACGTAACAAAACTACAGCAGGTTCGATCTGCAGGCCATAAACAGCGAGCGCGAGAACGTTTCATTCCTCCGTATTTATTTTCTTTCATACGAATGTGCCAGAGATCCGAATCTCACCTGCGAATATCTGATGAATTTTGTATTTTTGTTATTTTTTTGATTGAATTTGAATGAAAGTCATGTTTGGCGATTCCTGTTTGTAATCTTTGTGGGGTTTTTTAAAATTGAAGTAATTTTGTTTGTTCTCATCACCGCATCTTCTGAACATCCAGCTGTTTATTTTACCGCGGCGTCTCCTCTGACGCGCTCACGCGGTGGGATTTATGAAGTTCCTCCAACCTCATCTACAGCTTTCTTGTCTTTTTTTAATGCAGGGCAGCTCATCTCGTGTTCATCATCCGCTGAAATATATATTAAACCCCCCCCCAATAATTGATAATTGTTGCTAATTGGCAATAATCAGACTGATTGGTTGTTCTAAATTGCACCTATGAGGTGTTTGTGGGTTGGCTTTCACTCGGACTCGCTCCTGATAGGCTCCAGCCACCCGGTGACCCTGGTGGGATTAAGCAGGTCGGCGAATGAATGAAAAGATGACATCATTCATCACTCTGAACTCTGGTGAGCGTGTGAGGATTTGTATGATGTTGAACCGGTAGGTGTCAGCTCGTGTTACTTGTGTTAACCAGGTAGCACTCACTCACCCGTCCAACCACTTAATCCCGTCAGGGTCACGGGGAGGCTGGAGCCTATCTCAGCCGACCGGGCGAAGGCGAGGTACACCCTGAACAGATCGCCAGTCTATCTCAGGGCCTGCTGTCTCACACCTAGGTGCGATCTGGAACAGCCGATTAGCCATAAAGTGCATGCCTTTGGTCTGTAGGGGGAAACCGGATTTCCAGGAGGAAACCCGGACGAGCATGGCGAGAACATCCCAACTCGACAGGGTCTAAAGGTGGAGGAAGTAACAAGAAGCTGGAACTTCATTATTATTTTTTTATTATTATTATTATTTCTTGATCCATCCACCATAGTACATTTCCATCTTTATTGTCACGATGTCACGTTGGTGGGAATACGTTCGGGTCCCTGTCCTGAAACCAGTCTTAAATTCCTGTACATTAACACCGTGGCGTTTGTTTCACTGATCTCGGGTCCTGCCTGTAATTATTCTTTTATTTATTTATTTATTTTTATCTCCGTGTGTGTTTTCATCCTGTTCTGAAAATACGGTGTTTTATATTTTTAAACCCAAACCGAGCACAAAAGCTGAAGATCTCTGCATGGTATAGCAATATCTCTCCCTCTTCCTTCTTTCCCCTCCCTGTTTTCCGGGTTATTTGTGACCATCGGCTCATCAAACGTCAATAGGGCTACAGCTTGCGTCGACTCGGTGATGGAGGAGCGACTCCAGCAGACTCTCAGCAGACGAGCGAGCGAGGCTGCTTTTTATAGTTCCTTCCCTCTTTTTTAGAGGAGCGACCTACAGGACCTTGTACATCTCAAATTCTATTGGACAAAGGACGACGTCACGTACATGCGGCGCGAAGCTGAACTGGACATCATTAGCGATGTTGATGATATCTTCATGTCGGTGATCGATTTTTAGAACACTGGAGAGTCACTTTGGGATTCCGGGTTTGTGTTTTGCTTTAATTTCCAGACGCTCATTGTCCACGGCGTCCTGCGCCGCCGCACCGTCACTCTGTAAGTTCTTCGCAGATTTGATTTGAGGGAACAGAAATCAAAACAACGGCCTAAAGTCTGAGACCAAAGGAACAGGGACCAGCCACGATTATGACCTCTAGCTTTGTTAGCGTGTTGGCTATGACCACTTTGGAAAACACTCCTGTTTTTTCGAATCTGGAGCACGAACTGAAATCAGAGACTGCGACCAAATTTTACTCTTGGAAATTTCACTTGAGCAAATGATGAATTGGCGGCACGAAGTTACAACAAGAAGGTCCTGGGTTCGAGTCCCGGGCTCGGCGAGGACGTTTCTGTGTGGCGTTTGCATGTTCTTCCCGTGCTTGCGTGGGTTTTCTCTGGGTACTCCGGTTTCCTCCAGCAGTCTAAAGACATGCACTTCAGGCTAACTGTCAGTTCCAAATTGCCCATCGGTGTGTGTGTGTGTGTGTTGGCCCTGTGATGGTCTGGCGAGGTGTTCAGGGTGTACCCCACCTTCGCCTGGTGTCGGCTGAGATAGGCTCCAGCGTCCCTGCGACCCTAATAGGATTTAGTGGTTCAGCAAATGAGTGAGTGAGTGAACTGTTGAAGTGGGCGGGACGGTGGCGTACTGGTTGTAGCAAGAAGGTCCTGGGTTCGTGAGGGCTTTTCCATGAATGCGTGGGTTTCCTCCAGGTACTCCGGTTTCCTCCGACAGTACAAAGACATGCACATTAGTCTAACTAGCTGTCCTGAATTGCCCCTTGGTGTGCGTATGTTAGCCCTGTGATGCTCTGGAAAAGCTGTTCAGGGTGTACCCCGCCCTCGCCCAGCGTTGGCTGTGATAGGCTCCAGCCTCCCCACGACCCTAATTAGGATTAAGTGGTTTGGCGAGTGAGTGAAAATAAAGTTTAATCGTTAGGAATATCGACTCTGAATATGAATTTCAGTTCTTGCTCCGATGTAATTCAAATCCTTTTCTTAACTGATGGCGCGCCGACCTTCCGCGCCCGAACACGGAATTGGTTCCACAACAGGTGAATCCTCGGAGGCGTCCGGTCCGAGATCACCCCCGACTCAGAACCCATGCTGCTCTCACTGTCATGTTTCCCTCCTGAAAAGGGCGGCGTTGTTATGGTGAATTGTTTTACACATGAAGTAAACGAGGACTCGGTGATGAAACGGTGTACCGTGTAGACTATCGGGGTGATGTTGAGGATATTTCTTTTACAAAAATAAAGTTTTATTTAACATGGAATGGGTAACATTATTTTCTTCCTCCAGAGGACTGGCCTGGCTGGGACACTGCTGGGACACGGCGGACTGGTGATACTGACTCGGTCTCATTCTTTCCCAAACAGGGTGGTACAGGAAGGCATGCGCCGCTTATCTTGGCCGACATCGAGGATTTGTTTGCTTTAAGAGTTCTCGCTCTGCATAATTAGACATAAAGGGGCCTAAGGAAGGGGTTTTTAAAGTCGGATCATGTACGCAAGCTTAACGCGAGTACAGATCGTCCTGAACGTGGAGGAGAGAAACTAGCAGGCTAGCAGTCGCGCTAATGCTTCAGGAATTTAGAAAATGTACAAACACACTGCTGGCATTGAGATTCCCGCTCATGGACCGCGAGAACGTTCTCAAGGCCTGGGTTTTTATTTTCCTTGAAAATGCTTCCTGGTTTACACTTGAACATAGACTACTCTTTTTTTTTATTTTTCAGTCGAGGCATAGAGAACCAAAAAAGTTGTGGGATTGTTCACTCTAACACCGTTTGATCTTGTTACTGGAGAGGCGAGCCCCATTTACTCCATCCTAGGTCACTAGATGTTAGTAATTGTGTGCTCTGATTGGATAATTTACTCCAAGGATATCAGCTCATATCCTGTAAAGCGTCCCTGCAGGGAAAAAAAAAAAAAAAAGCAAAGCGGCCAAGACTTGTTCTAAGCCTGTTTTTTTTTATTCAAAGCTGATTCTGTGAAAACCAACAACGTATGTAATGAAAGTATTTAACGGTAAAAACGTTTTTTCCCACCAAACGTGACTTTTTCTCAAGGTTGCTGCGACGAACAGGCCTTCAGTCTTCAGTATGGAGAGACGCCGATGTCTGCGGGAGACCACGTCTGAAATGGAATGATCAAACCTGTGCTGGTAGCAGTACCGCTAGCTAGCTCCTGGATCCACAGAAGTTCCGCAAACCAAACATGGAATTAAAGTATTTGATATTAAGAACCTGCTTTTTTACTTTTAAGAATTATACCGTTTTTTTGTTTGCCATTCTGAGAAAGTTCTGTACCGTTATCCAAGATGGTGGATCACCAACATTCTCTGAAAAGCACCGAGTAAAACAAAAGCCTGATCTCCACCGTAATAAGTACTAAATATTTGGTGCTTTTGATGTTTATATTATTCTCATGAATAAAAACCAAAACCATTTCATTTCATTCAGTTGTAATAATTTTTTTATTAAAGAATTAAACAGAAATAGGGCTTCATGGCAAAATTTAAAGCAGTACTTTTTCCACAGTTGTTGATGGACCAATCGTGACCTTTAGCCACATAATGCTATGAGTCTACAGTAAACCTGACAGAATGAAACGCCGTGTAGATCTATGGAAGGTTCTTTTTTGCAGACAGACATTAAGCCTGGCTAAATACACGTCAAGATATTATGAATAAAATTCCTCTATGTAAATCTTTAAAATCCAGCATTAGGCTTAATCTGTGTGTGCAAAAGAAGCCCCGGGGTGTTTATTCAGACGGAATAAGGTCATTAGCGTCTCAGCGGCGTGTTGAGAATAGTCCTGATTTCAGATCAGCGTTCAGTAACGTTGTCTTGCCGTCCTTGTTGTTGGGTTTTTTTAAATGTCATCCTTGTCTTTGGCGCCGTGTTTAAGGATGCGAGTGAACTCGGTGTAATTGAAGTTTCCTTTCTTGTCGATGGGTGCCTCGCGGAAAAGCTCGTCCACCTCCTCGTCTGTGAAACGGTCGCCCATGGTGGTCAGGAGCTCGCGGAGATGGTCCTCATGGATGAAGCCTGCGAGAGGAGACATGAAAAGTCTGAATACTTGCAGTAGCTGGAAATCACGTTGGGGTTTGGGATCGAACCTCAGATCATCCAGGAGCTAACAAATGCAATTCTATAATCTATTCTATTCTGTAGTCTTTCTTCAGTGGAAAGGTGCTTAGGATTGGATCGTTGGGCATTTTCTAACAAGTGAGAGAACCTTTGGATGTATGTAGGGATGATAGAAGGCGATGAATGATGGACGGGTTTGATAGAGGTGCAGTGGTTAGCACATCTGCCTTACAGCAAGAAGGTCCTGGGTTCGAGTCCCGGGCTTGGCGAGGGTGTTTTTGTGTGGAGTTTGCATGTTCTCCCCGTGCTTGCGTGGGTTTCCTCCGGGTACTCCGGTTTCCTCCCACAGTCCAACATGCACGTTCGGCTAATTGGCTGTTCCAAATTGCCCGAGTGTGAGTGTGAATGGCAGTGTGGGTGTGATGGCCCTGTGATGGTCTGGCGAACTGTTCAGGGTGCACCCCACATTCGCCCAGTGTTGGCTGAGATAGGCTCCAGCCTCCGCGCGACTCTAGTGTGACTAAGCGATTTGACAATTGAGTGAGTGAGCGGCGGCGGTCATGAATGATTACACAATGGCTGGATAGCTTTAGGGCAGCATGTCCGCCTCACAACAAGAAGGTCCTGGGTTTGAGTCCCAGGCTTAGTGACGGCATTTCTGTGTGGAGTTTACATGTTCTTCCCGTGCTTGCATGGGTTTCTTCCGGGTACTCCGGTTTCCTCCCACAGTCCAAAGACATGCACATTAGGCAAACTGGCTGTTCCGAATAGTGTGAGTGTGAATGGTTTTGTGTGTGTGTGTTGGCCCTGTGATGGACTGGCGAGCTGTCCAGGGTGGACCCCACCTTCTAGACTCCAGCCTTCTCGTGACCCTAGTACGATTAAATGGTTTCGGCAAATGAATAAATAAATGAATGAATTGGTGTCCATCATAAAAAGCGAAAGCTACCTGAGCCATCCTCGTCGAAGCAGGTGAAGGCGTTCCGTATGACGTCCTCGGGATCAGTGCCGTTGAGCCGCTCTCCAAACATAGTAAGGAACATGGTGAAGTTGATCGGACCCGGAGCCTCACTCATCATTCCCTCCAGGTACTCGTCAGACGGGTTCTTTCCTAAAAAAAAGCCAGAACGGATGGATGAAGTATAGAACACGTTTAACGCTCTGGTTTGATGACATCACCTCACGTACGGTCTACACCGATTTTCTGTACAATCACCAAGAGACGCGAGCATGTCGTGAAGGTCCTCCTTATCAATGAAGCCATCGCGGTTCTGGTCGATCATGTTGAACGCCTCTTTGAACTCTTGGATCTGGGACTGGTCGAACATGGCGAAGACGTTGGACGTCGCCCTCTGGGGGCGCTTCTTCGTCGTCTTCCCTTTGGCACGCTTGGCGGCTGACATTTTGGCTGAAGAGTGTTGACCTTTAAAAGAAAGCCGTGGATGATAGATGTTTAATACACTCTAAAAGATATTCCTTAAGGGTTTTTTTTTTAAACGGAAAGAATGCTAGGATTCTACACAGCAGTGAAGATTGATGGACAGACCGCGGATCCCCCGCGGGGTGTTTGATAGCGCCTTTTATTCTCGCCTCGCCTTTTATTTTCGATCGGAGTTTTGGATCATGTTGACTGATGATGTAATCGGAAATAATCATGGGGGATTTTCACTGATACGAGTCTGACATGGAGTCTGCTATTGAATTCTGCCAAGATTTATATTACGGTGGTGATGTACAGAACAAAAAACGAATAATCTTACAGCTGTAACTCTACAGTCTTAAAGCAGGGAAGCGTACACACTGATGCAACCTCCCATTACCGCAACGTCCACAACTGTTCTCTCAACTGATAACCGAGTCAAGTGGATTAAAATGTCTTTTGTTAATTATTTATTCGGTATTGACCAACACTGAACCTCATGTACCGGGGAAGTGGAAAAATGAAATGAGAACATGGGACTGTTGGGTTTGGCTGCATTCCAAATGGCTTCATCGTCTGTAATGTATTCTAACAGGAAATCGGGTTTGGGTTTAAACTATAAACATTACCGGTACCGAGTACTGCTGTAGGACTCGGCTCTGAGAATTACATTTGTACTTAGGTTGTTTTGGGGATACTGAAATTTTTTGTTTGGATTTGTATCATTCTTTAGCAGCGGTCTCTTTAAGCATGGACTCAGACTAGAATCTCTAAAAATAACAATATTTTTTCCTCGTCATGGATAAAAATATAAATAATATATAGAAATAATTCCTTTTTCTGCATTAGACTGGTGTCCTGTTCCCGCTGTGGGAGTGCCCCGCCTCTCACCCAGGGTTACCTGGGATTGGTTCCAGCTTCCCTCATGACCTTGATGGATAAGTGGTATAGCTGATGTGTGGTCGGATGGGTGGATGCAGAGAGGGATGGATAGAGTGGTTGGATAGATGAATGGGTAGATGGATGGAAGGATGGATAGATTTATGGATGGATCGTAGGTTGGTTGGAAGGATGGATGGATGGTAGAGTGGATGGATAGATTATTTGATGGATTTATTAAAAAAAAGGACAGGTTAAGAGGCTGGATGGATGGATGGGTAATTGGTTTGATGGATGGTTGGGTGGATATCTGGTTTGATGGTTGGATGGATGGATGGGTAATTGGTTGGATGGATGGTTGGTTTGATGGATGGATGAGTGATTGAGTGGACAGATGGGTGGATGAATGGATGGATGTCTGGTTTGATGGTTGGATGGGTGGATGGATGGATGGATGATGAGTGATTGGATAGATGGGGGGATGGATGGTTGGATGGATGGGTGGAGGAGTGATTGGATGGACAGATGGGTGGTTGAATAGATGGATGAGTGGATGGTTTGATGAATTGATAGATGGATGTACTACAATATAATGATCAATTCATGAAAAACCAACTAGCTGAGGATTTGATGGGTTTTGGAGTTGATATTGACTCTCACTGTCGATCTTGAATGACATCAAACCCCTTAATATACGATCTTGACTGGATCTCAGTTACTCCTAGCCTTACATTTGTTTTGGACCCAACAGCAGCAAGTAATCTAAACTACGGCATCATTACAGGAGCTTCAAACCATCTCCCAAAAATTATACAATCACAGGAATGAACTGAGTGCATCTGGAGCATTCAGCAATCCACACGACACGCCCGAATGCAAATGAGTGACGGCCCAAACCAACCACTTTCATCTCGCCCACATCCCTCTGTGGGACGACAGCAATGAACTCATCTGTGTCTGAATGCTGGAATGAAGCCACAACTCAACCTCAAAGTGAAAATACACCATCTTAGATGTGATATGGACAGGAAATGGAAATGGAGCGCGAGCAAGTGGATGTTTTGGGGTTGATTTGGGTTCCGATTGGTTCCAAACTCACCCGTAGCTGCCTGATTCTCAAAGGGAGCTTTGTGAAGGAATTTCCACCGATGTACATCATGATACAATGATGGAAGGACCAAACCGACATAATTTGAGTGTTTACTATTGAGTTCTTATAGATATTGGATTCCATTAAGACCGGTGACCTGTTCAGGGTGTACCCCGCCTCTCACCCTGAGTCAGGTGGGATTGGCTCTAGGATGGATGCATGGATTAACTTTCCAAAACCTCCAATACATACTGAGGTTATCACTCACTCATTTACTCCTTTGTTGACTGCTTAGTCCTAACAGGGCCGCGGGGAGGCTGGAGCCCATCTCAGCCAACACCGGACACAGGCGGACCACCGCAGGGCCAGTACACACACAACTGTTCATACTCTCACTCACAACTGGGGGCAACTTGGAACAGCCAGTTAGCCTAATGTGCATGTCTTTGGACTGTCGGAGGAAACCGGAGTATCTGGAGGAAGCCCATACAAGTACAGGGAGAACATGCAAACTCTACAAAGAAACGCCCTCGCCGAGCCTCGAGACTCGAACCCAGGACCTTCTTCCTATGAGGTGGACGTGCTAACTGGTTATCAGTTTAAATAATAGGCTGAATATGTGAATATTATGGTGGATTGTGAGCCATAAAGTCGAGCTGTACCGAAGATACTGATGGATACGATGACAATAATTACCGTCAAAGACTCTCATCTGCCAAAGCTTTACCATATTTGTCCTGAAATTGCATTGCACAATTATTATTGTTTATTTCACTGTGAAGCTACACCCCCTCCCCAACATACCCCCCACCACCACTACCGCCACCACCAATCCCGCTCCTACAGTACCACAGTTACCCCAGAGTAAAATAGAGGAATGTTATCAGATGTTTATTTCAGCTTCACTGTCTTCATAGCCACATTCCTCCGAGTTCAAACCAGTTTAGGGGAAGAAAAAATGAAAGATATAAGACATTGTGTTTAAAAGTGATATTAAACACATTATTTATTGCACTAGTCGATATTATAATCTTCCTCACTGGTCGTTTGTTTTGCATTAGTGCTTGTTGCATGAATTCCTGCTCAGTGAGGTCTTAGAGAAGTAAATCAGATGCCGTGAGCTCCCGAGCTCCTTTTTTTTTCTTTTATCAGACAGCGTTTCTTGTTTATTGAAAAAGTTTTTCGTTTTTGGAGATGAGAGGAAACGGGAAGCCGAACAACACGAGTAAATGAGATTACGCTACGAGGACATCCAGGCCGAAGAAATGAAATTAGGGTACAGGAATTAGAAAGGTGCGACGTACCGCATCGCAGTGCAACTTTAAACACTTCATAGGTCAGAGAAACAAAATGTAAAGAAGTAGAGAGAGGGGGTAGGGGGTGGAGGGGGGGGATAGTAAAGAAATTGGCGAACAGACTGAAGGTAATTTTCTGCAGAGAATTTATTGCACTTGGTCTTTTTTTTTCCTTCCAGGACGACTAAACATCTGGAAATAACGGCTCTTCGACAAGCAGAAACTTTTCCCTAATCATAACACACTAATCCTTCCACAAACCCGCTGTACTAAAGCCAGACAGCGGTAAAAAGAGCATTGCTATGAGCAGTAATGATCAGGATGAGTGAAGCTCACCTCGGTGTTGAGTGGCAGCAGGTTCAGCGTGTGCCTCGGTCTCGCTCCTGCTTCTCCTTCAGCACGGGGGGATTGTTTAACGTTTCAGAGCCTTCGCCGCACCTCCCCGTTCATGACTCAGCCAGTAAGGTCAACAACATGCCTCAGGCAGCCACGCAGGCCTTTAGCCTTACAAGGCAAAGGAATCTGGGAGCTCCTGCCGTCCCACATCCTGAGACGGGGGTTTTTTTTCTTTTTTTTTTTGTAAAAGGAACACTCAGATGCCTGGAACTGTCGCAAGGCTGAAGCCTTATTTAGCAAGCAAATGAACACTTATGCCACAGTAGGGCGATGTTTCCTTTAAAAAGTGTCATGGAAAACAAAGAACAGAGCTCTGGGTGTGTGTTTGTGTGACTCTGATTACAATTCCTTATAGAGATTATACAGGACTGGAGTGGTGCCTTTCTCATCCGTATTTCTCTTTAGATTCATGGAAATAAGGGCTGCATTAATAATAGCATAAAAAAATCCGTACAGAATATACAGCGCTGTGCATAAGTATTCACCCCCTTGAAATGTGTGTTTGTTTTTTTATAGTGCTACACTTTTTGGGATGAAACAGAATCATACTGCAGACCATGAACATACACTTTAATAATTAAGGGAGATAAGGAGAGAAATCTGCATATCTGGCAACATTTGCATTTTACAACTAACACACACCCATCATATCGGAACCTGTAACTGCATCCAAAGGTGGTTCTGCGACGTACAGACACTGTTGCATCCAATATACAGGAATATCTGTTCTGTTTTTTTGAATGTTTATGTCCCAAATTAAGCTTTTCTTTCACAATAGGAAATGTTTTGCTCCTTTAAAGTATAAAGATATTTTATAAATCCAATCATAATTGTGCAGTGGGTTTAAGTTCCACTTAAAGTTATACGGGGTGAATACTTATGCAAAGCATCCTAAATAACACTTACTGTGCCTCCCAAATGGCTTCACAGAAAAGTGTTTGTCTTATCGTCTGGAGGCCAGGAATCCATGAGAGCAAAACAGAGTGGGAGGAGCATACTTCTCTCTCTTTCTGTCAATCAGAGAGGAACTTGCCAATCATGGAGATCTGTGAACTCCTAGATGCAGAAGAAGGTAGATAGCACTTTCATCAGAGTGTGTTACACTGCCCTGTGGGGTGGCTGAACTGAAATATCTTATGTCATAATAAAATAAAATCAATTAATAATATACACCCTATTTTTATTTAGTATAAACTTTGCTATAGATTTCATTCATTCATTTTCTGAAGCGCTTAATCCTAATTAGGGTCGCGGGGAGGCTGGTGCCCATCTCAGCCGACTCT
>JBCNYH010000022.1:34289226-34307429 GCA_039654325.1 Tandanus tandanus | reverse complement strand
GTTTACAGTGAATTTACAGCAAGTTTACAATAAGTTTACAGTGATTTTAAAGGAGGTTTACAGCAAGTTTACAGTGAATTTACAGCAAGTTTACAATAAGTTTACAGTGATTTTAAAGGAGGTTTACAGCAAGTTTACAGTGAGTTTGCAGCAGCTGTATAGAGAATTTATAAGGAGTTTACAGTATGTTTACAGGGTATGAGATTTACAGAGATTTACAGTGGGTCTGTAATAAATAAATTTACAGTAAAATTTAACTTTATCACTTCTTGAAGATATCAGCAACATTACATATTTTATTTTACTATTAAATTGTTATTTTCATTAAAACATTCGGATGAAAAATAAAAGTATGGAATTGTTAATTGCTTTAAGGGCATCTGTGAGGAAATGTCCTACGCCAAGATTAAGGAGAAGTATCCTGAAGAATTCGCCATGAGGGATCAGGATAAATATCGTTACCGTTACCCAGGAGGGGAGGTGAGCCTCAGCAGCACCCGGGAAACCCATTCTTACTCCAGAACCAGAAATATATATATATTGAGGAATTTTCTTTAAAGGACAAGGACAGTTCTGCTGTTACGTCTAATTCATATCTGTACTGTAGACTCGCTTATCTGTTCTTCACTCTGGGCTTACACCACGTTATACGGATAATATAAATAAGTCATGGATCAAGCAGAACATGTTCTGGAATGTTCTTGTTTGATAAGGTGCTGATGGTTGTGTATTTTCTTTTCTCCACATGCTTCCTCCAGTCGTACCAGGATCTGGTGCAGAGACTCGAGCCGGTGATAATGGAGCTGGAGAGGCAGGGCAACGTGCTGGTCATCAGTCACCAGGCCGTTATGAGATGCCTGCTTGCGTACTTCTTAGATAAAAGCGCTGGTTAGAACCTGTCTTTTACATCAACACACAACACCGATCATTCACTCACTCTGATGTACACACACTCACCTCTCTCGGGTTTATCTAACACACACACACACACCCACACACACACGTTTACCACCGGGGAACTCAGCACTGTTTAACACAGGTTCTGTTTTCATCAAAGGTTCAATGTTTTGTAAGTGCACTATATTGAATAAAGGTTCTGTGTTAGTTTATCCAGGGTTCTGTAGTTAAAAATGGTTCTGTGGTTAAAAAGGACCAGTTGACCCAGGGTTCTCTGGTTTAAATGGGTTCTGTGTTTTGGACCAGTTTACAAAGGGCCATGTGGTTAAAAGGGTTCTGTTTTCAAAAATGGTTCTGTGGTGAAAGAGGGTTGTGTGTATATCGAGGGTTGTGTGTTTATGGACGGTTGTGTGTTTATTGAAGGTTGTGTGTTTATGGAGGGTTGTGTGTTTATGGAGGGTTGTGAGTTTATCGAGGGTTCTGTGTTTGTCGAGGGTTGTGTGTCAAGGGTTGTGGGTTTATGGAGGGTTGTGTGTTTACTGAAGGTTGTGTGTTAATCGAGGGTTCTGTGTTTGTCGAGGGTTCTGTGTTTGTCGAGGGTTGTGTGTTTATTGAGGTTTGTGTATTTATGGAGGGTTGTGTGTTTACTGAAGGTTGTGTGTTTATCGAGGGTTGTGTGTTTATGGAGGGTTGTGTGTTTACTGAAGGTTGTGTGTTAATCGAGGTTTGTGTGTTTATCGAGGGTTCTGTGTTTATCAAGGGTTCTGTGTTTGTCAAGGGTTTTGTGTTTATTGAGGGTTCTGTGTTTGTGACTGTTTGGTGAACCACTTAATCCTAATTCGGGTCGCGGGGAGGCTGGCGCCCATCCCAGCCGACTCCGGGTGAGGGCAGAGTACACCCTGGACAGATAGTAAGGCCCATCGCAGGGCAGAAACACGCTGACGGCTATTCTATGTTTCCTATAAGTTTAATCAACGATTTAAAAAAACGGAGTCCCTCAGCAGAATGTTAGCCGATATTAGCTGTGTGGGCGTGTCCTTCCAACACCCCGCCACTGTAAGATGCGCCTCGGGCTCCTGTAGTCGTTGTTTATTTGTATATGGATTATTGTGATTATTGTAAACGGGATATATTTACACTGAGCAGCGATTGAAAGTATAAATAAAATTCGCCCCCGCCGGGTTCTCATGCTTTGTGTTCCAGATGACCTACCGTATCTGAGGTGTCCCCTTCACGTGGTGCTGAAGCTCACCCCTGTGGCGTACGGTACGTGGGGCATGTCTTGGTGAAACACTTCAGTGATTTTCTTATTCAAAAGAAAGAAAAGAAAATATCTCTGCTGACGTGACCGCAAATACACTGTACAGCCAAAAGTATGTGGACACCTGACGCTCTCACTTATAGTCTTTATAGTAGCTTTTGGGGCGGGGCTTTTGGGATTTATGTTCTTCTACGTTCTTCCAACTCCACCCCATCGTATCTTCATCGAGATGGCTTTGTACACGGGGGCGTTGTCCTGACCTTGAATTTATAGCATCATATATTTTTATCACGTCAGAGAAAGGGGGTCGGGGTGCACATACTTTTGTCTGTGTGGTGATTTTCAGACTGGATGACATTTAAATGCTGAACTGCTTCTGAATGCGCTCCTTGTTCCTATCTGCAGGTTGTAAAGTGGACATGTTTAAGACGAACGTTGAGGCCGTGAACACACACCGGAACAGACCACTCGTAAGACCCGGGTTCTTTTTTTCTGTTTGATGACGGAGTGACTGTGTATAGCTGCCCGTGGACGTTCCATGGCTTTTAAAATCCCCGGATGACAGCAGCCCCACCCAGTGTTGGTGTGAGGAAAGAGGTGTGGGTGGTTCTCTGTAATGAGCAATCAGAGGGTTCGGTCATGCCGATAGTACGGATTCGGCAGGCTGTTGTGTTTGGGAAATTCCTGCCTGCGTGTGGTACCGTAGCATCAAATTATTTTTGGAAAATACAACAGGAAGTGGGGTGATGGTGGTGGTGGTGGTCGGGGGGGCGAGGGGGAGCGGGTTGGGGTAATTACAGCGACGTTTTATATCAGAACTGTCCAGGGTGTCTTCATCCAGTCAGAGTTTCTACTCTATTATAAGACCATGGTGACGTCACTGAACAGGCTGTGATGATGTCATACGTTTTAAACATTCCAGAATAATCCTCGGCTTAAGATAAGGTAAGAGGAAGGTTCAGAGACGCGAGAAAATAGTTTAGCGATAAAAATAAAAAACAAATAATGTTTCTGATGATCTTAAACCCTCACACTGATCCTCACATAATCACCTTAAATAAAGAGCCCCGGTATCGGCGATCCTTACGGCGTAATCTGTGTGGAATGTAACATGTTTAAGTGATACAGAGCTGATTTTATCATAAATGACCAGAAAAAGCTCTATACTGGGCGATCTTGCCCCGTGGATTACTAGCGGGGGCGCGTCCTCGTGATTTAAAGAAGACGAGTGTAGAAATAAAGGCGGGTTTGTGTTTGTGGGAAATTTACGGGCGTCTCGGTGACCAAGTTTGGACTTGGTTTGAGTTTCTGTGTTGTTTTTGCGGAGTGGGCGTGTACAGTACGTTTACCCACACAGTCTGGAAAAAGATCCCAACACTCCGCTGTGTGTACGTCCCCACAGTGACCCGTAATACACACCACAAAAAAAACCCAGCAGAAACTGGAGGGTCTCTCACTCTCGCACCCACTCACTGAGTCATTTGCCGAACCGCTTAATCCTATTAAGGTCTCTCTCTTTCTCTCTCTCTCCCCATTTGTCTGTCTCTATCTCCCCATCTCTCTCTCTCTCCCGTCTGTCTGTCTTTGTTTCTCTCTCCCAAGTCTGTCTCTCTTTCTCTCTCTCCCCCATCGGTCTCTCTCTCTCTCTCTCTCCCCCCCCCCCCATTTGTCTGTCTGTCTCCCCGTCTGTCCGTCTCTCTCTGTCTCTCTCTGTCTGTGTCTCTCTCTCTCTTTCTCTCTCTCTCTTTCCTCATCTGTCTGTCTGTCTCTCTCTCTTTCTCTCTCTCTCTCTCTCTCTGTCTGTCTGTCCGTCTCTCTCGCCCCTTCTGTCTCTCTCTTTCTCTCTCTCTCTTTCCCCGTCTGTCTGTCTCTCTCTCTTTCTCTTTCCCTGTCTCTCTCTCCCTCTCTTTCTCTCTCTCTCTCTCTCTCTCTCTCTCTCTCTTCAGTGTATTATGGTTCAGCACCAGATTTATTGGTGAAACCCATTTAAAAATTAAACTGAACTCTGTTAATATACTGTGATGAGAGAACATGAATCCAGATCACAGATCAGGTTTAGATAAAGTGCTCCGTCCTCACACTGTAAAATACTTACATTTCTTTCTCGTGTTGTTCAGCACCTCCGCCTTAACCCCCCACCCCCACCCCCCACCAGACACTCTGGATCCAGAACCTGCTCCGTGTGTTTCCAGCCTCAGCCGTAAACATGACTTCCGTCTCAGACAGTTCACATGCTTTACACATCAGGGTCGTTTAAACAGAGCTGCTGTAATTTTTAACCGCTGTTGTGTCTTCTGGAACAAAAACAAATGCCAGACTGACGACGGTTAACCGTGCAGCGCTGACCTTCACGGATCATGTGATCCCTGTATCTGAACACGTCATTTCAGACTCCTGAAGTGTCACAAATCAAAACGTTGCAACCTTTCGGAGACGATCAGAAAATAAAAACCAAACAGAAAACAGTTTGCGCTTACAGAGATCAGTAATTATTACATCGTATAAAGGAAAAGCAAGAACGCGAACATGCAGTCGTTTACGTTTTCCCATGTACGCGGACATGGTCATCCTGCCAACCCTTCCTTCACTCTTTTCCCCAGACAGAAGGAACGTAGTTTTGCTGCTCTTGACGTTTTCCTCACGCTTGGTGTCCTCTGTGTGCAGGCCAACAGCAAACAGGTGGCGACGAGGAGGAACAGCTTCACTCCCATGTCGAGTCAGGACCAGATGAAGCGTCCGCGGGTCTTCAGTGTCGGAAACCCACCGCGTACCCCTGTGCCTCTGTCGCTCAGCTCCACGGACGTCCCGGAGGCACAGGAGAACGACGAACTCGCCGAGAAAAAAGTGATTTCTAATTCTTTATTTATTCTTTTCTTAGTTTTAGTGTTGGTTTTTAATTTAATGCACACTACTGCCACCTTCTGGAACTGGTCTGTTACTGCCTCCTCTTCATCTTCAAAGTGGTGTGGCATCCACAGGCTTTTATTACGTTTTCACTTCTAGTTTTAGTTTTTATTAACTATGTTGTCTGCGGTGTAAACAAGACAACAGTGACCACACACACACACACACACACACACTGTGTTTTCCTGTCTGTATCCATCCAGATTGGGTGCGTCTCTGCTCACTGTAGCCTCAGAATCCTAGTTTTGGCAGACAGGAGATGCTTTTCTGATCAGCACGGCTGCTCAGAGCGATTATTTAAGTTTGGCTTCCTGTCGGTTCAAACCAGTCTGGACATCAGTCACTGCTGTCCTTGTGTTCTATCTGCTCCCTAAAGCTACGTGTGCTGGACAGCTGTGTACATCTGATACTAATAATTCAATCAGGTTAAGTAAGTTAAGCTTTGTTGTAGTCACCGCCTGAATCATTATACAGTCGAGTCATTCAGTGCCTCAAACGTTTTTCTGACTCTGTATGCCACGCCTTTCTCTTCGCAAAGACGTCACCGACGATGTCACGTCGCTCCGTGGCTTTCCGCCTCAGCGCAGTTTAGCGATGATCGTACTCGGGCAGCAGGGAAGGTGGAAGGTGGAATGTTTTTGTTTGAAGTGACTCAGATGATTTCCAATGTTTCAACATGGTCTTTTTCCCCCCGGGACGTTTTCTGACGCCGGTGATGTTCTGATAGTGAGCCTAGATGTAGAGATCCAGGTCTTCTTTGAAGGTGAAAAATGAACTTTCTGTTGTGGTTCACAGGAAACGGCGAATTGCTCGAATCCTGGAGACTGACATGACGGACTGGAGTGAAGGAAAAAAGATCCAAGCGCTTCGGGCTTCACCTGGACGAGTCAGACTCACGCCTTACACCATCCCGCGTCAACAGCCAAGCCCTGATACTGTGTGTGTGTGTGTGTGTGTGTGTGTGTGTGTGTGTGTGTGTGCAGGTGCCCTTATGCTTGGTTTTATTTAAAGAATCCGATCAACATAACAATCAAATATACACACTGTTCTCATTAGCATAAATGTAGCCAGTTAACTAGCACATGTTTGGTGTGTGAGGATTGCTAGGACGCTAACGTAGCTAACAATTCACAAACGACTATCAGACATGCAGTGAATACAATCCACAAATCTTCATATTCCTGCTTCAGACAACAATATAAGCTACGTCAAATTTTGATTGGTCGTTTATTTACCGTTTATGTTTCACTTGTATGGTTTAATGGTTACATGACAAGCTGTAACTAATAACGTAAATAATTATGATGCAACATTTTTTTATATAGGAATACCATACTTCAGGATGTGCTGCTCTAGGAGAACAATCAACGTACATCTATATTGGCTCCATATCTCTCCACTCACAAGATGTTGATTAGTTTCCTTCAGCAGCGTGCTCGAGAAGGAGCTTAATCCTTTACTTAGGTGCCACGAACCACTACAGCAGGAAAGTGGAAAAGATGAGGATAATTATAGTGACTTTATGTTTTACTCTGTTGTTGTGCATTTAAAGGATGTGAGAATTTTAAGCTAGGATTCATTTCCAATGCAGATCTCACGCCGTAAACGAAATTAATTTCCGAAGGCAAGGTGAATATCGCCGAATGGTCCCTGAGACGAAACATCGAGGCGACTGTTTAATTCAGCGATATCCACCAAGCTTGAGGTGAATAACTGTTTTAGAATAAACTACGCAAGCTTTAGTGATTTAAATTTTTACATTTTTTATTTCATTCAAGAATTATTCCATGTTTGTCGGATGGATAATGTCTATTTTTATGTACTACACTGGAACGGCGCAATCTGATTGGTTCACTACTTCAGGATAGTAGACATTATCCACCTTGCAAATTTGGGATAATGCTTGACTCAATTAAAGTGAAAAAAAAAATTATTAAATAAAAAATTTTGTTTTAGCCTTTTTTTTAACTTCTATTCCCATGTAGTATATACTAAAATGATTATTCACCCCAGACAGGGTGGATATCACCGTATATTCACTTCAACAATCTGTCTGAAGGACTATTCATGAATATCCACCTCGCCTTTGGTGAATAAGTGTTATTTCTCCCAAGATAGCGAACCTATCATATTGCGTGTGGTGTTAGTCGACTAAAATTCAAGCTAAGAAACGATTATTTTTGGTTGAATTTTTATTTTGAAGTCTCTTTGGATAGTATTGGATAACGAATGGTGCCTTGATGCTTAGTTCCGCGCGGACTGCTCGTTATATAACCAATTTCCCAAATTAATGATTTATGTCATTAGATGATCTTATTACCTCGGTGCCATGTTCACGTGACAGTATCGTGGGATGACGAGTCAGTCATGGAGCACTTAACCTGTATTACCAGTTTCGTAATCCTTCTGGGCACCAATCCCAGAAACTCAGACACGACTTCACGTCTTAGACAATCTGAATGGACACGACGGACATGCAGACGTTCCTTTATTCTGCTTAAACGGAAAAACCCTCAGTTCATCTTGCATGGATGCTGATGAGTACTGTACTGCATTTATACTACCGATATCCCTTTGTGTCCCTGTTGGCCTTCGTAAACCTGGCGTGACTTCTGTGCCGCGTTAAAAGAGGCGTGGCCTCTGTGCATACCAGCCTGTAGTCTCTCTGTACTGTAATGTGATGCTGCGTTTAGCTTACAGTACCTCTGAACATGGAAATGTCTTTGAGCTTCTTTTGTTTTGGGGGGTTTTTTTGTTCCCAAGTAGGAATTACGAGTTCAGGGGACTTATGAAATTACATCGTTAGGTTTGAATGCAGCGTAAAATCTCTGTAAAAGGGGGCGTGGCCTCTTTGCCTTATTCTCATTAACAGTGCTACGGTTTATGGGATGAATTTAGCCGTAAATCTGCTGGGATTCACGTTTTCTGTTCCAAACCCCGCCCGGTTGAGGCCCAGATGATGCAGTATACTGATGTTGAGAAAATGTTCCAAACAGTGTAGAATAAAAAGGAAAATGAATGTTTAAGTAACAAGTAAAGTGTAAAAAAAAATTTTTTTATTAAAAATTCAAAAATTTCAAAGGGAACGAAGTATTGTGCGAATGCTACAGCGGGTATCTCACCAAAAAAACGAATTTGGGCGAACTAAGATCAAAAATTGTTTTTTACTTTTTGGAGAAATTATACTGTGGTGAAAATTTGGGAAGATTCTGGAGACAATTTACTCCTCAGCTGTTCTCCAGCTACTCACCTGATAATCGTGTAATAATTGGTGTGTGGTGTAATATAATATTCGGTGTATAATATAATGATGTAATGGGTGATTCGTATCAGTGTAACATCAGGTAAAGATGATAATCTCATCATATCACCTCAGATTATTGTCTGTACGATGATGTTACATCCAGGTATCATTTATATCATTTTGTTCTTCTCTCTGTAAACAGTAGATTTTTAGGACATTCGCAACATGCTGTAACTCCGTCCTCTGAGTAACTGTAGAAACGTAGATGGAGTAGTAAACATGTCAATAGGCGCACACACACACACACACACACACGTGTTCTTTTCTCTTTTTTTTTTAGCTTTCATTTTAATGCCGTACTGAAATTCCAGCCTAATTAAACGCCTCCAGCCAACATTTTATTGAATGTTTTTAATTTCTTTGTTTTTATTTAAAATGTTTTTATTGTACAAGTTGACGGAACTTTCTCAGTTGTTTTGCTTGGAAATATTTATTACTCTTGCTTTTTCTTTTTTGTTGTTGTTGTTGTTGTGGTGAACTTTTCAAATCGAGGAGAAAAAAGATGTAAAATAATTTTTTGTGATTGTTTTTTCTTCCCTTTAGTGAATTGTATTTAAATGGTGACGGATCTGTCTTGTGTTCTTTGAGGCTGTAACTGTGAATAAATCTCCGATATAAAATCAGGTCTCGGTGTCCTTGTTATACACCATAGTTTATGTTTAAAATGAATTTGAGTACGTGATATCGCAAACTTTACAATGATAAATCTCTCTTATATTTTCCCTTATAATAAACTCACCGCTGGACCACAATGCTAGAACATTTTAATGACTGTTAGTTCAGTTCAACCGACCAAGAGCACTCAGAGAGAGCAAACCTTCACCAAGCCGAGCAATCCCCCATATGAACCAAAATATCAAAAATCTTCCTATCTCACAATGTTAAAGAATCCTTTAAAAAATTCCTGGATCCGGAATTTGGTTCATTCGGATCATTTCCAAAATCTAACAGTCTTCCTTGTCCGAAGCCCCGCCTCTGCTACAAATGTCATGAAATGTCCGCACATAACTTTTGGCATAATCATGCTAACAAACACGCAAACTGCAGGTAAAACCAAACCTTCTTGGCAGAGGTAACAAATCCAAGCAAACATTTCCATCTTACAGCAGAAGGTCATGTTTGTGAAACACTTCAGAAAACCGCTCCAGTTGCTCACATAAAGTATGCAGAGCCAAAAAACCCAAACAAGGGCTCTGGCTCTGAACCTTGGTCTTCTATCTCTGAGCCAAGATCCTTTCAGTGCCAAAACAGTACAGCCTAATTACAGCCTCGCTTTCTTCAGACAGACAGAGACGTGGGTAGTTTTATGTCCGTCATGAGCTCAAGAGTGGCTTCGGATGCCCATTTCCTGCCACCTTGCTTCCAAAATAGGCTGCAAGTGAAAAAATCACAAAGCAGCGTGTGTTCTGGTGTCGAACGAGGCATTGCCGGCAATGTTTATGATGGTCAACCACAAAAATAATAATTATAATAAAAAAATACCCTGAACATCTACGTCATGGTACCAACCTGTTGATGAGTTCAGTTTTTGAAGACTAGACAGGATGTACATTCGGATAATTTGCACATGACGTGTTTTCGTGAAGAAGTAAACTAAAGCTGGTATGTTTTCGAGGGAGCTGTTCTTGCTGGAAAGCTTCCCGATGGACTTTGGCTTTCGTTTGGCCCAAACAGTATAGTTCTGATAATGAAAAAAAATAAATAAATACACTGAAATCAAACCTCATCCAATTAGACAGGAAAGTAAAACATAGAAACATTCCAGTAAATTGAAGCGTGATGAAACGTTCATTTCCAAACAGGTAACTACCACTCAGAGCTGAGGATCATCATATTACAAGACGAAGCACGCTCCAGAAAAACACTCTTTATCCCTAATTACACACTAGATAATGATAGAGAAGTGTTTCATCTCATGTGGATCTGTAGTATAATATTACTACTACGTATCATACAGGAGGACGTGTGTTTCATGAGTACGTTGCCCTTGTATATCAATGTGGGAAGATCTATCATAATATATGGTTGTGGATGAATTCTGACAAAAACAACCAGGAATGTTTATTTTGGACAAAATGTGCACCGTCTATAACAAACCTTCACCAAAATGATTTTATTGGTCAGAAAGTGTTGATAAATTTTCCATAACAGCACGGACCTGGTCTCTAGTGGTGACTACAAAGGTTATATCAATGTGCTCATTACCTCCATTAGTAGGTTATTCTTCACCTGTGTTGGTTTGTACAATATAACTCAAATAGTTATGCACAGATTTGGATGAAATTCCTTTCTGGAGTAGGGTTTGGTACAAGTAACAAGCCAGCAAATTTTGGAGGTGATCGGTACATGGAATCATGTCATGTAAAAAAAAAAAAAAAAAACTTATGGAAGGAGTCTCCAGTTTCAGTGCACAGGTAAAGCTATTAAAGTAACATCTGACTCTTGACTTTGTAGTTTCTCACTAACATGGAAGAATACAAGCTCCAGTCTCCAAATGACCACTAGCATCAAGCCAGTAAGTGCGTACGGAGTAGGCGCTGTCGTTCCTGACACCAGGGCCTCCTCCTGGTATAACAGTGTTTCATTTCTTTCCCCAAAATTGCATGTGCTATGAGATGAAGACTCTTCTACAGCTTGTCACCAGAAAACGGTTACTTGGAACAGGCGACTCTAGCGGCACCTCTTGTTTTTTATTTTTATTATAATTTTTTTAACCCCTCCATTTATAAATCCGGATCCCCTGACTAGTTGTTTTTACTTCCCTCTGTGGTTTCTCTGTGCTGAGCTATCGTGTAAGAAATCACGACATCGTTTTCCATTAGAATATTTTGTTTTGTTCCGTCTTCTCCACCAATTAGACCTTGACCCCAAACCAACTAAACCAACTTTATTTAATCCGCCCTGTGCCCGCCTGTAAACAGCTTTTGGAAAGAAATGCTCATTCTCGTGTTTTTCTTGCTTTTTCGTCCATCCGTCCGTCCCCCCCACTGGCGCCAATGCATTTTTTGGCTCCAAAGAAATACATGAAGTCTTCCTGGTCAGATACGCTTCAGCAGTGTGCCACCAAATTTAATACGGCACCCCAGGACAACTCACCCAATACATACCTGTCCAAAAAACCCCTCAAATAAACAAACAAAATAACCATATACGCTAATATTTAGTTTGACCGCCGTTAGCTTTGATGACATCACGTGTTCACCATGAAATTGTTTCAGCTACCTTATGCAACACCACGACATTTGTTTCCATTCAGACTTTTTCACCAAGCGCGTGTATTAACGACGAGAGAGTCGAGAGAACGAACCACTCTGGAATGTGCTGGAGAAAACCTTACACAAGAAGAACTTCACATCCGTGCCATCAGGGAAGAAAAAGAAATCCACTGATAGCGTAACCCCCCGGTCATTCAGGTCGTCAGCTGACTTCATTTTACGGTGCATGGTTTTCTTTCTTACCCTGACGCACCCATCGCTCTGAAATAGGGTAAATCTTGACTCATCAGACCACATGAATTTTTTTAATTGCTCCAGAGATCAATATTTACACTTTAAAAAAAAAAAAGAAAAGAAAAACTAATTAAAGCCTTTTGTTCCAATTATTCTCAAAAACAAGTGGTTTCCTTACAGTTGTTTAATTGGTGTGCACTGGTTTATCTTGCTTTAACAGGGCAAGGCCTAAAATGTCACGGAAAGGAATGAATGGAGAAACTAAAAGGAGAAGCTGAAGGATTAAACGAATCCAATAACAAACAGGGAAAAGAAAATCAACTGGAAAATGGAAAAAAAAAATTAATTCCCTATTAAATTTAAATCTGGGTTCATAATTAGTGAATTTATTTCTTTTTTAGGGGTGCAAGCATGAGCCTGGAACCCATATTATTTTTACTGTCATTATTATTATTATTAATAATAATAATAATAATTATTATTATTATTATTAATATTATTATTATTCATATTATTATTATTATTATTAATATTATTATTATTCATATTATTATTATTATATTATTATTATTAATATTACTATTATTATTATTATTATTATTAATATTATTATTCATATTATTATTATTCATATTATTATTAATATTATTAATATTATTAATATTCATATTATTATTATTATTATTATTAATATTACTATTATCATTATTATTAATATTATTATTATTATTCAATAAATGATGTATTTACTGAGTGCTGGGGATATTAATCCCTGTTTAAACTGAACTATTTTTTGATGGATTAATATTTAAATTATCGATCATTTATATAATTCCACATTTTATAGCAAAATTGGTCATTAGTTCATGAACTCTTATTATTGATCACTTTTCCATTACACCTGCTCTCCTCCATACTGTACTTCCCTCAAAATAACTAAAATATGGAGAAAATAAAACACACACACCATGTTTTCCACAGAAATCTTTTATCTTTTTGACAGAAAGTAAAAACATGAATTATCAGTGATCACCATGGCAACGATAACGGCTCGCGCGAGGGAAATAGACGGTGTTTATTTGGACCTCGCGCACTGAGTTTTATCTGTAAAATGGAGGGCTGGACTTTTTGTGTTGTGCCTCCACCCAGCACTTTATATCACTTTAACAGGCGATTGTTCGACTCAGAACTTTAGATATGACGGAGAAGTTGTGGACCTGTGTGTTTCTGGCGTTCTCTGCGCGCTACGCGGGTGAGTAAAAGAAAGAGAAATGGTTAGCATGGATGCTAAAAGAAAGCGTGCGCGCGACGCCACCCTCTCACGGCTCTGAGGCGATTTTTTAAATCCGTGTCGTTTGTGTTTACTTTATGACGTGTCTGTTTTATTTGTTTGTTTCAGTGTCCTACATGCCTCCCGACAGGAAGTGTGGCCCTCCACCTGTGTTTCCGGGCACAAAGCTGAGCGAAAGCTACTCAGGGAAGTTGGAGTTTAGTTCCAGGGACAGGGTGGCGTACAAATGTGAGCTCGGCTTCATGTACAGCTTCGGCTCGCGCTTCTCTTACTGTCACAACGGAGAGTGGAGTCTTCTGAGGATGCACTGCAGTAGTAAGTGTTCACCAAATATTAAACAAACAAACAAAACAAATTCCACCTTGGACTGCTGTATAAATCAGCGTTATCTCTTTACCTTGCTCATAAAGTTCATAAGTGGTATCCATGGTAACGCCAGGCACCGTTTTATCTTACTGTTTTGACTTGTTCAGTCTGGAGCCTATCTCAGCCAACTCTGGGCGAAAGCAGGGTCCACCCTGACCAGATTTCACCAGACCATCGCAGGGCCAGCACACACAACCACTCACACTCACAACCAGGGGAAATCTGGAGCAGCCGATCAACCCAACACGATTGCCTTTGGACTGTCGGAGGAAAACGGAGGTCCTGGAGGAAACCCGTACAAGAACCGAGGAGAACATGCAAACTCCACACAGAAATACCTTCGCCGAGCCCAGGACCCGAACCCAGGACCTTATTGCTGTGAGGCGGATGTGCCAAATACTACACCGCCGTGCACTTTAGGAATAACAAATAAGCACAGATGTTGTTTTTGTTTTTGCTTTAACGGTGTGGTGCCGTAGTGGTTAGCGCGTCCGCCTCACAGCAAGAAGGTCCTGGGTGCGAGTCCCGGGCTCGGCAGGGAGGTTTCTGTGTAGAGTTTGCATGTTCTCCTCGTGCTTGCATGGGTTTCCTCTGGGTTCTTCGGTTTCCTTCCACAGTCCAAAGACATGCACATTTGGCTAATTGGCTGTTCCAAATTGCCCCTAGGTGTGAGCATGTTTGGTTGTGTGTTAGTATTTGCTGTGCAATGGTCTGGCAAGCTGTTCAGGGTGTACCCCGCTTTCGCCCAGAGTCGGTTCTGGGGTGCTTCAGCCTTCCTGTGACCCTGATAGGATTAAACAGTTCAGCAAATGAGTGAGTGAGCGAGTTAAAGTTTCCCATTCAGTTCCCAGGTATATTAAATAAAGACGCAATACTCTTAGAAATAAAATAGAATTGGCCACAAAGTCTTTCTGAAACCATATGTTTTCTCCTGTACGCGAGTGTTAATGACCCCTGCACCGGGTGCCGTGATATTAATAACGTCCCCATCTTTTTTTATTTCTCCTGAAATCTTATCCCTTCTTCTGTTTCTTAAAACTTGATCCCGAACTTCTCGCTATCCGACAGTCCTTTGTTCTGATCTTGGCTCTGTAAAGAGAATAGTGATATTTTTACTCTCTTTAACAGGGAAAAGATGCGGTTCTGCTGGAGAGATACTGAACGGCCGATTCAGACAGACGGGCAACGCCTTCGGGGACAAAGCTTACGCAGAGTGCCATCCAGGGTAATGGAAAGAACTGGCTTACAGAAAGTATTCATGGAAATGACATCATGTAGATCTGACACCTAATTAGGTCATTAGGGCTTTGGTTAGTTACTTTACATCAACAGACGACTTAGGTGGTTCAAATAATGGGTCTGTCCTGAAGCAAGACTGAACCGTAGCCACGCCCATCTATCCAACGCGGCTGATAGACAGCGTTATCAGAATTTGTTTGACTCTGTGAAGGTTAAGGTCATATCGTTCTGAAAACATGCTAAATGATAATTATTTAGTGACATAGAGACAAACAGTCTCCTAAACCTGTTATCCGCTAAATTTTCCACTTATGCGTCTCCGCCAGTAGAGCACGTCGTCTGCTTTAGCTACCGTAAACTACACACGCCTCCCTTTATAGGGTGTCAGTACTTTCATTCTCATTCAGTTTGAGTCTTATTATGGATTTGTTTATGTTCCAGTCATTATTATGAAATGGTTAAGTTTCTGATAATGTTAAGTAAATTGAACTAAATTGAAATAAATAATTGATTTGACTCTAGCAGCGTGACCATATATAGTATTAAATCGCAGAAGCTTGTCGCCAGTCATCCGGCTCGATTTTTTTAATCAGTCCAGGTTTTAAATAGTTGCATATTTATTTATAAAGGAATATATTTCTGGCGGCACGATGGCGTAGTGGTCAGCACGTCCGCCTCACAGCAGGAAGGTCCTGAGGCCCGGGGTGGGTAAGGGTGTTTCTCTGTGGAGTTTGCATGTTCTGCCCATGCTTGCATGTGGAACCCAGGACCGGTAGCTCAGTTTAATGTCATCTTTTTTTAGCTACGTTCTAATGGGAGAACCCATGAGGGAATGTGGAGTTCATGGATGGAGTGGAAAGATTCCTACTTGTTTGGGTAAGATCCACTTTTATAACACATTTAAGATTTTTAAAGTACCTGTATCATTTAGTTGTCCATTATTTACAACACCGAGACCAGCATTTAGGTGTTGTTTGACTTTATTCTAAATTTCTCTTGTGAAATCCCCAGTTACACTGCAAAACAATTGGACAGGTCTGTTCCAAATTATGGTCGACACGATGGTGTAGTGGTTAGCACGTCCAGCTCACAGCAAAAAGGTCCTGTGTTCGAGTCCCGGGCTCGGCGATGGCGTTTCTCTGTGGAATTTGCTTGTTCTCCCCATGCTTGCGAGGGTTTCACATCAGGATAATTGACTGTTCCAATTTGCCCCTTAGGTGTAGGTGTAAGTGTGAATGGTTGTGTGTGTTAGCCCTGCGATGGACCGGTGAGCTATTCACCCCACTTTTGCCCAGAGTCGGCTGTGATAGGATCCAGCCACGAAGTGACCCTTGTAGGATTAAGTGTTTCGGAAAACGAATTAATGAATAAATGTTCCAAATTACATACAGAGCTTACCGTAACACAGAGATCTTTATTTATTGCAACTGTGAAATGAATCTTTCAGAGCAACACTGAGTACCTGTGTGTCTTTTTCCTTCTCTTTCGCTCCCCAGAGGCTGATTTAGCCTTTTTAGCCTTGGACGCAGCGATATTATGCCCGCTGCTGAAGGACGAATACAATGCAATGTTTCACGCTACGAAGGAGACGTATAAACCCGGAGACACCTTGTCATACTCCTGCAATGTCGGATACCAGCTGATTGGAGACAGCAACGTGCTGCGTTGTGAGAACAACGGAAAGTGGAACCCGAGTCATCCAAAGTGCCACAGTGAGTGAAGAGGAATCCTCAGCTGAGTTCTGTACTGGAGTAATGTCTGGTTAAATATACAGAGTATGTTAGAGGTGTGGAGTGTTAGAGTTGATCATTAATACAGACACTGTATTAGTCAATATAATTTTCTTGTCTTGTTCAATTTAATTAAAATATATTACAGTTTGCTTTGTACCCGTTTACAGAGATCGATTGTGAGAGCCTTACTATAGCCAATGGTATAGTAAGGTTTAGTCATGTGACCTTTAACACGAAAGTAGAAATCATCTGCAAGAACGGGTATCGCCTCAGAGGGCCAAGTGTCTTCACCTGCGGACAAAACGGCACCTGGCCTCCTGATCTACCCACCTGTGAACAGGGTACAACTCTCTTACTGTACGTTCATTGTGTAATAACTGTACAGGCCGGTGTAATGATTTACATTTTGCTCTGTGTGTGTGTGTGTGTGTGTGTGTGTGTGTGTGTGTGTGTGTGTGTGTGTGTAGAGATGCCTGTACGGGTCACATGCCCGCCCCCAGCCGTGCCCCACTGCATTACACAGAACGTATCCAAGATGCAGTATGACGTCGGAGAACACACCACTATCTCCTGCCAGGAAGGCTTCGAGCTGATTGGCTCATCACGGGTCACATGTGGAGCAGACGGCCAATGGCGGGAAATGCCAGAATGCCGTTTTGCTGGAGGTAGTACTACAAATCGTAACACTGTTTATAGTTATCCCAAAGGTTAATCATGTTAAATGAAATGTAAAAATCGTTCTGTAGGGATGTGCCCGGCTCCACCTTATGTCCCTAACGCCCACACCATGCACAGGGTCCAGACGCACTACGAGCCCTTTACCACCCTGCATTACAAATGTAACCATGGTTACTACAGGGTCCAAGGACGGAACACCATATACTGCAGGAACGGCCAGTGGTCCGAATTAGAGATGACATGTGAAAGTATGTGGCATTTTTTTCTCCCCTACTGTTACTGGCACTACTGTCAGAGCTGCTGCTACAGAAAATAAATCAACACCAACACTTTCTGACCAATCAGAATCGATTACAGGACGTAGAGGTATCCCTTATTGTTAAACGTCTTTCTGTTTTGAAGAGAAAAAATGCGGCTCGGCCGGGGAGATCGAAAACGGACGCTTTCACTACACGGGCGCTTTGTTTGGGGACACAGTGAAAGCCACGTGCAACAAAGGGTAAGATTCCATACACACCAGAATGTTATTAAATAAAGTAAATGACATTTTAAAGCATTTTAACCTTATAAGAATAGATACAGCTACATACTGTATATAAGCTTTGGTGAGTCTGTATTTAAGGGTGTGGCTGGGAGGATGGGGTATAAGGGTGATGCTTAGGATCAACCCATAAACCTGGAGCTGTACTTGATGGCAGTTTATATGGATAACACATTGTTTTAGTTCTTTTAATATTCTTACTTTTTATTTCCAGCATACTGACCATGTACTCTCTTCACTTTTATTTGTGTGTGTGTGTGTGTGTGTGTGTGTGTGTGTGTAGGTACCAGCTGATCGGCTTGGGTGTGAGACACTGTAGAGCGCACGGGTGGGACAGCAGGGTACCTATGTGTGAGGGTAAGCTTGTCGTTTTCTGTAATAATTCTAATTATGAGTCATAAATTGTATATAAATAGAATTTGTAGTTGGTCGTGGTGTCACTGGGGAATGCTTCCACATAATATTTTAATATTTGACCTCTGACCTAGTGAGGAATCTTTTACATACATACATACATACATACATACATACATATATATA
>JBCNYH010000022.1:34249446-34269075 GCA_039654325.1 Tandanus tandanus | reverse complement strand
CTCTCTCACACACTCTCATTCGCTCTCTCACTCTCATTCCCTCTCTCACTCACACTCATTCTCTCTCACACACACACACACTCTCTCTCTTTCTCTCTCACACACACACACACACACACACTCTCTCTCACAGACACACAAACACACATTCTCTCTCACAGACACACACACTCTCTCTCACAGACACACAAACACACATTCTCTCTCTCACACTCCCTCTCCCTCTCTCTCTCTCTCACACACACCAAAAACGTCCCAACTCGACTCAGCTCTATCTCTGATATCCCAGTGAGTACAGCGATGCTTCATATACACGAGACAGACATTCAGTACGTCGAATCTCTCTGGTCACGTCCAAGATGTTAAACTTCATGTTAGTCATGACATCGACAGGATAAACCGTCCCAATAATTATGGTGCTCACGGGAATATGACACCTTGACAAACATCAACACAACAGAGTGGAGACGAAAGAAAAAAAAAATCAGGACCTAAAAGCGCAAAAACAACAACAACCAAAACAACACCCTCATATGCTGCAAACATACGATGCGATAATTCACCCCGTCGCCCTCTTCATTTCGGAAAGGAACGCTTAAAAACAAACCGCGCAGAAATTCAAAACCAAGTGTGCATAGTGAAGCGAGGAAAAGTCAAAAGCCTGGTTGGATTTTGAAACAAAGCGTGTGCTGAGTCCTTTAGACTGAAGCCTGATGTCAGAGTCGGCCGGAGTGCGTAAAAAGCCTCGGAGCGTCAGCGGCTACTTATACGGTCGCAGGAAGGCTGAGACTTTGCTGCTGATGAGGCGGATGAAGGAGCGCGGCAGCATCTCGTTGGAGTCCCGAGCCGTGTACTTGTAGTAGTTATTCGGGTGCGCCAAAACGTCAAACAGCGTCTTGATTAATTTTTTGTCCTGATGAGAGACACAGTGTGAACCATGTGACCAATTAGGACACGAAAAATACCAACAATCTTCCTCTCACATATTGTCAAATAATTACATCATCAACCATCTATTTAAACCACAGAAAATCTGGACATCATGCCACATAATCCGGAATTTGTTTATTTATTTATTTATTTACGCCTTTCTTTATCTAACCTTCAGGATTTCTTGATGGTTTTCCGAAGCATAAAGTCTTCCATCACGTACGATGTCTTCCACCAACTGTTCGTAATCCTCTAAAAAAATACAACATACAGTATCTCAGATTATATCTTCAACTAGGAAATGTGAACTTTCGAGTCAATTTGGTGAATATAAAGAAAATCGTATCAACATTATTTCCAATAACAAACACACATTGGAAATCCTATCACTTTTTTTCTTGATAAATAAATAAACCAATTAATTAAAGGTACAGTGTGTAAGATTTAGCAAGTGGTATCCAGCGGCATCTAGTGGTGATGTTCCAGATTGCAGCCAGCTGAAGCCTGTATGGTTCTGGGCTGCTGTAGAAACGTGGCGGTGAAAATAAAGCGTCCAAAATGTTACATATTGTACCTTTAATTTAGTGAATCATTAGGTATAAATTGAAAATGAGGTAAAATTAATTAAGTAAATAAGTTTTATAAAAATGTGATTCTATATATATATATACACACACACACACACACACACACAGTTATACAATCTAAATATAAAATTACATTTAACAAAGAAAAAAACATTGTACATGTAAAGGCTAAATACATTTAATCAGTAATCATCTCCACCAAGCAGGTTGTGTTTTCGTCAGGGTTGGTTTGTTAGTCCGTCCCTTTGTTCGTTAGCAACTTTACACAAAAAGTTATGAACGGATCTGAATAAATTTTTTTTGTCGGGGTGGAGTACAGCCGAAGGAAGACTTCATAAAATTCAGGAGTTGATCCGGATCGAAATCTGGATCCAGAATTTTTTTCTTTTTTTACACAATTCTTTACCATTGTGCATTTTTTGGAAGTGTGCTATCACAGCAGGCCCACCAGGGGGTGCTATATACTTTCTTTTGTTATGCAAGTTATTTTTTTCAGCTTGTTGGAGATTTGTACACGCCGAGTGCTTAGTTATAATATATAGATATAGTTCAAGTTATAAAACACAACATACAAAACAGTTACACCAAGCAACAAAACCCGAGAAAAACTAATTTTTATAGAAGGGTCTGGAAGTAAATCAAGTCCCTAAAGCTAAAATTCAACATTTTTCCTCTGCCAGGACATTATGTTTGCACCTTAGTTGGTTTGTTTGTGTGCAAGATAACTTAAAAACGTAGCACAGATTTGTACTAATTTTTTATCTAGAGTAGGGTGTGGTGCGACTAACAAACCATTACATTTTGGAAGGGATCCATACATGGGATCAGGTTGAAAAAAAATCCCCCCAAAAAGCCCATTTTATAATGTGCCAAAAGCTTCATCAAACGCCCACTAGAGGGAGACATTTAATTAAAACTATGCCAAGTTAAAAAAACTCTGCTTGGTAGAGGTACCTGGCTTTCTTTACGTGCATCTCTGGTTATTAATAATAAACACATATAATTCTTGTGATGAAGTGTGTATTCATACAGAAAAAGAAAGCGTTAGACGTACCATCGTACGTGACATAGGGGATGTGGAAGCCACGTGCACTGTTCACGTCGTTGGATTTGAAGTTGATCCAGAGGCGGCGGGAACGAGCCGTGAAAGCGATGGGTCGCTCGTACGTCTGACACGTCTCATATGTGGTTATGGAGGTCACGGACCCTGTGTGTACGTTAGACACGTAATAATCATATACAGAACTGCACAAACGCCTGGTTTTCTGTTAGCGCTACTAACAAATTTTTTAACCCATCCTTCACCACGTACAGTTCTTTCTCATCACCAGAACGTCTCCACAGTCATCCTCGGAAGGGAGGAAGATCTCTGGAACGACGATGAGGATTTTGCGCTTGCTGGGGGGGTTGATGGTCCAGATGCAGTCCACGTTCGCAGGATAATTTCCTGGGTAGTTTGGAGACTCGATGTAGCCGATATACTCACCGATTTCGCCACCGCATACCCTGTCTGTACACACACACACACACACACACACACACACACTATCCATCAGCCGATATCTTAGCAACTTGCTCAAAGAACCCAACACATTACTCAGGTGAACAGTGCAGGTTAGGGTTGGAACTAAACTCCCTGGTGGAGATGATAAAACCCAGTCTGCTTACTCTTGCACTGAGAGACACTGGTGGCACCGTCAAAGTCTGTGGTGGTGTTACCGGGGCAGGAGACGCAGTAATTCTGTTTGAAGTCTGTTTGATATGTTCCCACCGGACAGCGGATACACCGATGCACAGACGTGTTGTAGTAATGCCCCGGAGGACAAGAGACTGCAGGAAACGGACACACGTCACATCGTTACAAAGATAATGTGGAATAGCATGGCATGGTTTACAAAAATAAAAAATAGAAATCCTCTTAGAGTCGCAGGGAGGCTGGAGCCTATCTCAGCCAACGCTGGGCGAAGGCAGGGTACACCCTGAACAACTCAACAGACCATCACAGGGCAACACACACACAACCATTCACACTCACACTCACGCCTAGGGTCAAACAGCCAATCAGTCTACTGTCTATGTCTTTGGACTGTAGGAGGAAACCGGAGTACCCCGAGGAAACCCCATGCAAGCATGCCAACTCCACACAGAAACACCATCGCTGAGCCCGGGACTCGAACACAGGACCTTCTTGCTATGAGGCGGACGTGCTAAATGCTACCCCGCCACACCCCAAGTCCCAAAAACTGTTTCATAACAATAACGATGCATTAATATTTACACCCCAAAAGAAATGTACATCAAACTGACCAATCATCAGTCAAGCTCATTAACATATCAATGACGACAAAGAAAACCAACTGAGACGTATTCACCTTCAAAGCGCTCTCTCAGAACACATACAGGAACTAAAGCAACTCAAACTCTGGACTCTTTTCATGCAACAAACCAATTCAAGGCTGACCTTTGACCTCGCAGTCATGGAAGGAGTTGGAGCCCTCTCTCTTTGTGTCCAGGCCACCTCCACAAGGGAAGCAGAGCGTTCTTCCATGGTCAGGCTGGTACGTGCCTCGTGGACACAGCTGGCACGGTTTAAAGCCATCACTGGAGTGATATCCTGGTGTGCACTGACCTTGAATCACAACAGCACAGGGTTGAGCCTGAGACGGACAGGTTTACAAGGTGTTGGTTGATCTAATGTTGAATATTTTGGGCTCAGATACCGCAGGGCGCTTTCATCGTTACCGTATACGGTCGTCATAATACTGACCTTAACAACCTGTGCATTTACTAACGCGTTACTGGCTACTCTAAAACGAATGGCGTGTATAATCATATTCAGGATATTTATGGCTGTCGCTGCTTTGATGTAAAGGATACAAATCACTGAAAAAAGAAATCACTGAAAAAAGTAGAAGCGGCGCGTAAAGCTCTGCGGGTGGGATGTCCCAGGGTGGTAGCGCCCCTTCTGTGTGACATCATCGCCTACTGATTGATGTACGCACTCTGTGATGATGCCAAAGATGGGTTCAACCACAAACACTCTACTGACTCCATGTCGAGCACCCACCCCCCCTCTCGGTGACATCATCACAGAGCGTAGGGGACGAGAATACCGATGATGCGTGTCATCACCATCACCATCACACTCTGTGGGTGAATTAGAGTGTGTAGGTCAACCAGTAGGTGATGTCACATTGTGTGTCATCGTGACAGACATTACATGGGACATCCCCCCCAATTAAACACACCTTAAAAGGCTCGTCAGGCTTTTGAATGCTGATTGGTCGACTCTGCTTACCTGAGCAGGAAGTGATGTTTCGGGCACCCGGTGAGCCGTGGCGATCTCCTCCAGGGCAAGGGTCACAGGCCAGTTGACCCTCACGCTCCTGGAAAGTTCCGGGAGGACACTGCACACATCGCTCCATCTCACCGTGATAATAAGAACCAGGCAGACATCTGACTGAGAGAGCAGTCAGCAGGGGGAGACAGTGAGACTATGAATGGCATCATCGATGACATCACTTATTTTCTGTTTTTAGTGTAAAGCTTCTGAAATGCAGCTTCACTGTCTTCCCGTTTTGACTGCTTAGTGTGTGTGTGTGTGTGTGTGTGTGTGTGTGTTTCACCTCTGACAGCTTTGCTTAAACACATGCATAGTGATTTTTATCTAATGCATCCTGTTTCCTTGAAAGCTGTGCACACACATACACACACACATGTACGCACACACTGAGTCGCGAGTTTATTCCATGCACCCACCTTGTACCCGTACCGTATCCCTCTCTATGTTATTTCCACCTGTTTAAATGATCCATGGTCCAGCTTCAGGTTGATGCTCTTACCACATCGGCCGCTGTCCCGCTCTCTCCCGGGGCCACAGTGTTCCTGTTTGTCACCGGACTGCGTGACCTTTTGAGCGACCTCATACTCCAGCCCGGCCACGCGGATCAGGAACCTCTCCTGGTTGATGGACTTCTTCAGTGCCTTGATGGAAGACTTGATCCTCTGCTCCATTTGTTTTCTCACACAGCTCAGGTCACAGCTTCCTACACGAGTACGACAGACAGAGAAAAAGACTCTGAAGCATCTTTAAAAGATGTTATTACACCAAGCCTGCGTTCAAGAAATTAAACGAAGAAGAAGTTCCTAGCTCGAACAGTAGATGTCGCTATTACACAAGAGTTGAAACAAGTCGTTCCGTATGGAAGTAAAAATAGTGCCAAAATAAGAAGGTCCTGAGTCAAGGGCGCAAGGGCGCCATGGGGAGGCTGGCGCCCATCTCAGCCGACTCTGGGCGATGGTGGGGTACACCCTGAACAGCTCGCCAGGCCATCGCAGGGCAACACACACAACCATTCACACTGACACTCAGCCTAATGTGCATGTTTTTGGACTGTGGGAGCACCCGGAGGAAACCCATGCAAGCACGGCGAGAACATGCAAACTTCACACAGAAACGCCCCGGGAACCGAACCCAGGCCTTCTTGCTGTGAGGCAGTCGTGCTAATCACTGCGCCACCGTGCTGCCCAATGTATGACATATTACTTCTTAAAGATAAAATGCTTTAGGATGTACTACTGTTGGAAAATATTTAGTCCCGGGTGGTAGCTGTAAGTCCGCTTCATGCCTCCACATCATATCTCCCTGTTACTGATTATTTTGTTGATTACTCACTGATTATTATTCCCGAATTCCTATGAATAGTTCACACTTACCGGTCGTGTCCCCAGGCTTTATCTCTGCCTCTAGTTCCAGGGTGATGCGCGTGACCTCTTTATTAGAAGGGTTACGCGTGTGACGATTTTTGCTCTTCTTGGACGACTCGCACTTGAGGTTGACGAAGGTGACTTGGCAGTTGTTGCACAGCTGACCACCTGCAGTCCACACACTCATGTTACATGCTACTACTGTGCAAGAATTAATCAGCTGCCGTTTATGTAACCTCAATAACAACTGAACACATTGTTATTCCATTATAGAGATTGATATTGTGAAATGTCCTGGTTTATGACCTATGCCTTTTCACCTGGCCCAATCTGCTTGCCTCCGTCTTCTGCTCGACCCCTGAGTTTGGGGTGCAGGTGGCATTTGGCGTTCTTGATTCGGAACGAGGCCGTCTGCTTCACTGGAGAAGCCAAAGTCTCTACAGACAAACCAAAGCAGCGTTGGCACAACCAATCACATTCCTCATTACCAAACATCCAATCACATTCATCACTACCAAACATCCAATCACATTCACCATTAAACATCCAATCACATTCCTCATAACCAAACATCCAATCACATTTACCATCAAACATCGAATCACATTCCTCATAACCAAACATCCAATCGCATTTACCATCAAACATCCAATCACATTCCTCATAACCAAACATCCAATCACATTCCTCATTGCCAAACATCCAATCACATTCCTCATTGCCAAACATCCAATCACATTCCTCATTACCAAACATCTAATCACATTCCTCATTACCAAACATCCAATCATGTTCCTCATTACCAAACATCCAATCACGTTCATCACTACCAAAAATCCAATCGCTATGTCAATACCAAACATCCAATCACATTACTTACTACTAAACATCCAATCATGCTCACCATCAAATATCAAATCACGTTCATCACTATCAAATATAATACAATAAAGATCTATCCATCCATTTATCCATCAATCCATCTACTCATTCATCTGGCTTCAACTATGCATCCATCCATCAATGAAGAAATTAAGATATTAAGAAATGTAGTCATCATTGTACTCATTCACTATCCATCCATCCATCTATCCATCCAACCAAGTTTCACTTATCCATCCATTCTTTCATCCATAACTTAATACTCTACTTAACCATGTACTTATTGATTTATCCATCCATCCATGCATCTCAGTCTATTCAGTCAGATTTCATCCATCTACTAATCAGTCCACAGGGCTGGACAGCCCATCTATCCATTCATCCATCCAATCAGACTCCATCCATCTCTACAGTCAGGCTCCATATATCCAAGCATCCAGTCCATCCATCCCTCCAGCCTATCCTAACAGGTTGTGCTGTAGAACTATATTGCTCTTACCTATACAGCTCTGGCTGCTGCTGGAGTTCAGTCTGCTTTGGCTTTTTCCTCGGACGCCACAGCTGACCGTGTAACTGCTGTCAGACTCTGCAGAGAAGACAAATCAGGTGTAGTTACACCACGCCGTGTTAAACCTAACAGCACATCAACTCAGCGGCTGCACAACTGTAACACTGTAACTTCGTTAAGCTGACCTTCTTCCATGCAAACAGACAGATAAATATGTTCCTGTGGATCATACCTGCCAGATAGTGTGCTTTGGACGCACAGGTCAGTGAACAACTCTCCTTTTTGCCTGTCTTGCTGCAAGAGAGCGTTGCTTTTGGTGCCACCAGGCTGGACGGACACTTGACGACCTCTGCATCAACAAATACTTTAGTTAAGTCAGGATAACCAGTGGATAATGACTTGACCTATTTACCCGTGTCTCAGGGTGAGCTTTAAGCAATTACTCTAGCGATTGTTTAAAGGCACGGTATGTAACATTTTCAAGATGAAGTATATCACCAATAAATATGTTTTCATTAATCTTTAATCATTAAAAAAGTCACTGAGCTGTTGTTAAGCTCAGTATAAACTTGTTATATTTACATGTGGAGCTGGTCCCCTCTTATGGAGGCTGCCATCTTGCACTGCCATGTTTCTACATTAGCCCAGAATTATACAGGCTTCAAAGGGGAGGGGTCAGGACTGAAATGTCAGTTGGTTGCAATCTGGAACCTCACCACTAGATGCCACTATTTACCACTAATTATTCCATTCTGTACTGAACTGTGTTTAGGTATCTTTTATACAGCTCAAACCAGACACACAGAAGTAAAACCTAATTATTTACACCTTTCAACTAGACTTCAAACAATAAAATTGCTGCTTTTAAACTAAAAAGTGCTGCCAGCTGGTAGTTACATTTACTAATATACTGACGAAGCTTTTTGGATTGAAAGCGAAACGTCTTCAAAAACCAAAAAAAAGAAGTCCAGTTGCCTCGACTCAAGCTTTTTAGGATTATTATGACCTGGATGATTGAGAATCTACACCAACACCAACATTTACTAATATAGTGTGAGCACACAAGACACAACCAATATATATAACATAAAAATTCCCCTAAAATGATTACCCAAAAGTAAACATCAAAACATTTAAATCTTGACTCCGTTTTTGGTGTAATGTTCATATTGACCAGTAGGTGTCAGAGTAGTCAAATGCTTACCAATGCAGTCCTTCTTGTTCCAGTGCAGTTTGTATCCAGGTGGACAGGTACACTCGTAGCTTCCCAGCGTGTTCACACAGCCGTACTTACAGCCGCCACGGTTTATACTGCACTCATCGATGTCTGAAAATCAAAACAAAGACACTCTGATATCCTGAGGGCGTATCGATGCTGGGAGGCCTGGTGGTGTAATGATTAGCACGTCCGCCTCACAGCAAGACGGTCCTAGCTTCAAGCTTTGGGCTCAGCGGGCGCATTTCTGTGTGGAGTTTGCATGTTCTCTCTGTGCTTGCGTGGGTTTCCTCCATGTACTCCGGTTTCCTCCGACAGTCCAAAGACATGCACATGAGGCTAATTGGCTGTTCCAAACCGCCCCTAGGTGTGAGTGTGAGTGATTGTGTGTTGACCCTGCAAAGGTCTGGTGAGCTGCTCAGGGTGCACCCATCCTTCACCCAGTGACCGCTGGGCTAGGCGCCAGCCTCCCTGCGACCCTAGCAGGATCCATCGGTTCAGCAAATGAGTGAGTGAGTGAATTGAAGCTCCATGTAATTTAGGAAGCTGTGCTTGGATTCGTGTCCTTAAGCAGAAGGTTGTGAGATGTAAGGGTTAAAGTTTCCCAGCGGTGCCGAACAGGCTGACCCTTACTTACTTTCATATGTAGGAGGGCAGTAATTGCATGCGAAGAGGGGGAAAAAAAACTCTGTACCAATAAAATGGCAAATCTATTCTGGAGTTTTCCTAAAACACACCCAGCATGGATGTGAACACTTCAACATTTCCTCGTCAGGACTCGCGCTCCTTGTAAACATCAAAACTCTTGTTGATCGGAAACACATTTTGGAGCAGGAACAAACCGTGTTAAGCCGTGTCACATCGACCAGACCGACCCTTCGTCGGATTATAAAGGTTAGCACAGGTTGCATGAAGTCCCGAGGAGTCAGGAGACAAAAACCGTTGTCTCTTTTGGCTTCTTAGCAAGTCTGAGACAAGATATAAATCCAGCTGTGAACTTGGTATAAGATCAGTAGGACGTCTCAGAATATAAACAACCAGGAAATAATTACCCACAGGCACCCTGGCACAGGGGTTAGCACAAAGAAGGCATGTTCTCTGTGTAATAAAAATGTGTATTAAATATAAATATAAATAAAGCCCTCAATTAATTAAATAACCTTCTGGGAAACAGATATGGGGTGGGGGTTGACAGCAGCTTCTCCGGAATCATCCGACAGTGTCGCTAATTGTTTTTCCACCTTGACATGATTGGACTTTTTCAGGATAAAAAATTGGACTTTTTCAGGACTTTTTTCAGAACCCAGGATAAAAGGTTTGTGCGCTTTCACTGGCTTGCATTTGCTCATCTATGCCTCTAAGCACGTTATTTATCCCCCCCCCCCCCCAAAAAGGAAAAAATAAAACCACAATCACTCTCTAAAACACAACGAACCAGATGGGAGCCGAATAAAAAAACAAAGGGGGAAAGGGACGAGAGCGAGGGCTGAGTTTGACTAAGTGGTTTTGAAGTCGAGGCAGACCGAGAAGAAGACAAAGAGTCTTTAGGCATATCAAAGGCTCTGCTCTTAGTTCAGGCCAGAGAGGAACAGAATAGCAATGAATCGGAATGAATTTCAGCCATGAATAAAGCTCTCGCTTGCTAGGCCGCTCTGGTTCCCCTTTTCATTGGTCCATTTTCCCCGCTTCTCTCTCTCTCTCTCTCTCTCTCTCTCTCTCTCTCTCTCGGTCTCTTTCCCCAGATTCAAGCCGTCCCCAGACTACAACCTTTGACTTTGCGTTTCCTCTTTCGGCCGTCTGCATTCAAGGTGCTCATTAATCTCAGTGAACAGAGAAGCAGAAAGGAGGAAAGGAGGAGAAAAAGAAACGCTTGTTTGATTGACACCTTCATTGACCTTTTGTGTCAACAATTGTTCGTGGCCCTGAGATCCCCGAACATGGCTGTTCGGCTGCACTGACTCATGCGGGCAGGGGTGCAGGAACGGGGTGTTTTGCTGGGATCATGTTCTCTTTTCCCCCCTTTCTTCGTCAACATTCGTTACTTTGCGGAGACACTTTTGAGTGATGTAGTGGTTAGAACATCCACCTCACAGTAAGAAGGTGCTGGGTTCGAGTCACGGGCTCGGCGAGAACGTTTCTGTGTGGAGTTGATGTTCGCCCTGTGCTTGTGTGGGTTTCCTCTGGATACTCCGGTTTTCTCCTACAGTCCAACAGCATGCACATCAGGCTACTTGGCTGTTCCAGATTGCCCCTAGGTGTGAGTGTGAATGGTTGTGTGGGTGTTGGACATGCGATGGACTGGCAAGCTGGTCAGGGGGTACCCTGCCTTCGTCCGGAGTCGGCTGCGATAGGATATAGCTGACATCCCTTTCACAGCTGAACAGCTTCCTAAAGGAAGGCAGGACCCATTGCTCCAGCGTTCCATAATGCTGCTACGTCTTATCTAAAGGCTCATCGAGTGCGGACAGAAAAGCAGAAAGCCTCATTCATCACGCCAGGGTCTCTAAACATCTTAACAATGCTCGAGCAGCCCTGTCGCCATTCCAGGCCGCCTCCCTGCCTTCCTGTACCCGCTCTGTAACTGATTCACACGCAATTAGAGACCGTCACCATCGAAACACACTTAATCCACCCATAAACACATGTTTCTATCGCAACACCTCCATCAGCGCCTCACCTCCCTTCCTGTGAACCACAGGAACGTCTTACATCACCCAGTAAGCCTGTGGTTAGGTGGTTACTTCCGAATAGCACGAAACGGGGCGATTTTAGAATTTCTACGCTAATATGGAGTCCCTTCCAAAAATATTGGAACAGCAGGGCTACATTCAAATCCCAGAATCCCAGCTTGCAATTCATAAATGAATACAGAGGATGAGACACAAACATTCTGGAACCAATGAATAGAACCTGGAACCACACTATAGGATGTGCACGCTTGTAACAGCATCATAAAAGAAGAATGCAAAAGTTTTGGTGATGTCATTGGATTGCTGGCGTAGTGGTTAACATGTCCGCCTCACGCTGCGGGCTCAGCGAGGGCGTTTCTGTTTCTGTTTGTTCTCCCTGTACTTGCGTGGGTTTCCTCCGGGTACTCTGGTTTCCTTTCGCAGTCCAAAGACGCGAACAGTAGGCTAACTCGCTGTTCCAAATCGCCCCTAGGTGTGAGTGTGAATGGTTGTGTGTGTGTGTGTTACCCTGCAATGGATTGGCGAGCTGTTTAGGGTGTACCCCACCTTCGCCCAGAGTCGGCTGAGATAGGCTCCTGCCTCCCTGTAACCCTAGTAGGATTAAGGGGTTCTAATTTGTTTAGCACATCGAGACATACATCCCCAATTCCAAAAAGGTTGGGACGCTACATAAAATGTAAATTAAAACAGAATGCTATGATTCGCAAACCTCCTAAACCCATATTTTATTCACAACAGAACATATCAAATGTAGAAAGTAAGACTTTTTACTGTTTTATAAATATATTAGCAAATTTTTAATTTGCTAGCGGAAATATGTCAAAAAAGGGTTAATTCTTGAAAATAAAAAAACAGGTTATTACCATCAAATACCCCAATATCATATTTTGTTGCTTTTCTTGCCTGGGATGAATCGGAAATGGTGCTACGTGTATAGCATGCTAAGGTCATAGAGTTCACTGATGCTAACTAGCTAGCTAGCAACAGGGTAACGTGACTGCCTGTTGTATTGTGAAGCAAATGGTGCATTCAAATACTTTAAATCAAAAGATGAGACAGGACAGGATTGGACGGGATGAGACTGGATAGCGTGGGACAAAATGAGAAAGGATTGGTAGAATAAGACTGGAGGGGATGGGATGGGGATGAGATTAGGTGAGCTAAGATAAGATGTGGATGTAGAATGAGGGTGGACGGAATGGGGATGGGATAAACTGGGAAACGATAGGATTGGTAGGGATGAGACTGGTTGGGTGGGATGGGACGGGATGAGTTAAGATAGGATGGTATGAAATGAGATGAGATAGGAGAGGATTGGTTGGGATGAGATGAGATCAGAGGAGAGGATTGGTTAAGATGGGATCAGGTTGATAAAATGTATTTTGATGGAAAAAGTGTAATGTGTGTTACCTCCACAGTGAGCGACTCCATACAGGACGTAGCCTTTGTGACACTGACACTCAAAACTGCCTGGAGAGTTCACACAGGTGTGGTCACATGCACGGTCAAACGAGCACTCATCGATGTCTGGAGAAAGAGAAAGAGGGAGCGAGAGAGAGAGAGAGAGAGAGAGAGAGAGAGAGAGAGATTAAAAACACTGTTTATCCAGATCCAGGTTTAACCCACGTGTTAAAATTTCTATTGCTGATTTCTGAAGCCTAAATCCTTGATTAGAATCTGACACCTGTGTTAAAAAAATCTGACATCTGAAATCATCTGTAAATACTTTAATCTATAAAATTACTGCCTAATACTTTCTAATGAAACTGTCTTCACGCTACAGGCACTTACTCGCCTAAACCAAATAAGTGACTTGTCCTTTTCCCCCCTCAGGACATATGGAAAAGATTTACCTGCCTGGAAAAAGTAACGTGCAGTAAGACAACCTGGCAGAAACTGTCTAGACGTCAAGTGAGTCGAACTGTGTGCCAGCCTACATACTCTTCACATGTCTCTATATACAGTAGATCGTGTCTAAAGCTGCTATGTTAAAGCAGAGCTAAAGATAATAAACAGTGGTTAGAAGTTAAGCTTCAGCCCCAGCGAGTGGAAGGTTGCCCTGCCTTGGAGCCGCTATTGGACCACTGAGCAAGAAAAACATCCACTTGATGGTATTCTTCCTGACCTTCAAGTCACTTTGACGGTTAATGCCCAGCTATGGCTGTCTTGATAATTGGTAAGACAGTACAATATCTTTATTGTGGAGAACTTTACTGATATCATCACTATCCTGGAAGGAGTTTGACTAGACAGGCAGTATTTATAAGCATTCTCCAGTATAATATATACTACTGGTCTAGTTGGGTTTTCATCAAGCTAGACATGATTGATTGTATTTTAGCCTGAAGGGAAGTATTACTGCCAATTACTAAAGTAAGCTCATCACATTTGGTAGAACAGTAGTGTACTTTGGGGCATTGGCTTGGGGCACGGAATCTAGGCTAATTAATCAATACTTAAAAACTAGCTACCCAACCAGTAGATGAACTTGATTGTAAAAGCCATTGGGCCGTCAGAATTCATTCATTCATTCGCCGAGCCGCATAGTTATCCTAGTGTCACAGAAAGCCTAGAGCCTCTCAGTCAACTTTGGGCCAAGGCAGAGTACACCTTGAACAGCTCACCAGATCATCGCAGGGGCCAACATACACACAACCATTTACACTCACACCTAGGAGCAATTTGCCTATTCTATTAAGCATCATCCTGTCTAGACCAAAGAGCCTGGGTTATATAACACCATTTTTCCCAGCCCAGATCTCTCAAGCTTCATCAGAAATTTTTTACGAGCTGTTGGCAGATTCATTAAGTGAGCCTGGTCTTTGTTTCCCCCACAGAGACCGGCACGGGTTCAGAAGGACAGCAGGGTACCACTGACAGGTTTCCACACCCAGTAGACCCAGCTGCTCGCTTCCTGACCCTCAACATACATCAATCATCCTCAAATACTCCTCCAGAATCCTGCAACCCAGCAGGCCAAGTGTTCACTTGATTATGATTCTTCCAAACCGCATTCCATTCCTTCCCAGTGAACTTGTTAATTGTCTGGGTCATGTCTATGCAGCACGGCAATCTCCATAACCTTTTTTCTTTTGCAAAGATCTTGCATCGTTATGAAGACCTTCTTGTTTTGAAAAAGGGAGAAGGGAAAAATGTGGGTGTATGCGGGGTAGGTGGCAATAGGCCTGTGTACGTGCTAGCTAGCACAGGGAAGTTTGAGAAGATAGACACGAGATTTGGCAGCGAACTGAGTGGGTCCTTGGTATCTATCTTCAACAAGGGCAAAACAGTTGCAAGGGTGAGGAAGACGGATTCCACAGAGAACATATTTCATCATGGTACCTAAGCACCATGATGCTAATCTTAGCCACTGCCAATTTGAAACAATAGCCAACTGTGAAAAAAGCTAACAACTAGTCTGTTTACAGAGCAGAGATACAGGCTTTATCTCTTAAACGATACGAGGGCATGATAAGATAAGGGGCGAGTCTGAATGGCCTGCCAAGGACAGCGTGGGGGAGGTTTAGCAATGGCTAAGGAATGTGGCCAGATCCTTCATAAGGTGGTGAAGGACAAGCCCCATCCTGATTGATTGAAGCTGAGGGTTGATGATGGCCAGGAAACCAGGGGGATGGTCAACACCAGATAAAGCAAAAATTCTGTTTACATGTTCCACCCGGAGCATTTACCGTGCATTCAGAGCTCAAAAGTCATCTCTGTTTAGGCTAAGGGCATTCACCTTGCTCTCACAGGATTAGCAAAAGGTCAAGTGTGCGACACAGAGTTCAGGTAGCTCTTGGAAAAGAAAGAATGACCCTTCTACAAGTACTTGAGTGGAACACCTTCCTCCTCTTTCCTCATTATAAATCTTTGCCTGTAGCAGTGTTAACTCAAGCAAGACACTTAGCCAAACTATTCATTCATTCATTTGCCAAACTGTTCACTCCTACTGGGATTGCATGGTGGCTGGATCTTAGCCAACTAAGGGCGAACCCGGGTGCACCATGAACAGCTCGCCAATCTATCGCAGAGCAATGATTCACGATCACACTCACACCTAGGGGCAATTTGAAACAGCAAATTAGCGTAATGTGCATGTCTTTTGAACTGTGGGAGGAAACTGGAATACCCAGAGGAAACCCATGCAAGCACACAGAGATGCCGTTGCTGAGCTTGGATCTCGAAGCCAGGACCTTTTTGCTGTGAGGCGGACGTGCTAATCACTAAGCCACCGTGCCACCTATGGGATCAAAAATAACAAAAACAAACTATAACTTGTTTTTGATTTTCCAGTTATGAGGAAAAATTCAATAATGAATTGGTTTTTTTTACTTTCTGATTTTGTACAGAATATAGAAAGAATGAACGAAACGAGGACTGTCATGTCCTCCAGAGAAACTTACATTTTAATCTTGTAGTTAAGGCTTCAGGGCCATGCTCAAGGGCCCAACAGTGGCACCTTGGAAGTACTAGGGCTTGCACCCTCGACCTTCTGAACAGTAACCCAGAGCCTTAACCATTGCTATGTGGTACTGATTTGCAGTAACGTTTCCGTAAAAGGGGACAAGAAATGCGGACTCAAACCAGCAAAATACATGCCGCCCACACTAAAACCACCAGGTTCTCTTTTATCCATCAGCCTTCTGTAGATTCCTCCTACTGGTCGAATAAAATCAGGGTCAGATGAATTGTTCCAGGTGCTTGAGAGCGGGGAAATCAAGATCGGTGCAGCACCATAGACAAAAACCACTGAGCTAAGCAACTTGTTTGACCTTTCACCTTAGGGTGCACTTAAGAAGCATTGTGTGGAGAACAGGATAAAGATAAGAGTTTTTTTTTCTGACAACCCACACCTACTGCTTCCCAATGATAACAACAACATGCAAAACCTTACACCCCCCACCCCCAAGACCCCTTGTCTGCTGTGCAATACCATGAATGAGAGATGAACGGTTCCATGTAAAGACGCAATTAGAACATTTTTAGCAAGCTAGAACAACTACAAACCCAAGGAACCTCTGTAGAACCCCTAAATCCTATCCCATTCTGTTTGAAGACCCACAGTAGGTCTCAGATAAGCGTAATACGGTAACATCCAGCAGCTCAGTTAAAGTGCTGACAATGTTCCCACAATCTCACCCGTGGCCCGGTGGGGAGTGGGGAAAGAAAACAACCACAGGTCATGGAGCAAATCCTGGGTGGAGCACAGACGCTGGGTCTAAATGATAGGTCTGATACGGGGGAAAAGGATGTCGGGGTTTTGCAGCCACTACTTCTGGAGATCATAAATGCGTAGTCACAAATGACTGTAAATAAAACAAGCCAAGGTTTAATCTCAGACTCCAACTACAGGTGAAATTAATTCTCCTAAATCTCCCACAGTGTCATCAAGTTCTCTCCAAAAGCATATATAAGACGACAGGAAGGGAAAACAGGAAGAGTTTGTGGCTACTTTCCCCTTTACAGTTTGACAGGAATATTCCACACAGCAGTTAGACGGCTCCGTTTTAAAGAACTGTGTGGTTGGTGTGATTGGCAGCTTGGTTTTAGCCGAGCTACACTCTGTACCAAGATATCAACACTAACACAACTCCTAATCTGATGTCTGAATCGGAATCAAACCCAACAAAGATCCATCCCACCATGTATGAGTAGCATTCGAGGGAAGGAAACCGAGGAGCTCGAACAACAAAGGAAGGAACTTGGTTGTCAAAATTCTTGATTATTTCAACACCACCAAAAGGCAACGCAGTTCCTCTGTTCAGTTCTTGTCTTTTCTCCATTCTTCTTCCTCCTCCTTTAATTTCCATGCATTTTTCTCACTCCGAATCCTTTCTATTTGCTTTTTGCTCTCCTGAGGCCTCCAGATGTGTGTACTGGGGGAGGTGGAGAAGATTTCTCCCAACCCTTTAATTCCCAACACCTGCAGCTCAGTTCGTCTCAGCATGGCCCAGCGTGAGCCTCTGTTTTCTCAGTGGCTGAGTTCCTGCTCTCCTACCAAGCATTTATTCCATCACTCTCATGGCACCAAGCCAGGGAAAGATTCTCACCTCTCAAGTACCTCAATTTGTATGTTTCCGGCCAGCAGGAGGAATGGAGTAATGGAGTGGGATGACTGTGCCATGAACTCTGGTTTAATTTACTGGTGTGTGAGATGGACTGGGCCACGAGATGCTTTGTACAGCCACACTTAGGCTTAACCAATAAATTAGCTTAACATGCATGTCTTTGGACTGTGGGAGGAAACCAGGGTACCCAGAGGAAACCCATGCAAGCATGGGGAGAACAACCAAACTCCACAAATATACGCCCTCGCCGAGCCCAGGACCTTCTTGCTGCGAGGCGAACGTGCTAACCACTTTGCCACCGTGCCGCCCTGTTTGTCTCTTGCAAATGTGAATATCATGCGGTGAGGAATGAACGGTAAACTAGCAGAATCCCAGATAAAGTGTGTTCCTACCTTGACAGGTTCTCTCATTGGTGAGCAGCTTGTAGCCTTTCTTGCAGCTACACTCGAAGCTTCCCACGGTGTTCCGGCAAATCTGATCGCAGCTGCCGTTACTCAAGCGGCACTCGTCGATATCTGTCAAGAAAAATGTTAAAGAATCTTGGGAATGTGACGGAGAAAAGCAACACAGAAAACATCCAGTGGGTTTAACGCAGAGCAATCATAAGACTACTGTAAGAAAACTGTATGATTCTGAGCGCTTTGAAATCCTCCAAAAAGCGCATGGAATTCGTATGTTTATCGTAACACAGATGCAGGATGTCGTAGGGCATCACACAACAGACCCAGGAAATGGACCCGACCTCGAGAATTACCTATAAGCTGGAAACGTTTTAAAGATAACAGGTGTACGACGCCCGCCCCTGCCCTAGGAATTTTTCCAATGTCCTGTAGTGGTCCATCCGCGCAATGTATGTGACAGGGGCTTTAGGGCGGAGTTAAAGCTGGGGTTGGTCACTTTTTAGCCGTAAACTTAACCTGTTACCTTTGTCGAAAGGGTCTTCACACCCTCACAGCAATCAGTCTAAAAAAGGTCGGAAAAACAATCTGTCATCGGTGGCCAGTGTATTCCTGTAGAAATCCAACCAACCACTGCCTTGCGGTCCACTGGGGAATATCCAATCAAATGCTCCCTTCTCATATGTGACCCTAGTGGGCATGAACCAGCAGTCGGGAGTTGAGCACGAGCATGTGGAAGGTGGTCATGGCTTTCATAGGACCTCCGAGGCCAGGGGAGGGGTGGTTTGTTAGCTGGACCCCTGAAGAGATGCTACGTTCAGCTTTTGCTCGCTCTCCGGATTACTGGGTCTCCCAGTTGTTCAGCTGTGCTGATATAGCAACTTTAGCCACTTGAATAGCGATCTTCTCCTCAACATCCCCGAAAAAGTCGTGACGGCATGTTCAGATTAAAATGAGAGTCCAGTGCCACAATTTAGTGATTTGAATCTTCCCCATGACCAGCAGTGCCTAAGTTCTGGAACATTTCAGAGGAACACAGGACGGACGTTTTAATACCAGGAGGCGCCTGAAAGTTTTGTGGTTCATCTGGAAGAAGAGATCGATACATCATCTGCCTCTTCTGATTGGCTTAAAACCTACCAAGATGGCTCTGATTAAGGGTGAATCATCTCGCTAAATGAGGCGTCCCTCTCCGAAAGCGATTGTCATCATCTGGACAAAATAAGTCCCTCTCCATCCCTCAGGCAGGAAGCGGAAACTGCTCCTGTCTTGTTCTGCCAGAGCCACAAGCCATTTGTTTCCTTCTGTTGCGATTTAAAAAAATGGCTCACGACCATGTTGCGTGCATGAGTGTGTGTGGAAGCATGTGTAGGAGAGTGTGTGTGTGTGTGTGTGTGTGTGTGTGTGTGTATGTGTGTGTGTGTGTGTGTGTGTGTATTACCCTTGCAGGTCTTGCGATCAGGCTGGAGAGTGAATCCGACCGGACAGCTGCAGCGCACTCCTGTTAGAGCATCGTGACATGTGCTGTCACACCCTCCATTATTCACTGCACACGTCTCTGAAAAAACACACACACACACACACACACACACACACACACACACACACACACACACACACACACACACACACATCGCTTCACT
>JBCNYH010000022.1:34235319-34249346 GCA_039654325.1 Tandanus tandanus | reverse complement strand
TTTTTCTGCTGTGTATTTTTTTTTGGAGCTATTTTCGGGTGGAGGGGGAGATGGGTGGAGGGAGGGTGTGTGTGTGTGTGTGTGTGTGTGTGTGTGTGTGTGTGTGTTGTGCCCCACCACAGGGAGCTGTTTTATTCCCAGAGTTCCACTAACCCATAGTGAAGCGTGTAACCCACCTTGGCACAGAGGATTGCCTCATTTGCCTGCAATATATGTGTGTGTGAGTGTGAGTGTGTGTGTGGTCAGAATGCAAATTCCCAGAGCACTCCCCTGTGAAATGTTTGCTTACAAGATGGGAATGCAAACCGTGATAGATTGCACCTGTGGGCACACTAACAATATGGACAGGTAAAAGAGAGAGAGAGAAAGAGAGAGAGAGAGAGAGAGAGAGATGAGTAAGTGAGAGCGTGAGGGAGCAACAGTGACAGAACATTTTTTCCTAGCTGACAATACAAGTGTCAATATTTGCCATGTCAGGAAAGCAAGCTTTAAATTAAATTGAACTTGAACTGAGAGAGAGAGAGAGAGAGAGAGAAAGAGAGAGAGAGAGAGAGAGAAACAGAAAGAGAGAGAGAATGAGAAAAAAGAGACTAATCACTAAAACTTGAAAAAAATATATATATATATATTGTTATTTTTTTAAATACTGTATAAATTCTGTCTGTCTGCCTGTCTGTCTGCCTGTCTGTCTGTGGTTTTCGGCCGAGTTCTTCACTGGTCTGGTTTTGTATAATCAGTGAACCTAAGTGGCTGGTAATTTTAAAAGTAATTGTAAAAACGTTTCACCTCAGTGTGTGTCTGAGGTCATAACATGTCTCCTAAATTCCCCATAAGTCTCCTTGATGCTCTTCTGCCAGACATTTCACATGAGCCACAGACAGGAACTAGCTGGAACACGGTGCGGGGGGACGTGTGAAGGGGAATGGCGGGTAAAACCGTCACTTACACACGCTAGAGGAAGAGGGAGGCTAAATAACCGACGCTGCGCCTCGGCTGTGTTTATACTGGCACCATAGCATATGGGATAAACACGATGTGTCGAATGCAAATGATTTCACGTCAGATAGCGAGCTGGGCGATGACTCTCACAGGACGAAAAGAAAACAAACATTAAAAAAACTAACAAGCAAACAGATCGGCAGATAAGAGGAGAGGTGAGAGGGGAGGAGAGGAGAGGAGAGGAGAAACGTTTTAGGGATTCTGGCGTGTTTGAGGTAAAGAAATTATCATAAAACAGTCCTTCTTTACAGCGATGATTAAAACTCAGTCAAGGATTTAAAGAAAGGCTGGTATTCCAGACTCACATAATTAGTGTGTGTGTGTGTGTGTGTGTGTGTGTGTGTGTGTGTGTGTGTGTGTGTGTGTGTGTGTGTGTGAGACTCAACTGGCATCATTTGGAAATTTGTGGTACCAGGAAGGGCAAATTGGGTGGAAAAAAAAAATCTTTGAACTATGAGTGTGGATTGCTTTGACTATGATTGACCCTTTGAATAAATTAACGTGTGTGTGTGTGTGTGTGTGTGTGTGTGTGTGTGTGTGAGAGAGAGAGAGAGATAAAAGGTCTTACTTGGCCAACGGATGTCATCTTCCACTTTGCAGGGTTTGATTTGAGGTGGGTCGATCTGCTCAGGCCACAGACCTGTAAGAGAACAACATATGGTGTAAATGGTCTATCTGTCTACCCCATCCATCCATCCATCCATCCATCCATCCATCCATCCATCCATCCATCCATCCATCCACTCATGTATTCATCTAGTCACTTATATGTAATTTTCATACGTAACTACAATTTCCATCCATCCATCTGGTCATAAAGCCATCTATCTGTCAGTCATGCATCCATTTGTCTGTCTACCCATTCATCTATCTTTAATCCCTCTATCCTTCCATTGAGCTAGTCTTCATATATTGCACATCCATCCATCCCACAATCATCCATCTATCTGACCATCCACCCCGTCACCCATGAATCAGGCATTGTTCTGTTAATCCGTCCATCTGTCTATCTGTCTTTACATCTATCCATCCCTCTCTCCACTAATTTCTCCACCCTTCCATTTGTGCGTTCATCCACCCATCCTTCCACCGTACCATTCACCCTCCATTTATCTGTCCATCCATCCATTAATGTAATCGAGCCACATTCTATCATCTGTCTATTCATTCAGCAGCCTGTATGTCCATCCAATCCATCAATCCATATATCTACCCATTGATCATGCATCCATTTGCCTGTATGTCCATTAATTGAGCCAATCTTCATATTTTGCACATCCATCCATTCATCCATCCATCCCGCAACCATGCATCTATCTGACCATCCAGCTCTGACATCCATGAATCATGCATTGTTCTGTTAATCCATCTATCTGTCTTTATATCTATCCATCCATCCATCCATTTCTTCATTCATACATCTGTAATTTCATCCATGCATATGTGCTGATTCATACATTGATCCATTTATTAAATATTTCACCCATCCCCACCATATCATCCATCCATCCATCCATCCATCCATCCATCCATCCATCCATATCAACTTCCTGTTTAAAATTATTTTGAGTAGAATTGATTGGGTGTGTTACCTTGATGTGTTCGCTCAGAAGACAGAGGTATGTGAATAGCTGTGTGTGTCTGGCCGTGTGTATGTCTGGCCATGTGTGTGTTTCTAAAAACTGTGATTGCAACAGATCGACTGTGTTTGCACTTGCTTTATTGGCAGGCCGAGCTCATCATGAGTCGGTGTTACTGTTCTAATCGGGTCTAGGTGGAGAAAAGCAAACATTCCTGAGTCTGCCTCGTAGTGGTATCGCATAACACACACACACACACACACACACACACACACACACACACACACACACACACGCACACGGAATGTGGAACATGCCTGTAGTACATCTAAGTGGTTTAACACTGAGTAGTCTATTACAGTAATTGCATGTATATATATATGTGTGTGTGTGTGTGTGTGTGTGTGTGTGTGTGTGTGTGTGTGTGTACATGTAAAATAGCTCTCCAATCTTCCTCCTTTTTCTGTTGTGGAATATAATTGAGCTCCATATGTGTTCCCGTGTGTGTGTGTGTGTGTGTGCGCACATGTATGTGTGTGTGTGTTTGCTTGTGTGTGTATGCCTGTGTATGTTTGGGTTGCAAATAGTTTTGTTTTGAGCATGGGCATGCCAATAGGTGTGTGTATGTGATGGGTGTGTGGGGCATGCTATAGTGTGACCACTATACCACTCACGCTCACATCCATACCTAGGGGCAAATTGGAACAGCCAGTTAACCTACTGTGCATGTTTTTGGGCTGCAGGAGGAAACCGGAGTACCCGGAGGAAACCCACACAAGCACAGAGAGAACACTGTACACAGTAACGCCCGAGCAGAGCCCAGGACCTTCTTGCTGTGAGGCGGACATGTTAACCACTACGCCACCGTACCGCCATGTCCCAAAGCACTTGTTCCTAGTACCTGTGTTTGCTACATAGGGTAGCTACATAGGGTAGCACCAAATTCTTCTGTTACCTGTGTGTGACAAGGTACTAACACTGGAGACTCCTTCCAAAAACTTTTAGAGAAAAAAAAAAAAGTCACCAAATCAACTATGACATGCTTCTTTTCTCTGTTTATGTGGAACACATCCTTGTGGAAGTTATTCTGAAAGGAATGATAGATGATGCTCATGTGATGTCATCGTGAGATCATAAGTCATCAGTTTCTGACCAATCAGAAGCCAGATTTCTACAACTGTGTTGCATAAAACTAATAATGTCCTTACAAGTAACATACATTTAGCGAATGCATGTTTCCATAGACTTTGAGATTTTTTTTTTTTACGTGTTCATAAATATTATGACAACTACACTTATGTTTGAAATGATTTTTGTTTGTGTGTGTGTGTGTGTGTGTGTGTGTGTGTGTGTGTGTGTGTGTGTTTGCTTGGATGAAATGTAGCTTGAGAGTGTTCTCCAAGTGCTGTGTCTGTGTATCTGCGACCTCTAGACACCAAACCCTTGAGTCAGCGTTACTCCTAGTCACTGTCTCTCTCTCTCTCACACACACACACCTTGGTCTCTTCTGCTGTGGGAGAGAACCGTCCTGGGTCTGAGCTAATGGTTTTAGAGTCGTGTGTGTGTGTGTGTGTGTGTGGGGTGTGTGTGTGTGTGTGTGTGTGCTTTTGGGGTTTGTGTGTGTGTGTGTGTGTGTGTGTGTGTGTGTGTGTGTGTGTGTGTGTGTGTGTGTGTGCTCCTGAAGTGTTGCTGTGTGGAGTAAGTGGGGTGTTTGAGTGCATCTGTGTGTGTGTGTGTGTGTGTGTGTGTGTGTGTGTGTGTGTGTGTGTGTGTGTTTGTGAAGTTCACACCCGCTGGCCATGGCGCACCGAACTGCAAATTTGACATGCAAATAAAAGGTTGTTTGCTCTCGGTCTGCAATGGGTTAGTTGTTACAAGCCAACCATCACGTACCGTGGACATTGTGGCAAACCGAAAAAACACACACACACACACACACACACACACACACACACACACACACACACACACACACACACACACACACGATAGTTAGATTTGCTACAAAAACACCCCAAAACCTCATAAATCCGGGTAACTGCATAACAACATTATGTTCAGAAAGAAAAAAAAATCCTGAAAATATATTTCTAGATATTTATATTTCTGGCTTACAGCAGGAAGGTCCTGGGTTCAAGTGCTGGGCTCGGTGAGGACGTTTCTGTGTGAAGTTTGCATGTTCTCTCTGTACTTGTGTGGGTTTCCTCCGGGTACTCCGGTTTCCTCCCACAGTCCAAAGACATGCACATTAGGCTAATCGGCTGTACCAAGTTGCCCCTAGGTGTGAGTGAGTGTGAATGCAAATGGTTGTGTGTTGGCCCTGTGATGGACTGGCGAGCTGTCCAGGGTGCACCCCGCCTTTGCCCAGAATCGGCTGAGATAGGCTCAAGCCCCCCCGTGACCCTAGAAGGATTAAGGTGTTCGGTCACCATGCCGTCCTGAATCCATTCAGAGAAACTGTTATTTGCATCAAAAATGGAAAGTGTTTCCTGCTCTTTTAAAAAAGCTTGAATATGATCACTTCTTCTCCTGGTATTTTCATTATCTGCTGCTCTGGCTGTCATTCCATGGATTAAACTGGACTCCACAGGGCCGCAGCGTGGAAGCTGCCGAGCCAATCGGAGCTGAGATGAGAGATGATGAGAAAGGAGGAAACGTTTTCCCAGTAGTACGCTTTCTATACCATAATTATCCAGGACGGAAGAATTAATGTTTAAATAATAAAGAGGGAACAATAGAGAGATATCACACAGGAACAGAGTTAAGAGAAGAAGGAGAAAGAAAAGGACAAAAAGAAGAAGAAGGAGAAGAAACGGAAGATAAAGATAATGAATCAGGAGATGAAGAACAAGAAAAAGAAGAGGAAGATGAAAGAGAAGAAGAAGAAAAAATGGAGGAAGGAGAAGAAACAAAAGGAAAAGAAAGATAAGATGAAGAAGCAGAACAAGAAGACAAGAAAGAAGAAGAAAAGGAAAGGGAAGATGATGAACAAGAAAGGAAGAGAGAGAGAGAGCAAGACAGAGAAAGAAAGAGCAAGAGATAGAGGGAGCGAGAGAGACAGAGATCGAGAGAGAAAGAGTCAACGAGAGAGAGCAAGAGCGCATGAGAAAGCGAGAGACAGAGCAAGAGAGATAGAGAGAGAGAGAGAGAGAGAGAGAGAAAGACAGAGCAAGAGAAAGAGAGTGAAGGAGAGAGAGAGAGAAAGACAGAGCAAGAGAAAGAGAGTGAAGGAGAGAGAGCGAGAGAGACCGAGCAAAAGAGAGAGAGAGAGAGAGCGAGAGAGAGAGCGAGAGAGATGTTGGCAGGCTGTAGTAGAATAAGAAAATGCCTCAAAAACACTTTGCATGTCAGTAACTGCACCAGACTGTGATGATCAATTTGGCGACTCGCATCAAAATACTTACAGTATGCTGACTTTTCTGGCGTACTGTAGGTGTGTGTGTGTGTAGGTGTGTGTGTGTGTGTAGCTTTTCATCAAATTTATAATTATTGCAAAACTGCATGTATGAGTGTGAAAAATCCGGATGACGCTCACTGTACCTTGTGGAGCTTCGGTTTAGTAGAAATTCCAGGAAAATCTACTCGGATGGACGACTGAAGTTTAAACAAATATTCCATATCATGTTTATCCTTTTTATAAACCAGGAACGAGACCTCTGTCTGTTTATATAGTCATTTATTTACGCAATTGCTGAAAAATCACAACTTTAATGTTCATATCACCACAAACTCGAATGGGTTTCCAAGCAGTGGAACATTTTTTTTTTTTTGCTAACTATCCAGTAATCCTTATTAAACATATCTGAAGACTGAGACTGAGATCCTGACCAAGATCTACTGACGTAAACACCAATGTATCCTGAAACATGGCACAGTACGGCTACTAAAAACTCTTACACTAACAGCGGACTTACTGTAGCTACGTTATCTCCCTTAGTAGCATTGAACAGCACGAAAGCGCAAAACGTCAATTGTATAAGACTACATTATATAAATACATTCATTTGCTGAAGCTTTTAATCTTACTAGGGTTGCAGAGAGGCTGGAGAGATCTCAGCTGAGCCTATCTCACCCTGAACAGCTCGCCAGTCCATCACAGAGCCAACACAAACATAACCAATCACACACACACTCACTCACATCTAGGGGCAATTTGGAACAGCCAGTTAACCGAACGTGCATGTTTTTGGACTGTAGGAGGAAACCGGAGTACTCATGAGGAAACCAACACAAGCATAGGGAAAACATGCAAAACTCCACACAGAAACGCCCTCGCCGAGCCCGGGATTCGAACCGAGAACGTTTTTTGCTAATAAATTGCCAAAAAAAAAAACAACCCAAAGAAACACTGACAAAACCTTGAATGGTTACTTTCTCACTCACTTATTTACCGAACTGCTTAATCCTGTTAGGGTCACAGGGAGGCAAAAGCCTATCTCAGTGGGCGAAGGCAGGGTACACCCTGAGCAGCTCAGCAGACCATCGCAGGGCCAACACACACAAACCACTTACCCCGAGGGGTGAGGGTGAGTGGTTTGTGTGTGTTGGACCTGCGATGGCCACATCCCGGAGGAAACCCACACAAGCACGAGGTGAACATGCAAACTCCACGCAGGAAGAGTCCAGGACTCAAACCCAGGACCTTCCTGGAGGTGAGGCGGCCCTGGTAACCACTATGAACCCCCTTGAATAATTAAAAATTAAAAAAAAAGACATCAACATTGGCTTGCGACAGTTTTTTTAGTGCCATTTATAGAATCAATCTGTTGGTTTGTCCGTTAAATTTGTGCAGTAAAGAGTTAGTCGGGTGATTATTGACTAAAACTAAAGCAAAGCCAAGACCAACTGCCTTGCCGAAAGCAACAAATACGTAGAAAAGGAAATAAAAAGGGTGTAATGGTTCATAGAAACATCTCATTTCTTTCATGCGTGCAGTGCCAAAGTCCATATGAAAGCAAAGCCTCTTGGTGTTTGTGTAAATTAGCATTATGATTGGAAAAGTGAACGATACTCTCCACTGAGCCCGGCTCCACTTCAGGAATTTGCTCGCTGTTGCAGAAAGTTGGCACTAACGCTTAATGAATCTCTCAAAACAAGTCCAGAACATGCATCCCAAGGTAAAAGCTATTTGGTAAATATGACAAGCCCTTGGCACGAGGCAGAAAGAGACGCGAACCAATCCGGCAGCCTTGCGCTAAACCTGCTGTGATGTTAAAAGGCTGTTGTGCAAACAGACGTGTTCCTTCTGAAAGTGGCGAAAGTCTTCTGAATGGAGGGGAGGAGGAAGGACGAATTGACAGAAACATGCTGGTAAGTTGTGAACAGACTTTCAGGAGTAAGACAAAGATTGTCTTCATGTTAAGGTAAGAGTGAGGTAAAGGAAACATGCCACCAAACAAGCCCTGGGAGAGAGTCAACATGCTAACGTTGGGTCTGGTACAAATCAGGCGTTTTAATGCAATAATATAATTTCAATATCATTTTTGAAAAATCCACCGTGAGTATGATTATACCGAAATACTTCTGACTGGTTCACTCATTCTCTGCCAAGAAGTTTTCTTTTCTTGGCGTTGGCTTGTTTGTTTGTTAGCAGCGTTATGCAAAAATGTCTTCCAGAGGCAGGCCTTTGGACAAGGAAGACTCTTTGGAGAGGATCCTGATTAATTTTTTGATACAGGAATTCTTTAAAGTATTCTTTAATATTGATTTTTTTTTTTTTTTTTGAACTGTAGTAATGCAGCAGGCCCAGTAGGGGGTGCTGTGTATTTTCTGTTTTTGTTGCTTTTATATCTTGGTGGTTGAGGAGGTACCGTCACATTATATGATTGAGGAAAAACAACAAAAGACATCAATGCAAACCCACTGGACTGGGAAAGTCCCAGAATTCAATGCAGCTTCATGACGTAGATGACACTCATCTTGTCTATTTAGTGATCTATAACACGACTAGCGTGATGTCAGTACAGTGACAAATAAACAGGTCAGAGAGCTGCACCGAATAAAGAACTCAAGCGCGGCTGCATCATTCCCTTAAAGCTAAATCCTGGACTAACTGTCCCACTGCACCCCATCAGTGGGCAGTCAAAGTGCATTGTGGGTAATAATCACAAATCACAAACAGGTTTTCAGCTCGAGGTTTAAAGCCTTGGGTAGCCTTGAGAAAGCCCTGACTCACCCCTGTACGCTAGTGGGACAATGGCTATTAACGCAATGTCCAGTCCTGTAGGGTAAGGGCAGAAGAAGAGGCGCTCTCATGCAGGGTTAGGATTGTATTGATTGAGATACATTGTTGAAGCTGCGGTCCACTCCGAAGTGATCGTGGCTATCGTTTACGCCATGATAAGGCCACGCCCACTACACTGAGAACATGCTGGCGGTGAATGTGTCAAATAATATTTTGGAGTCCAGAAACAAGACCGTTTATTATAAATGTATCGTTGGGATGATTTGTGTTTGACCTTTGACACAAAGAACCTGCGAAGAACATTGGGAACAAAGCGTCCATCAGATGGTTCTTGAAAAGAGGCACAATCTGGCCATGCATGTCACTTCAGAATGGGCCGCCCTGACAATGTACCAACCGAAGCGAATATTGGCACCCGTGAGGGGTTTTCTTCCACACCAGGTGCCGTCTGCTAAATTGATAAAGCTGCACCTGGAGATGTGCAGGTGAGTTAATAAGCAGGTTGTCAGAGTTAGTCAGAGTTCCAGCATCACCAATAGGAGTAGAGCCGAATAGGATTGGAACTAAAGAGACAGATTTACAGATATTTACCATTGGGTAACAGCTGTGGCTGATGTAGCTGCTGCTGGATACTCCTTTCCTCTGCACATACACACGCACACACACACGCGCACACACACACACACACACACCACACACAGACAGACATACACAGATCGTACAAAAAACATGAACTTAGTGAGATTGGATTTGCGTTAGATTTGAACATTCACTCATATGTCAAAGTGTGAGGAGACATGTATTTATTATCGTCACCCGGACTAACCAAAACTTCTCTTTGGTCTCCATGAAACAGCAACACATCCAGCTTGACGTATTCCAATTCTCACCCGCTCGTTTAGAAATTTAATTCATCTCACATCATTGAGACTGTTTACAATAATGTAACGACTTCTTTCACAATCGGAATCTTTGACCTGATTAACCTGCTCGAAAATTACACCGTCGCCCCCTAATGACAGCAATGAAGGGCCTTGAGGTTGCACTTGTCACAGTTGGGAGCAAATGAGTTACAGGCGGCCGCGAGTCAGATTTGTGTTAGTGAGAGCTGCACTTACGAGAGCAATCATGCAGTTAGCATGCGACATTTAAAGCAAGCCTCCGAGAAAGAGCAGGCCTCACACAGTGCGCTTAGCGGGGGGGGCGGAGCCGAGAAAAACCACCACATGATAAATTAGTCATCAGTAAAAACTTAAAGATTGTGAAATTCTTTTTTCAATGATCAGCACTTTATGACAGAAACAGCTAATCACTGAGAGTGTTAGCACTAAGAGTGCTAGCATAAATTTGACTAGCATAAATGGCTTTAATTTGTTGTTGTTATTATTATTAGCTGTTTTGATAAGATAATCCTTTACTCGTGTAAATAATAAACCTTTCAGTGAACTATTGACCAACTTTAAAATAGACTGTACAGAGAAAAAACAATTTAATCACAGAATAAATCCTGGAGACTGCTGAAGTTCACGTTCATTATAAAGATTAATATTCCACATTTCAGAGTGGAAACCTGCTTTGAGATCGAGACTAATTACACACTAAACAAAAACCAAGAGAGAATTTCCTAATCTCAGAAATATGTTGGAAAAATATCGGGAACTGATCGCCTGGTAAACATCTTGCGTCTGGCTAACAGCACTTTCCAGCATATCTTCTCAACAAACGCTTAACAGGGAGAAGGAGAGTGCGGTTAACACGCCCATTCGTGCCAAGTTGAGTCATTCTCGCTTGCTTTCTGTGATTAGAACACTACGAGACACCCGGTGGCACCCGGACGTGCAGATCACAGCTTGATCTTTAGCAAAGACAGGGCGTAACAAACATCAATATGCTGCCTACAGGTAAAACCGACCCTTTATACTAGAAGCCGGTTTTGCCCACTTGTCACAGCAGTGGTGGCTCAGGGTTTCAGGGTCTGGATTACTGGGGTTCAAGCTGTTTGAGGGTTTTCTTGCACGCAGATTCTAAATCAATGGCACCTAATCTGGGACACATTGTTCTATTTTTATGAACGTGAAAGTGCGATAAAGGTAAGGGCGCACTTACTTTTGGACATGATTTCAAAATCGGCTACAAAAAGTAAATGTTAGATACAAATCCACGGGGTGCAGAACGAAGTCCATGACTTCAGAGGAAACTGGTCTGCAGGATTTCTCATTTGTCTGGGCTCACGGAGGGAAAATGTTTTCATGCTGCTGTAATTGTTTTCTTATTCTGTCTTGGTATATTAAATGGTGATCTGTTGGTGTGAGTGATTGCGCGGACTTGTGCTGATGTTTTTACGCTCGTTTCTAAGAATCTGCTCGTTGGAAACTATGTTCTGTAAAACTACAGAGGCTTAAGTAGTCTGAACAGGGCAGGCTGATGTTGAGCTCTGCTGGAAAACAGGAGGACAAGGACAATGGAGGTGAGAGGACAGAGAATAAAGGATAAATGAAGCGCACACCATGTTAAATGCATATGGGAATCAAGCCATGATGCGATATTTTGTTTGTTGGCATTTCTATTGTCAAGTGAACCATAACTCATCCTGAATTCGGTTGCCATGTTTGTTAGAATTATGCTCATGATTAGGGTTGCGGGGTTTTTTTTTTGGAGCCCTCTTCATGATATTTGAAACTTATTCTCTGCAAAAACTTGTACCCATTTCCTCCCAATTTCCAACCACTACCAAACTCTCTCCAGTTACAGTACACTAATAAACCGAGAGGCGCTCTTGGACTCACGGCCATGGATGGCTATGACCTCACTGGGATATAAACCTATTATTATTATCCCCTGATGATACAGCAAATGCTTTTATGTTGCACCACTCAGAACGTCCTAATGGATTTTTCCTCCACGAAGGTACAGCAAAACAGTTATCAAAACATTCTCACTGAATATAATGGGAAGCCTGGAAAATATTGATTGGTTGTCGACTTTCTGTCCTGAATGAAATGCGTTAGATATTAAAGCTCCTCCATTACTCCTCAAGTATTGCATGGAATATGATGTCACCACCCAACAGAGAACCAGAAAGTACTATCGTGTGTACCGATACATTGACAGGACCATGGTATGGATGGTTCTGGGTACGGATTAACAATTGTACTGTGGCCTACCGCACTGTCCGGTGGAAAAGTGCTACGAAAGCCTCTGTTCCACAAAGTAATCTACATTTCATACTGATTTAATGAACCAAGATGGTTTTAGGATGTGGTCTCGTCAAAAGTCCATCAAGTTAAGACATTTGCAAGCCAAGAGAAACACTGTGATTGTCTGACTGACGAACTCGTGTGTGTATATATAACGAACAAATAAAATTAGTGACCGCACTGTGGAAACACTGTACCGAGAGACGGATTTGCAGACAGTTAGATGGACTGACTGAAACGGCTGGTGAAGCAAACGACAGAAATACAAGCTGACTGACAGAAATACTGGCCGGCTCGTTCCAAACCCGCAAACAGCTGACCAGCAAAAACAGATTTTTAGTGAATGAGGTTACATTTATAGAACACGATGAAAGGTTTTCCAGATCTTTAAAAAAAAATAAAAATTCTTCCGAAGACCTTTTTCCTTTTCGGATGCTGCTCCCAGTTTCAGAGTAGAATTCTGCTTGTTTGATTCTGGTTTTCTAGCTTACATATGCCTGTAGAGGTTAAGTGACCCTTCTGCCCTCCATATTGTCTCATTTGTGGATTGTTTGATGGCTTGAAATGATACTGAGGACTAATCGCAGGGTGTCCGGCTCAATCTATTCAGCAACAGAGAGAAGGGAAGGGAAAAGGCCAGCCAAACCACTGTTCAATCAAAATACCATACGAATGTAAACGTGTGTATTATTTTATTTTGCTGCTTTCACATGTGCCGATCAAAGATTGCTTAGGAAGTCCATAGGACTGCTGCATTTGGCTACAGAAGAGTAGATTCACAATTTCACCATCCTGTCCCGTACAAACTGAACGCTTTCAGTACGGAATGTTAAGCAACCTAGATGAAAAAACCCCCACCATGCATATTTGTATAAACAACAAACTTTGGCTTGAACGGCCAAAGAGTCCAAATCCTTGTTAAGTCCCTGGGCTTTATAAATCCATCACTGAGCAGTGATTGTGTGTTTAAAAACTTGGCTCCTATCGTTGCAAATTACCACCATCAGGAAGAAGAGGAGAAAGGCAATGAAAAGTCAAGAGGAAGCAAATCAAACAAGCAAGATTGAGTAGAAAAGCCTCATGCTGGGTGAATGCCGTACTGGGTTAGTGCAAGCAGAGGCACGGCTCCTGCGCTGGCTGCGTTTCTGCGCATATGTCCGACATACTATCATGTACATTTATCTCAGATCTGGCGAGTAAGTGATTGTGTGGTCGGCTTTCTTTTTACGGCTCCCTGGGTTCCAGTAAATTATTTGTCATGACTAGACTAATGGCAACTGGAACGTATGGATAGAAATGGAGCGTTACAATAGGACAATGAGAACATTGTGGAACACTTAAAGTGGCTTTGCAGAACACCCCACTGCTCATCAGATACCCACGGACCTTAAGGCACCGAGTTAACCCATTCAAAGGGTCCTGCGTATAACTGCATATAGCCCGATGTTAATTTAAGATCAGATTTTATTTTTAATAAAAGCAGCTATAGACTACATCAACATAGTTAAACAGTTCATATTAACATTAGACCTAAAGATCGGGTAAATGAGTTCTACCGCATACAGGCCTTTCAACATACTTACCATAGCATTATATTTAATCCGGATTAGACAGAGGTTAAACCTTGGACACGGAATTGTTCAGTAGCAAATCTCCATTGACAGAATAGCTCATTTCAAGTAAGCTAATCTTGCATCGGTTTTCTATTTACAAATACACTGCCCAGCCAAAAAAACTTTAAACGCTCTAATATTTTGTTAGACCACCTTTAGCCTTAATTAGAGCACGTAATTGCGTTGCTTTGACACACTTAAGCAACATCACAACATTTATTTAATCCGACTTGAACTGATGACAAGGAAATCTAACCACTCAATAAGTTCTTCTCCAGCACATCCCAAAGACTTTCAATAGGGTTAAGGTCAAGACTCTGGGGTGCCAATACATATGTGAAAATGATTCCATATGCACTCTAACTATCTGAGCCCCAATTTTATATCCGTACCATCAGGGAAGAAAAAGTGCATTGATGTGATAACCTGCTCATTCAGTACATTCAGCTCATCA
>JBCNYH010000022.1:34197421-34221083 GCA_039654325.1 Tandanus tandanus | reverse complement strand
AGAGAGAGAGAGAGAGAGAGAGAGAGAGAGAGAGAGAGAGAGAGAGAGAGAGAGAGAGAGAGAGAGAGAGAGCTGTATCATTATTTAAATCGTAGCTCATAACTTCCCTTTTAATTCAAAATAAAAGTCTAAACGCAGCCACACAGAACGAATTCCGATCATTATTTTCTTTAATTTCATCTTGAAAGTATCATCACAGTGATAAAAGTCCTAGACAATAATTCCTGTATTCCTGAGCCACGCCCTCATTTCAACAGCTAGCATAGCTACACAAAACTTTTTCAACAAAATATTCAGAAAAGAGCTGCGAGAGAAGTGACAGCTAAGATGCTAATCGATTAAGATGCTAGCTATCGTAAGAAGGACGTTTCGGCATCATTTATCGTTTGTACTTTTAATACGATCACTCTCACACCTGATAATGTGGACACTGTGACGCGTTAACACACATTTCTAGCACAGGATGCAAAATAAAAGTCACAAAAGATGATCATGTACCAAATAAATAAGGAAAGGTACAGCAACTACCCCTTTTTTGAGTGTGTGTGTGTGTGTGTGTGTGTGTACGTGTATATGTGTGTGTGTCTTTGTGATTTCTGGAAGGTCTTGTGAAGATTTTTTCTCATGAAGGAAAAGAATAATTCACGCTCTCCCTTGACTTCTCCATAAACCCCTTTATGACACTACTATGTAACTCCTTGTCTGTAAACGCGGCTTTCCGCTGCTGTAAATCTCGCGACACAGGCGTATAGTCTCGCTAATACTCAGTAAAACTGACATTAAAAGAACTCCTGTTGAGTTAACGGCACTCGTAAAAGGTCAGATTTGTTTCAGGGGAGTGACTCTGGCACGGCTGGTGTTACCGCGCGCCTCATGAGGACCCGAGTCCGAGTTTGAAGGAGTCAGGAAGTTGAAGACATTCCCGTAAGCTCCTGGCATGACGCTCGATCCCCGACAGATGTTAAAACGCTCCCAAGGAGAAGCCACTTGCTCCAGATTGGTCACGCCGAGGCCAGAGCGTGAAGACAGACGCCTTTATTGGGATTTCAGGAGCATCAGACTGACTCCGTATCCCCATTTAAAGTAAAAATACGAGTCACTGGAGAAAGGAAAGTGTTCCAGTACTTTAAACCTGAATCTGAGAAAAACAGTCAGGAAAATATGAAAGTGGGCCCTCGCCCAGTCACGTTATTGCTCTCTGGCTTCTGGAGCGTCGGGATCTGGACGGGTTGGGATCGTATTATCAAATGGCTCGCGGACTAGTCCAGTCTACAGCAGCGGGGTCTCAAACCGGGGTCTGTGAAGTACAGTATATCCTGGGGGTCTGCATTTATTCAAATATTAATTTATTGAGTTCTTATATTCCGTATGTTACAGTTATGATCCAGTTTGACTCCAAAACGCAATAACTCGTTTAAATAACGTTAATTTGAAAGCACTCGGTGTAATCAGGAATTACAAAACCTTTGGCTCAAATAAACATTCATTCATTCATTCATTCATTCATTCATTTGCAGAAACGCTTAATCCTACTACGGTCGCGGGGAGGCTGAAGCCTATCCCAGCCGACAGCCTCAATCTCATCAATCCATTGCCATCAAACCTAGGGGCAATTTGGAACAGACAATTAGCCTAATGTGCCTCAGTACCCTAAGGAAGCCCACGCAAGTACAGGGAGAACATGCAAGCTCCACGCAGAAACGCCCTGGACAACCACGCTACTCGAACCCAGGACCTTCCTGCTGTAAGTCAACTCACCCGTCCATCACAGGGCAACAGAACAGACAGTTATTCTAGGAAACCCACACAAGAACGAGGACTCAAACCCAGGACTGTGAGGTGGACGTGCTAACTGCTACACCACTGCGCCACACTCAAGAGGTAAGAAACTGAGTGAAATGTAGTCCAGTACATGTTAAAATAAAACCATCTCCATTATTCCAGTGGTTTACACCCCCATCACATGATTTGACGTCACACATTACCTGCGGCTCCAAACCGTCAAGTCAGATCAAGTAGTATTGCCTCCTCTGAGGCTCATCACTCATCAGTAGTCAAAACAAAGACACTGATATTTACTTCCTATTTATACTGTATTAATCCCACAATGGAAATTATTGCCCCTGCATTTAACCCATCCAATGTGAGCACACACACTCGGAGCAGTTGGCTGCCACACATTGGGGCGCCCGGAGAGCAGTTAGGGGTTCGGTGTCTTGCTCAAGGGCAGTTCAGCCATGAAGTTAGAGGAAGGGGAGGTGCAGCTCACTCCCCCACCACCACACATTTTCCCTGCTGGTTCGGGAATCAAACCAGTGACCTTTAGGTCCCAAACCCGCTTCTCTATCCATTAGGCCACAGCTGCCCACTCGAAGCTCCCTCTGTTCATGCATGTCTTTAGTGAAACCTCGGTGGTCCCGGGGTGCTTCACGAGCCTGTCACTGCAAACCCGTCCCCATGGTAGCCTCATGTCATCAATAAGACAACATGCGCAGGTTTGTTCTCAATAAGCCGTCATATGAAACTAATTTGCTGTCTATTTGTCCGGGCTGGGAAACAAACAAGCCTCAGATGTCTTCTTTCCCCCTCTGATTATTTACTTGTTTACTGCTTCTCTGTTTTACACACAATTATCCTGGAGTAGTTCCATGACCGTTCTTTATTGGATTACGATATAACTATATATATATATATCCCAATATTAAATAAGATATCAGCGTTTCAATCATTTTTGATGGTACACTGACTGGTAATAGAAACACTAGCTTGTCTTCCATCACGGAAACCAGATATAGCATGAGGTAAATCTGGCGAAGCGTCTCCGAGACCTTCTCTCAGCGTTCCTGAATATAATTCCATAATGCTTTACAAAGACACTGGGCGGCACGGTGGTGTAGGAGTTAGCATGTCTGCCTCACAGCAAGAAGGCCCTGGGTTCGAGTCCGGGGCTCGGTGAGGGCGTTTCTTTGTGGTGTTTACAAGTTAACAGCTGAATTAGCTTAACTTTTTGAAATCTTGCCGGGCTGAACAGTTTTAAAAGATAGAAAGATTGCTTTTAAATCCTCGTAAATTAATTGAATGAACCAAATTAATATCGGTTAGCCTCCATAAACCAAATATACATTTGTATAAATGGTTATGTTTGCTTTGATAACATTATTAATGTTATTTATTATATATACTTTCTTCGAACAACCATGACACCGCCGCCCCTTTAACACTTAGACATTACTATTGGTAATAAGTACTTTTACGTGAGTTGCTATGTCAGCAACACCCAAGAGCGCAAACCTCCGCCAAACCCATCAATCCCACATATAAACCAAAAGGTCAAAAATCATTGAATCTCGCTCCCGAGTGGCACATCGGCAAGGTGCGCATCGCGAGCTCAAATCCAGGTTGATGCCACAGCCATCCATGACCGGGAGTCCATGGGAGCTGATTGGCCGAGCTCTGATGGGAGGGAGGGATGGCACACGCTCACTCCCCTGTCACTCACAGCGACCACCAGCCAGTCATGGGCGTCTGTGAGCTCCTGTGGAGGAGGTAAAAATCTTTGTGCAATTCATCCGCTGTGCGAGTAATTGTTTGTTGAACGATCACCAGAGGGGCTTGTGAAAATGAATCAGACCAATCAGAATGGAGAAATCAAGGATGATAAATGGCGGAAATGTGAACGATCCATCAGGAACCATAATGATTAACACACTCCATTAAGTACCACTACAGATCACTAGGAATACAGTGGAATCCATTAGAAACCATTAAAAGTCTTTAATGGTGTTTAATTCTGTAACTTAAAAGTGTTTAATTCTTTTTTTTTTTGGATACATTTGGAGTGAAATTGTATAAAGTCAATTTTATTTGTTTAATCCAAACACCCACACACACGCACACACCCACACACAGGTCACTAACAGCGTACACACAAAATGAGGTCAAATAAGACCCCCAGGCTTCTGAGAACAATTTGATTTATTGTCGGCACGTCAGTCCAAGTCTGCGACCCTCGAGCTGCCTCTCCGATCATTTAATAACCGTTTAATCTTAAACAACCTGATCTGTTGAAATAACCCCTCTTTCTCAATTACGCTCGAAATCAGCGTATCAAAGAATAACCCAGAACCGTAACGTGAGACAAAGAGAATAAATTTTACGAAGCGAGAACCATCTGGAGAACAAGGATCACTCGTTTCCTCCTAAGCAGATGAAAGTAATCGATGAAAAATGACCCGTGTTAGAAAAGTCACGGATACAAAACGCAGAGGGGCGGCACGCCGGCATCAGTGACTTAACGAGCAGCTGTTAAACTCTAACCTGGACATCAGCACATATGCCTTCTCTCTCTCTCTCTCTCTCTCTCGCTTTCTTTACACACACACACACACACACACACCTACATACACGCACGCACTTGTAAATGAGCCGTCGCCACGCCGGATCACGTCTCCTCGTCACTCTGCTCCTACAGAGGCCTGTGCTATGCGATGGAGACGGCCGGCGTCCAAAGCAAATATTTTGAAAAGGAAAAGGATTCTGGCGAGCGCTCAGGTTATTTGCACTTAAAAGTTTTTCTTTTTTGTAAAAATTCTCCGGAGAGGAATGAAAATGTAATCAAGTTAAAAAGTCTGCCTCGGAGCTGAAAAATGAGACATCGTTCTGTTGAGATTTTTTAACACGCCCTCCCTCTGTCTAACACACACACACACACACACACACACACACACACACACACACACACACACACACACACACACACACACACACACTGTCAGTGGGACTGATGCGTGTGACATAGTGTGGGTATCCCATCGTCAGAAAAACAAAGTTATCACAACAGAGTTCACATTTTAGCTTTAAAGTGAAATTGGTTTCATTCATTCACTAAACAGCTTAATCCTATTAAGGTCGTTGGGAGGCTGGAGCCTATCTCAGCCGACCGGGCGAAGGCAGTTCGCCCGTCCATTGCAGGGCAACACACACACCCATTCACACTCATATCTAGGGGCGATTTGGAACAGCCAGTCAGCCTAATGTGCATGTCTTTGGACTGTGGGAGTCAACCGAAGTACCCAGAGGAAACCCACACAAGCATGGGGAGCCTGGGACTAAAACCCAGTACCCTCTTGTTGAAACCACTACACCACCCTGCTGCCCTTGGTTTAATCCTGCATTAATTAATCAATCGATTATATCTAACAATAATCTCAAGGATAAAGAAAAACCCAGCCCACGGCAGCACCAACCTCTAAGCCGTCGTCAATCACACTAGGCGTGACAGCCGTTAATATTAACATGACGCAAGCGAAGCGAGACATTCGGATAGAATTAGCTTTCCGTCTCCTCATCCAGGAGGTGGTGCCAGCTCTCTGGGTCTCATGATGAATCCCAGAATGCTTCAACAGCTATCAAATCACACAGGTTAATCCACTGTACTGGGCTCCTCTCGCGTTACCTTCTGCAGGGCTCATGAATCAGACCGACGCTCACTGCTCTGTATTTAGGGATTTGCACAATTCTATTGGTGCTGCGCTGTACCTGAATTTCCAAAACCCTAAACCCCATAACCAAATCTAACCCAAGCGTGATGGTAATTAAAGTACAACCACCATCAATCATTTACACTGCTGTACCCATGTCTGTTGGCAAAGTTATTCTTATTGATTAATTTTTACCCATCTACAAATTGCCTTCCAGATATGTTGTGGATCACTCTTTCCAATCTAATCTAATCTAATCTTGATAAAATCTAATCTTGATCAAATCTAATCTAATTCAATCTAATCTAATTCAATCTAATCTAGATTAGATCTAATATAATACATTTTCATATAGTTTAATCTAATCCAATATACTATAGATTAGATCTAACCTAATCTAGTCTAATCCAATCTAATCCTTATAAAATCCAATCTAATCTGATCTAAACCAATCTAATCTAGATTGGATCTAATCTAATCCAATTTATTATAGTTTAATCTAATCTCATCCAATATACTTTAGATTAGATCTAGCCTAATCTGGTCTAATCCAATCTAATCCTGATAAAATCCAATCTAATCTGATCTAAACCAATCTAATCTAGATTGGATCTAATCTAATCCAATTTATTATAGTTTAATCTAATCTCATCCAATATACTTTAGATTAGATCTAGCCTAATCTGGTCTAATCCAATCTAATCCTAATAAAATCGAATCTAATCTTATCCAATTTTGATAAAATCTAATCTGATCTGATCTAAACCAATCTAATCTAGATCGGATCTAGTCTAATCCAATTTAATCTAGTTTAATCTAATCTCATCCAATATAGTATAGATTAGATCTAACCTAATCTAGTCTAATCCAATCTAATCCTGATAAAATCGAATCTAATCTGATCTAAACCAATCTAATCTAGATCGGATCTAATCTAATCCAATTTAATCTAGTTTAATCTAATCTCATTCAATATACTATAGATAAGATCTAACCTAATCTAGTCTAATCGAATCTAATCCTAATAAGATCGAATCTGATCTTATCTAATTTTGATAAAATCTAATCTAACCCAATTTATTATAGTTTAATCTAATCTCATCCAATATACTATAGATTAGATCTAATATAATCTGATCTAAACCAATCTAATCTAGATCGGATCTAATCTAATCCAATTGAATCTAGTTTAATCTAATTTTATCCAATATACTATAGATTAGATCTAATCTAATCTGATCTAAACCAATCTAATCTAGATCGGATCTAATCTAATCCAATTGAATCTAGTTTAATCTAACTTTATCCAATATACTATAGATTAGATCTAATCTAATCTGATCTAAACCAATCTAATCTAGATCGGATCTAATCTAATCCAATTGAATCTAGTTTAATCTAATTGTATCCAATATACTATAGACAAAATCTAATCTAATCTAGTCTGATCTAACCTAAAGTAGTCTAATGTAATCTAATTTAATGTGTTCTAATCTAATATTCTAGTCTAATCTAATGTAGTCTAATCTTCTAATGAAATATTCATTCATTCTGCTGGAGCCGATCTCAGCCGACTCTGGGCGAAGGCGGGGTACACCCTGGACAACTCACCAATCCACTGCAGGGCTAACACACACACACAACTGTTCACACTCATACCTAGGGGCAATCAGCCTTATATGCATTTTTTTTATTGTGGGAGAAAACCAGAATACCTGGAGGAAACCCACACAACAGGAAGAACATGCAAACTCCACACAGAGACACCCTCGTGTTCCCAGGACTCGAATCCAGGACCTTCTTGCTAACGTGCTAAGCACTACGCCACCGTGCCGCCCCGTGGTTAAAGTAAGTGTGTAGCCTAAAATTTTTCCTAAACAGAAAAATCAAGTGAATCAAAGTGAGACCCAGACCTCATTCCTATAACAGGAACAAACCCTCCCATTAACATGTTTGTGCTTTTAATTTGTAGGCTTTTAGAAGCGACACGGCAGCAAACGCAAGCGCTGGTCCGCAAATATTTAGCCACACACCTCTGCGAGGAAGGCAAGCAGAAATAATGACATGAATAAACACTGTGCTGGCTTCAACCTGGCTTTCAAGGAGGAAAGCAGAAAAGCTCGAGAGGAGACAGAACCTCCAAAAGAGCTGACCAAAGGCTTAGCTGTCTCAACACTAATCCAAAGATTCACCCTTAAAAACATGACTCGTTCTTTCACCGGCTCCAGGGAAGGGCACGGGTAAAGCCAAATCCAAACAAACAGAATAAAGTCTTTCCTGACAAGATTAAAGGATTTTTCACTTTTCCTCTTTCCACTAAAAAAAAGAGCCCATGGAAACGAGGAGTCAGCCGAGTCGGGTATTTTTAGCCGTGCTTTAGAGCCAGAGATGGCCAGATCTTCACAAAAAGGCAGTTTAAACCAGGACGGGGCCTAATGCCACAGCTTGTAGCCTTCGACATCACATCGAAAATTGCTGTGTATATAACAGAAATAGGTTTACTGATGGGGGAGATAGGGGTGAGCAAAACAACCCATCAATATGTAACACATTCATCACACATTTATCAAATATGACACTGTTTATGCCATCTGCTTATCCAATTTGGTGAGACAGATGGGAAAGGTTTCAGATCTTCATCTTCCAGCAACTTGCACAACCAACTAAAATCACATGTTCGGAAATTGAGGTATTCCGAATTCGCAACAACTTGCACAGTTCGATTAGTGTCAAAACGTACAAACAAACACGATGATTATAGTCGCACATTGCCAGCCGATACGTGTGAACTATGGCTGGAATTACCGCAGCCATTCCGTGACCTCTCAGGCAGATTTTGGAGGCGGTCCCATGCAAAAATTATGGGCGGAGGAAACATGCAGTTGCCTGAGAAACATGAGCAACTGTGATGCATCATGTCTTTTCCTCGTGAATTTTAGTTGTATCCATACAACCACCACCAACAGGGGGGGGCTAAGCATGCGCAGGCACCCTCTATGACACCCACATCTTTACAAACTGCTGCGCATGCGCATTCGTGGGCGGTCTGACAAACTTGGAGGGAAAGCGCAATCCGCCCTTTGTATGAATGAGCTCACAGACCCCCATGATTGGCTGGCGTATGCCATATGAGAGGCTAATTAGCTCCCAGTCGTGGATGACTGCATCATTAACCTGGATTCGAACCTGTGATCTCCAGGTTGACAGTTGCACACTTTGTTGGTGCGCCACTCGGGAGCCAGCCATCATGTCTAGCAGCATATGTGACCTCTCAAATATTCTGACAAAAGCGGGTGTAGCACTTACAACATGATGCCTATTGACCCCAAGAAGGCTCAAATTGCCTACCCTGGTCTACTGGAAAGTAATTCAGGCTATGTATAACCAAAGCTTGAGGTAGCAACTTGGAGGCAACTTAAAGCAGCCAACAACTTCATCATACATGACTAAAGTCATATTATTTGAGGATCAACTTTGAACAACAAAAGAGTTTGGCTCGGGCGGCATGGTGGCGTAGTGGTTAGCACGTCCACCTCACAGCAAGAAGGTCCTGGGTTCGATTCCCATTTCGGGCGTTTCTGTGTGGAGTTTGCATGTCCACCCCGTGCTGGAGTGGGTTTCCTCCGAGTACTCTGCTTTCCTCCCAAAGTCCAAAAACATGCACAGTAGGCTAATTGGCTGTCCCAAATCGCGTGTGAGTGTGTACCGCACCGGGTGTACCCCACCCTTGCCCGAAGTCGGCTGAGATGGGCGCCAGGCTCCTCGCGACCCTAAATAGGAATAAGTGGATTAGAGAATGAATGAAGAGTTTGGCGCACAGTACTCCTTAGGAAGTCTATGCTCCTGGGCGCCAAGTACTGACCGTATTCTATATCAAATAATTGCCTTATGAAATCCTAATATCCTAAATTGGCAGCTCATACAGACTAACTGCATGGATGCTTTCTGAAACATTCCTGATCTTACTTATCTGATTGTAATGGGCGTCATAAAACACCAGCACTGTAAAACTCGCTTGCCTGCGCCTGCTTGCATGGGTAATGTTTTTAAAGGTCGCCTCTTGTCGCTGGCCGCATCCCAAACCACATACCAGTGCACGAAATTGAATGTCAAAATGATACTCTGCTGTAGGTTACCTGCTACCACAACGTAAAGTTTGCCGTTTCATTCGAAACCACTTCACCTTTAAAGTAACGAATGACTTTCTGCAGTCGAGAATGAAAACTACAACAAACATGACTACTGGTATTATAAACCAGAAAAAATTGGCTTTAGTGATTGGGTTTGAAATATTAGAGTAGTTTATACTGATGGATATTTTGAAGGTGCTCGAGTTCTAGAGCAGCCGCAGTCGCTGGGGTCATCGTGCGTATCTTTTCCTCAAATTTCATCCATATGGTATGAAATCCAGACGATTTGTCCTTGCCTGTATTAGAGGTGTAATCCAATGCCAATATGTGCATCTGTTTGAAATACCCAAAGTGGGAGTGGCCTAAACTGGAAGGGCTTTTCTTTTCATTCATTCATTCATTTTCTGAACCACTTAATCCTACTAGGGTCGACCCTATCCAGCCAAGGGCAAAGGAAGGGTACACCCTGAACAGCTCGCTAGTCCATTCAATGGCCAACAGAACCATTCACTCTCATTCACGCCTGGGGCAATTTGGAACAGCTAGTTAGTCTAATGTGCATGTCTTTAGACTGTCGGAGGAAACCCGAGTACCTGAAGTAAACCCACTCAAGCATGGGAAGAACATGCAAACTCCACACAGAAATTCCCTGGCTGAGCCTGGGACTCAAACCCAGGACCTTTTTGCTGTGAGGAGGACATGCTGACCATGACGCCTCTGTGCCCACACCCCAAAATCTACCTCTGAGGAACACCCCTGCAGAAGAGTGGAGCTTCTTATAACAGGGGAAGAGGGAATCTGGATTAAGATGTTTAACAAACCCAAACTGTCGGCCACATAGTGTACTTGAGTGTTTGGTGTACCAACAGGCTTGGTAAAAAAGGTGGTGGTAAAAACCACCCCATTGAGTGGCATTTTCTTGTATTCCACAGGATCCCAGTCCTAATGGAGATGTTTAATCTGAAACAGATGCCCCAGCTTTCTGAAAAGGAAAAAAAGAACAGTGTTCCACCTATTCGTATCTGTTTAGAGAGCATTAGTCTTGAAACGTATACATGTTTATGAGATCTGTTTCCTTCATCACCTTTAAAAATCAACTTTTACTCCATGTCTTACGTTTAATATTCACCTAGACCTAAACAGAAGATTCCCGATGCGTGCTTGAATAAGCATCAGGTCTTTCCTCTACTTACAGAGTCCATGTTTCAAACCAACCGATACAACCTGGAGTCCAAACCCAGACTCTTCTCTCTTCCTTGATGGTGGAATGAATCACCCAGATTTCTTCTGAACCTTCAAGAAGCTCCAATTTTTTGAGTTTATGAACAGTGAGAAGGTCCTAGGTTCGAGTCCCGGCCTGTGGCTGCCTCACAGCAAGTAGTATTGAGTCCCAGACTCGGTAAGGACGTTTCTGTGTGGAGTTTGCGTATTCTCCCCGTGCTTGCATAGGTTTCCTTCAGGTACTCTGGCTTTCTCCTACAGTCCAAAGACATGCACATCAGCCAAATTAGCCATTCCAAATTGCCCTTAGGTGTGAGTGTTCGTGAGTGTGTTGGCCCTGCGATGGATTGGCAAGCTGTTCAGGGTATACTCCCCTTTGCCAAGAGTCGGTTGAGATGAGCCTGTGTCCCTAGTAGGATTAAGCAGCTCGTCAAACAAATGAATTAATTAATGAACAATCACAAATCGCCTTAAGCTTATCTTTGTGTCTTTATGACATATTTTGGGCAGGAATAAGAACCCTAAACAAGAGAAAGTGAGAGTGCGGATTCCAGATGGTACATAGATTAGAAAAATCCATTCGCGAAGCCGCTTATTTACTCGGCCTTGTTGCCGTCAGCTCAGATGTGACGGGCACAAAACGCTTGGATTGAGTACCGCCAAGAGGGGGACATAAAATAAACAGGCCACACTCACAGATATCAAAGGAGGCCTGTAGGTGGGCCGGAGAAGCAGAGATAACAAATTACACGCCTGCCCAACACGGTCACAAGTGATCTCCACCAGGGCCAGTCAGGCTAAATGAACAGAAACGAAGCACTGTGTTTGCAAGCAAGTGCCAAGCACCAACAGGAGATCAAATGATTGTAGCAGAGCACTCTTTACAAGGGCGTATTAGATTACTTGTTGTTCCTGGTGATAATGATCAGTAAGAAAAGGCTTTAAGAGGGACGGTGTGTTCCACAAGTCCGTGCCTGCAATCCAAAAGTCAGAGAGTAACCCCTATTCAATCATATTATTGTATTTAAAGGGTTCATTAAAAGGTACAATGAGTACGATTTTGATAAAAACCAACTGGAACGCAGTTAGCAGAAGCGGCTAAAGGATTCTGATGATGCGTGAGATAAAGAAATGATTCTCTTAAGGAGACCACACCAGAGGCGGTTACACATTTACACACTCTAATCCTATTCTAACCTTATTCATAAAAAGCAAGCGAGAGAGAGATATAGAGGGAGAGAGGGGGAGAGAGAGCACTAGTCAAACACCATTACCCATAAAAAAAAAGAATTAAGTTCATTCATTCATTTGCCAACCGCTTAATCCTGGAGCCAGTCCATTGCAGGGCCAACACGCACACACAACCATTCACAATCATACTCACACCAAGGGGCAATATGGAACAGCGAATTAACCTAATGTGCATGTCTTTGGACTGTAGGAGAAAACTGGAGTACCCTGAGGAAACCCAAGCAAGCACATGAAGAACATGCAAACCCCACACAGAAAGGCCATCGCCAAGCCTGGGACTTGAACCCAGGACCTTCTTGCTGTGAGGCGGATGTGCTAATCACTACATCACCTAACACTGAGTTTTGTTTGGTTATTCACATACGCTGGTTCTGCTTTCAGTTAAAGATCTGAGGTCTCTCATTCGGTTGCATAACCCAAATCTGAATTGCACATGGGAGCTTTGTTTAGATTGACATTGCTGATCTGGAACATTCAGTTAGTAAATGTAGCAGAGAAACGCACTCAGACTCCAAACACACATTCGATGATACTGTACGCTTAGCTGTTCAGAGGCGCACCAGAAAAAGATGAAAGGCTGTTATTATAGACTGCACTGGGTTTTTTTCTGTCCAGAACACAAGGTGTAGAGATAAGACACACACACACATAGACACACAGTGTACACAGACTAACCCAGGCAGTTGTGGCCGTCGTGTGCTAGGCGAAAGCCGTCATAACACGTGCACCGGTAGTTGCCTGGGATGTTGATGCACTCGTGGACGCATCCTCCGTTATATTCAGTTGCGCACTCGTCGATGTCTGCAGTGACACACAACAGAGACAAAAGAAGGAATAGACATCATTAGCATTAGCAAAACAATGAAACACTGTCTTTTTTCTTTTACTCCTGTACACTACACCAATAAATAATCCAACTCCCCACCACCGCCCAGAATGGTACAAGTTTGGTTCAGCTCACGGTTCCTTCCTTTTGCCATCTCAGTGGGTTTTACCTCTCAACTGTTCCTTCTAGCGTTTTTTGCTAATGATTTCTTTGAAGGGCGGATCGGTGGTTAGCACACCCGCTTCACATCAAGAAAGTACTGGCTTCGAGCCCTGTACCCTGCAAGGGCACTTGATGTGTGAAGTTTGCATTTTCTCCCAGTGCTTACATGGGTTTCCTCTGGGTACTCCGGTTTCCTCCCACGATCCAAACGCATGCACCTTAGGTTAATTGGATATTCCCTATTGCTCCTAGGTGTGAGTGTGAATGGTGGTGTGTGTTGGCCCTGCAATTGTTTGGCAAGCACTTCCGGGTGTACTCTGCCTTCGCTTAAAGTCAGTTGGGATGGGCTCCAGGCAACACTGTACAAGGGCAGGGTAGACCATTGTAGCACAACCATTCAAATTCACACCTAGGGGCAATTTGGAACAGTAAATTAGCCTAATGTGCATGTCTTTGGACTGTTGGACGAAACCGGAGTACCTGAAGGAAACCCACGCAAACACAGGGAGAACATGCAAACCAGGTCCTCGCCGAGCCTGGGACTCAAACCCAGGACATTCTTGCTGTGAGGTGGAAGTGCAACCCACCAGCGTCCATCATCTCCATCCAAAGATGATCTAAAGATGCACATGCTTCAGGGTAGCCTTTTATTTCCTTCCCTAAGATACGCAATCACAGCACGGGGATAATTCAAACCAGAAGCAGTGAGGCAAAACACTTCAACGAGAGATGTATGAGAACGTAAGAATGAGAAAACACTGCTGAGTAATGACAGTAAACACTAACAAGACTAACATGGCTGGAATATATACAGAGCCGGTAACCAAGCAAGAAAACACACAAGAGTCCATGATGCATTTTTAATGATATACACTACATATATGCCACTTCTGTAGTTTTTTCCCAGCAAGCTGCACTAATGGGTATGAAATAGTAAGAAATTGAAGAGGGTGCTTGCTGATTTGTATCACAGAAAGCATTCCTGGTTAAAGACAGGGCTGTGAAATACATTCAAGGTTTTTTTTTTTTTACCCTTTTCAAATGTCTGTCTGAAGTTCCAGGTTGTTTGGGGTCATCAAAAGAAATTAGCAACATTAAACTGCACAACATAGTGGTTAACATGTCCACCTCGCAGCAAGAAGGTCCTGGGTTCGAGTCCTAGACTTGGCGAGGGTGTTTCCTTGTAGAGTTTGCTTGTGTGGGTTTCCTCCAGGCACTTTGGTTTTCTTCCACAGTCGAAAGATGCACATTACGCTATTATAGCTAATTGGCTATTCCCTTAGGAGTGGATATGAGTGTGAATGGATGTGTGTGTATGTTGGCCCACCTTGGCCCAGAGTCAGGAGCCTCCCCACGACCCTAATAGGATTAAGCAGTTTGGGAGGTGAGTAAGTAGTTAACTCACTCACCATAGTTAACTGCCCAAATGGTGAATGAGTGGGTGCATGGTGCCCAGCGATGTCCTGGTGTCCATCCAGGGTGTATTCCTGCCTTGCTCCCAGTGTTCCCAGGATAGACTTGGGATCTACTGCAGCCCTAATCATGATGAAATGGTTCCTGAAGATAAACAATTAAGAATCAACAGCTACCAACCAAGGAAGGGCCCTGCACTGGACTGGTGAGCAGACCAGGGGTGTACCCCGCCCCTCACCCAGAGTCAGCTGGGATTGGTTACAGCTTCCCTGCAACCCTAAACAGGATAAGCAGAATGGATAATGAATGAATGATTCCTCCAAGGGGGCCACGGTGGCGTAGTGGTTAGCACATCTGCCTCAAAGCAAGAAGGTCCTGGGTTCGAGTCCCTGGCTTGGCAAGGGTGTTTCTGTGTGGAGATTGCAGGTTCTCTGTGCTTGAATGGGTTTCCTCTGGGTACATCAGTTTCCTCCTAAAGTCCAAAGACATGCACAATAGGCTAATTGGCTCTTCCAAATTGCCCCTAGATCTGGCAAGCACTTTATATTGTACTCTGCCTTCATCCAGTGTTGGCTGAGAGAGGCTCCAGCCTTCCCGCAACCCTAATAGGATCAAGCAATTTGGCAAATGGGTGAGAGTGAGTGACTGCTACCTCTGAGGCAGGGGGTCTACCTGTGGATGTGGATGCAGGTTTTTACTCCAGCCAAAGAGGTGACACACCTTAAAGTAAACTGGAGACAGCAATGAACTCAGTAAATAAGTGGAATCAAGTGTTGCTCTTACTTGGTTGGCACAAAAACCTGAAGCAATGCCAGCCCTTTCCCAATAAGGCAATAAAGACCCTGCTTTAAGACACACCATATCAATCATGCCTCTTTTCCCACCTGCTTGACACATGAGAGACAGCCAATTATTTTACCAAGAGAGCAGTTACACACCCTCGGATACTTAGTCTGGTGAAGAGTCTTCAGTAAAGGCAGCCTTCTGCCTGGATGTTGTTCTCATGCAGCGAATTATCGGTTGGCTTGGACTTCAACAGGGCCATCAATCGTTCTGAAGTGAACAACAGTTCCCGGCCAAAGCGAGGTAAACTTCAGTCCAGCTGATATGGAGAAACCGAACAGTTGAAATAACACAAGAACTCTAAGTGTTCTGCTCAACTAGGTTGATCTTTTTTCTTCTCTTCAGGGTCAGGAGCGTACAGACCATCCCCTCTTGTTTACCGCCCAATTGAGCACTAATTACCCAGACTCCCCTGGTGCCCTTTACTGAGTTTGCCTGTGAAGGAGGCGTGTCCATCTCATGTTTGTAGCTCTTCAAATCCCTTCTTCTTATCATTTTTTATCTCCCTTGTCTTCTTCCTCTTCCTTATTCTTCCTCCTCCTCCTCCTAGTACTCCCTCGTCATCCTTCTTCTTTTCCCTCTCCTCTTCCTCGCTTCTTCTTCTCCTTGTTCTCCTTCTTCTCTTCTTTTTTCTCCTCCTCCCATTACTCCTTTTCTTTCTTCTTTTCCTTCTCCTTCTTCTTCTCAACCTCCTTTCCCTTGTTCTTTTTCTTCTCCCTCTCCACCTCCTCATTTTTCTCCTCCTTCTCTTCTTTTTTCTTCTCCTCATTCTTCTTTTCCCCTTTCTCTTTCTACTTATTCTTTTCTTTCTTCTTCTTCTACTCCCTCTTCTCCCCCTCCTCCTTCTCCCTCTCCTCCTTCCCTCCTTGTCCTCCTTCTTCTCTTCTTTCTTCTCCTCCTCTCATTACTCCTTTTCTTTATTCTTTTCCTTCTCCTACTTAACCTCCTTTCCCTTGTTCTTTTTCTTCTCCCTCTGCACCTCCTCATTTTCTCCTCCTTCTCCTCCTTCACTTCTTTTTTCTCCTCCTCTTCATTCTTCTTCCTTTCTTTCTTCTTCTCCTCCCCTTTCTACTTCTACTTCTTCTATTCACTCTTCTCCTTCTCCCCCTCCTCCTTCTTTCCTCTTCCTCCTCTATCTCTTTTTGCCTTAGCTGATATGTGAAAGACCCCTAAACTTCAGCCAAGTTTTGTAAAAACCACAACAATTATAGGGTCAGCCCAGCTTCCATCCTAAACTCGAACTGGTCATTGAGGTGATTAAGTGTATCCAGGAAATCATCACCGATGCAGACATTTCTGGAAAATCAGCACTGTCCACTCACTTAAAAGGCATTTTGTTCCGCCATTCCGAAACTCGGGTCCCATCATAAATCAAAAGATAACGTCGGTGTTCTAACACTGGGTCAGAACGGTCGAGGGCCGAGGGCTCCAGTCACCACTCTCTCATTCATTACAATCACACTGTTTACATGCCATTACTCAGAACCAGACAGATGCAGCTGTTGAAATTGACTGTTTTTCATCCAAAAGAAGTGTTTTTAATGAGAGGAACCTTTGCAATGCTGCAGCGTCTAAACTTGACATCATTACTCCATTTATGCTACCTCATTATGTTTATTATCGATGCTTTTCTGGTTTGAGTTCAGGAAAGGCTCTGATTCACAGGTTTCTGTTCACTGAGCATTTCCAACCTGAAGGCATTCAGATCCCACATCCAACCCATGCATACACCGTTCTGAGCTCACTGCCTCTTTGAGGTTTCGCCCAGGCATCTGTTGTCAGAGAGGGTTATTTGGAGAGCCAAGGCTGCCAGACAAACACAGCAGCCTCTTATACCGCACGCGCCCTCTCTCCTTCTCCTCAAACCTCGGCGGACGTCCTCTCCTATATGGCAGTCCGCCCACAAAAAAAGTTTACTCAACATCCAAGCCTTATTCTGCTTTTATGACTTAGTTCAAGTCCTCATTTATAATGCTTATAACATTCATGGCAGGCAGCCACAGGACAACCAAAGGCCAAGAAGCACGAGAACAGGAGTGAAAGCCGGAATGTTGATGGGACAAGGTGAAAACTGTCTGAGCGATAAAACGAGAGATGGATGAGCATTCGTAAGAGCGCCGGATCCAGAGAGAAAAATAGCCCATGGCTCTTGGCGTCCCCATGCCGGGTATCACATAGCCGCCCGTTTGGCAGCACTTACAGACGCTCGCGTTTGAATCCTAAATAATCACTAAACATGTGTCAGAAATTTCCTGCTCTATCAATTGGGCAGCGGCTAGATCTAAATAAAATCGTTTCTTAAGTGTTCACTTGATCCTGAGACTCCGGTCCCCCAAGCAAGTCGGGAAGTGCAGCCAAGGAACTGACGGGGTGCAATGTACTCTGTACTCACACACACACACAAACACAGGGTAGTTAAAGGTAATGAACGCTCTAACAAATCATACAAATGTCTTAGCGGGCTAAAGAAAGCTTTACAGGTTTGCTATACGGCAGGTTCCAAAAGTTTAAGACCACTGCCAAGAACTCATCAAAAACTAATACAAATTTGTCAAACTGCATTTCCCAAACCATATTAAATCATTCTTTAAAAACATCCAATCAAAAAATGTAAGATGCAGGAATTTTTTAAGGAACCCAGGAATCGCATTGACGGACAAGGTTGCAAGAGAAAGCTTAAAGATTTTACACAAAAAATGTTTTGCCACTTTTTTGACCCATAAATGTTGTGACAGTGTTGTGTTGTACAGCCATGTTAGATGACACCAGAGTGTTAAATAATGCGGATAGCACATGTTAAGTTTTTCCTTAAAGCACAAGGTTTTTACCAATGTTCTTTTTGGGGGGTGCACTAGTGCATTACAGTGTGCTGGGCCTTCTGATTAGCTGGCCTTCCACCATTACCCTAAAGTAAAGGTCTGAAAATGGGTATAATACCTCACCTTTAATGACTGGCCAAACGCAAACATCGTAAAAGTCTCAGATAAAGTCTGACTGGTCAGAAGGTGACTGATCAGCAAAAAAAGAAATGTCTTTGTGAGTCATACCTTCACAGTGCTTTCCGTCTCCCTTATAACCAGACTTGCAGATGCATTTGTACGATCTGTATGTGTTCTGGCAGATGGCGTCAATGCTGCAGTTGTCTGTGGTCTCCGCACACTCATCCACATCTGAGAGAGAGAGAGAGAGAGAGAGAGAGAGAGAGAGAGAGAGAGAAAACATGATGTTAGAGGTTATTGGGTTAAAAGAAAGATGTACAATTTTAATTTATTGATGATATCAGGTATTGATGATCCCGCCCCCCAACAAAAAAAGCTTATATACAGAGACAGTCATTGAAATGTCAGGGTAACACGTAATTGGTGGTTCAAATAATGTGTGATATGTGGTTAATGGAATGAGCAGCATGGTGGTGTAGTGGTTAGGATGTCTGTCTCAAAGCAAGTAGGTCCTGGGTTCGAGTCCTGGGCTCGGGATTTCTGTGTGGAGTTTGCATGTTCTCCCTGTGATTACATGGGTTTCCTTCGGGTACTCCGGTTTCTTTGAACAGTCCAAAGACATGCACATCGGGCTAGTTGGCTGTTCCAAATTTCACGAGGGGTGAGTGTGAAGGGTTGTATGTGTGTTGGCCCTGCGATGGTCTGGTGAGCTGATCAGGGTGTACCCCACCTTCGTCCGTGTCGGCTGTTGGATTTAGCAAATCGGCAAATGAGTCAGTGAGTAAGTATCATGGCATGACATCAGGACAAGTCGCTTTTGGGGCATGGCCTACATTTACATTTATGGTATTTGGCAGACTCTCCTTATGCAGAGTGACTAATATCTTATCTAAATTATAAAATGATCTGTTGACAGTTAAGGGTCTTGCTCAAGGGCCCAATAGTAGCAGATTAGTGGTACTAGGGCTTGAACCTCCAACCTTCTGATCAGTATCCCAGAGTCTTAACCACTGCCCCACTGGTGCACCACAGACCTTCATATTCCAATCAGAAACTGGAGAATCCAAGCTAACTTGCTAAGTGATACCTTTGAGGTGTCTAAGTTAGAGAGAAAATCTCGAGGCGGTTATCGCTTGGGTGATTTGACTGAATCCTCAACATCCACCTTTTGCTTTGCTGCTTGTTAGTTTGAGTCTAAGGTTTGAATATCACTTACAAAAACAATTATAAACTCACTAATAGGTGTGCATATAAGCATACTATTCATACTTTGTGTCGCCTCAACGAGTGCGTAGGAAAGGGCCATTGATACTCAAGGTGCATAAAACTTCAATGTGAAAACTACTTTCTCCCCGAGTTACAACCTATGCTATATCTGTTCTCTTCATCAGTTCCTGTTAAAACCTTTCCCTCTCATCTCTGTATCTTCCCGTGAAGGCGAGTTCCCGTCACAGCAGAGCAACTGAGTAAACTCAACGGTATTACCGCCGCCTCCAGCTGCACCGTTTAAAACCAGCACATCAAGCCCAAGCCAATATCCACCACAGATCTCTCCAGGCCTGGATGCGCTAAGCTAATTGCGCTGCTGTGATGATCTGGCATTGATTTGAGGGTTGAAAAGAAAATCGTACCTGAAAGCATGTGCCAAGATGCAGACGACATGATGAACAAGTTAGCAGGAGACTTGCATCTGTCTTTACTTAAACACGCCAAACAATTCTGTTATTAGTGATAATAGAAACAGACGTAGCTCTATCCTGGCAGGCTAATCAGACAGGAATGTAGATTGCAAATTACTGCTCATTTTTTTTGTGTATGACATTTCTAGCGTCGCATCAAGAGAGTCTTTGGCAGTTCAGGCACATACAAACAGAAGAACAGACGAAAATGTTTAATCTGCGAAATTACTGCTGAGTGTTTATCATTACAGGAGCAGCTGCCTGTCACTTTTAATACCACCATCTCTTTTTTTTTTTTTTTTAATACAAAAACACCCAAACAATCTCTACACAACAGCGTCTAAGGAATTTCAGACGAAGATGTGAGGAAAGGAAAAGTGGAACTGGGTTTTTTTGGTCTTTAAATTTAATACCTTGAGCTAGTTAGAGTCATAAATAAGCTAATACTAGTGCACCGATTTGGTTGAGAGATGAAACTTTCCATCTATAAACCTAACGGAGGCCATTTTAAGGACAAAACCCTTTTAATTCGATTAAAACAAAAACCTACCAAAGCCAGAACCAGCCTGGACAGCTAGAAGTGGTCTAACCAAGAACCAGAATCAGCCTAAACAACTGGAACTTGCCTGCCAATCTAGAACTAGCCTAACAAACTAGAACCAACCTGACCAGTTAGAACCAGACTGAACAACCAAGCCCAGTCAGCTAGAACTAGTTCACAAATCCTCACTAATACCATCAAATCAAACTAGTCTGATCAGCTAGAACCAACCTGACAAGCTAGAATAAGCTTGACTAGGTAGAACCAGCTTGTTCCAACCATCAAATCACTAATATCTTCATACCAAACAAATCTGACCAGATAGAATCAGTAGGACTAACACGGCTGGTTAAACCCAACTGTCCTAACCAGGTAAAACCAACTAGAACCAGCCTGGCCATAAATAACCAAACTGATCAATGAGGTTTGTAAATCCAGCCCTCTTGAACCAGCATATAATGCCCAAATCCCTCTAGTACCATCAAAACAAAACCTGCCAAAAATCAGAGCCAGCCTGGACGGATAGAAGTAGTCTGACCAACCAGAACCAGCCTAAGCAGCTGGAATCTGCCTGATTATCTAGAACTAGTCTAACAAACTAAAACCAGTCTGCCTAGTTAGAACCAGAATGAACAACCAGGTTTGGCAGTCCATTCAGTTAGAACGAGTGTGCAAAATCCAATGTCCAAATATCCAATACTACCCTCAAACCAAACAAGCCTGACCATTTAGAATCAGAAGGAACAACACGGCTGGTTACCCTAACTGATCTAACCAGGAACAACCAGCCTGACCAAGTAGAACCAGCCTGGCCTTGAAGAAGCAGGTTTGTCAAGAAAACCAGCCTGAAGGTGACAAAAAGCCCCCAATACCATTAAAAACTTGCCAAAACATGAACTAGCTTGGACAGCTAGAAGGAGTATGACCAACCCAAACTTGCATATAACCAGTCTGGCAATCGAGAACCAGCCTGATCATCAAATGATAACAACCAAGAAAAGATACAATCAGCATGGAAGTGTCTACCATCCTAAAACCATCAAACAGGATATGACTTGACCAGAAAGAATTAGCCTAACCAACCAGTTAACAAGCGAAAGCCCATTAATAGCATTAAAACCAAACTCTTCTGAAATGACCAAACACAACTAACCAACTAACTGACAACTAACATTTAAGATAATGTGATTGCATAGATTAAACGTACCGGCCTTTGGATTCAGAAACCACATTAACCTGAGCTTAATAAGCCAAACAGATTTATGTGAATTTTTTTGAGTAACGGAAACCACAGATTTGTTTCACACCACTACAAAGATAAGATCTGGATAAGTCAGGTAGGGTACATGTAGTGGCTCTGTGGCGAGCAGCCTTCTATATTCCTCAAATGTGAAGTGCATTTGATGAGAAACTGTTTACGTTACAGGGCTTTTAGTGCTGCTGTACTGTAACTACAGAGCGCTGGAGCTCAACATACACGTCAGATAAAGACTTAAAACGAACAATCAGTCACAGGCACCATCACTTGGTGGTGTGGTGAAATAACAGAGGGAAAAAAATCTCTGGTTTACAGAAAGCCAGCTTGGATATTTGGTCTGATTATGGACCACTCTTTCACATTTTTTTACTAAAAAATCCTAGAGATGGCATGGTGTGAGAAGGTCCTGGGTTTGAGTCCCAGTCTCAGCAAGGGCGTTTGTGTGTAGAGTTTGCATGTTCTCCCTGTGCTTTTGTGGGTTTCCTCTGGGTACTCCCGTTTCCTCCGACAGTCCAAAGGCATGCACATTAGGCTAATTGGCATAATTGGTCCAAAATGTCCCTAGGTGTGAGTGTGAGAGTGAATGGCTGTGTGTTTGCCCTGCAATAGGCTGGTGAGCTGAGATGTACCCCACCTTCGCCCAAAGTCGGCTGAGATAGGCTCCCGCCTCCCTGCAACCCTAATAGAAATAAGCAGTTCGGCAAATGAATGAATGAATAAATGAATAATTATGGGTAAATCAGGGGCAAATTTAAAAAAATATTATAAGTTCTTTTTCATATCTTTGGCTTATATTACAACAGGCACACAGCCAATAGGAGATGCCCAGTTAATCAAGTTTTACACAGAAACTGAAAACATAAAGAATAAATCTGAGATGCACTCATACAGTGTAAGGTACCTCCACCACGCAGATGTTCTATGACCAAATGTTCCCGTGAGATGTTCTATGACCAAATTAGTGATAAAACTCTCTCGTTTGAAGGATTTACGAGATAGCTGGGGTTTGACCTTTCAAGGTCACTCAAGGTCAAAGGTAATTGTCTCATTTGAAAGTCCATATATGGTTTCCTATTAGTATCCCGCACTAACAGCATGTCTATCAGAACTTGTTTCAAAATGATAAGTGCTCTATCTTCAAAGCTTTGTGACTTGCTCTGGCCTTGACCTTTGACCTTGACATACCAAATTCAGATCATCGCTAGGACCCAGGTAGAGTAGTGTTCCCAACAAGTTTGGTGAAAATCCATGCACAAGTATGGTCAGGATTTTGCTCACAGGCAAACTGACAGACAGACTGGGTTTTGTGGTGGAGGTAATTGGTGAGGCAGCACATGAGGGCTAATTTACTCAGCTTTGGCCAAAAGTTAGAAATTCTGCTCACTAAAAAAAAGGGATGATGATGTGCTTAAATCATACCCAGAACTGGCATCCAGTTGAATCACTGTCCATCTATCAACCAGCAAGAAACTGCGGGTTAGGGAGGATTTCTGCCAAGCATCCAAAGCAAAAACCCAAAAACTATGTGCTGCTTTTTCACAGAACAAATAAACATGTCAGTGTTAATCTGTCTGAAAATGGGCTTTTAAGAACATTCCTCTGACATTTAAAAAGAAAAAAGGAAAAGAAAAAAACGCTTGGGTTAAATAACGCATGCCTAGAAATTGACTCATGCTGCTTCTTCTTTTCTCTCGCTGTCCTTTTGCACTCTATGAACAGCGGACATTATTTTTGTATATGATGATATAAACATCGCGGACAGCCCAAGATTCGGTGCCACATTTCCATCATCATTAAAGTGTGATGCAGATGAGGTCACATCTCTCTCTCTCTCTCTCTATCTCTATCTATCTATCTATCTATCTATCTATCTATCTATCTATCTATCTATCTATCTCTCTCTCTCTCTCTCTCTCTCT
>JBCNYH010000022.1:34161995-34173425 GCA_039654325.1 Tandanus tandanus | reverse complement strand
TACATACTAATACACTATACTATATACTATACATACTATCTACTATACTATACATACTAATACACTATACTATATACTATACATACTAATACACTATACTATATACTATACTATATACTATACATACTAATACACTATACTATATACTATACATACTATCTACTATACTATACATACTAATACACTATACTATATACGATATACTATACATACTAATACACTATACTATACATACTATCTACTATACTATACATACTAATACACTATACTATTTACTATACTATATACTATACATACTAATACACTATACATACTAATACACTATACTATATACTATATATACTAACACACTATACTATATACTATACATACTAATACACTATACTATTTACTATACTATCTACAATACATACTAATACACTATACGATATACTATACATACTAATACACTATACTATCTACTATACATACGAATACACTATACTATATACTATACATACTAATGTACTATACATACTATCTACTATACTGTACAATATACTATAATATATAATATACTATATACTATACTATACATACTAATGTACTATACTATATACTATACATACTGATGTACTACATTATATACACTATACATACTAATACACTATACTATCTACTATACATACTAATACACTATACCATCTACTATACTATATACTATACATACTAATGTACTATACTAAATACTATACATACTATCTACTATACTGTACTATATACTATACATACTATATACTATACATACTAATACACTATACTATCTACTATACTATATACTATACATACTAATGTACTATACTAAATACTATACATACTATATACTATACTGTACTATATACTATACATACTATATACTATACATACTTATACACTATATTATATAATATACTATACATACTAATGTACTATACTATATTCTATACATACTAATGTACTATACTATATACACTATACTATACATACTATATACTATACACTATACATACTAATACACTATACTATAAACTATACATTCTATACACACTTTATACTATACACTACATACTATATACTATATACTATACATACTAATATACTATATACACTATACTTTTTTCATTTGCATGAATGGTTCTGGTTTCCATTCTTTGCTGTCTGATTCGGTGTTACGTGATGAGCCAATGACTTGAACATTACGTGAGTGAAAACATTCTGAGGGTTAGAAAAAATGTGACTGAAGCTCCCTCTTTAAGGCCATTGGAATGCTTTTGTCTGATTCGAGTCCTTTTTTCTCTCTCTCTCTCTTCTCTTTGCAGTTTCGCCTCTGTAGCCGAGCCCAGTCACGCTGGACAGTTTACCACACGGTCAACCATAAACTTTATAACTGCCACCTCAAAAATGCACATCAGCTTTCACCAGAGAGAGAGAGAGAGAGATTTAAATACTTCAGAGAATTTTCTCTTTCTGAGTTTTCGGGAGCATGATTTGTGAGAAATGTAAAACAAATAACACACAGCTTTTATATTTCTTCATGTCACAATTCATTTTCTTGAAGTGAGACAGAAACCCAAACAGTCGTCTTACAGAACAGGGACTGAATCTCACAACCTTCAGTGTCTGATCTCATCTGATATTTCAGAGCTGCTGCAGCAATCAAACAATTTCTATATTAAAAATCAAACTGAATTAAATTTTGTGATATCAAATCGAATGAATTCTGATATTTAGATTCATGTTTTTGTTTCTTTTCTACAGTTTTCTCCATTTTCTCCATACGTAAAATATATTCAGTCTCACTTAAATAAAATTTTAAAAATACACTTTAAAGAGTAAACTATAAAAATTCTTGACAGACTTGTGTTAAACACCATTTATACAAATCCCACCCCTTTTACTCTCTGGATTGCTAACATTTTAGAATGTTAGCGTCTTAACATTTTAGTGCAAAGGGATGCACTGTTACTGCAACTCAACTTTTTCATTCGTCAATCTCCAAAACCCCGCCCACTTGACGTGATTGCATTTAAAGCAAAAATAACAAGAGCACTCAGAGCGCAAACCCCTGCCAAGCCCAAAAAAAATATATATATATATATTTTTTTAAATTACAAAAAAATTAAAACCCCAGAAAGAACACAGCACCCCCTGTTGGGCCTGATGTATTAAGGCACTACAAAAAAAAAGTAAGTCATTATTGTATAATGTTAAAGAATCATTAAAAAATTCCTGGCTGCAGAATTTAATACGGATCATTTTGAAAATTAGAAATATTTAAATTTTAAAATCTTGTACACTGAGTAAACTCATTTGCTACATTTGTTTTTCCTCACTTGCTATCGTGAACACAGGATGAAACATTTCATAATGTGGGTACTTGGCTAATTTTTACCTTGTGCTGCAGTCCTGCAAACCTCCACCAAGCCCAGCAATACTGCATATGAACCAAAATGTCAAAAATCACCTTATCGCACAATGTTAAAGAAATTCTTTTAAAAAACTCCGAGATTTAGAATTTGATTCAGATCATCTCCAAAATTTAAAGAAGACTTCTTTTGCCAAAGCCCCGCCTCTGGTGGAAATTTCATGAAAATACGCAAATAACTTTTTGTATAAATGTAGTTTTGTGTAAAATTTTACAAAATAATGCATTTTCTTTCTCTTTTTAAGAATAAGTAGATCTAAAGTACCACAGTTCGCTCTCTTTCTATTAGTTTCCAAAAAATTGTTCAACAAAGAAATCTAGCAGCCACAGATTAGCGTGATACTCTTATTGTGCCAAGTTCATGTTAGTTTTAAGCTGTTAGCGGATTTGCGGATCTTACTCATCTGCCAAACCGCTTACTCCTATTAGGGTCATGAGGAGGCTGGCGCCTATCTCAGCCGACACTGGGTGACACCCAAGAACACCCTAAACAGCTCAGCAGACCATCGCAGGGCCAACACATATACAACCATTCACACTCACACCTTGGGGCAATTTGGAACAGCCAGTTAGCCTAATGTGCATGTCTTTGGACTGTGGGAGGAAACCGGAGTACCCAGAGGAAACCCACGCAAGCACAGGGAGAACATGCAAACTCCACACAGAAGCACCCCAGCACGGGACTCGAACCCAGGGCCTTCTTGCAGTGAGACGGACGTGCTAACCACTACACCACCGCGCTGTCTGAGTTGCATTGCATGACTCAATTTTTTTTCCCCCAGTTATATCCATCCTGGTTGATCGTAGTGAGAAAAGTATTACATTTTAAGCAGAGCTAGCAAAAAAATTTCTGATTTCCGACTACGTTCTGAATGGGTCGTAGGTTTTCAGAGTAACTGTATTTAAGTGATTTTCTCAAACAAAAATGTGTTTGGGTTTTTAAGGAGGAAATATGGATAAATAGTCCATGCTGAGATCTAAACCTGTTCTACACGCAGGTCTAAACCAACCTGCTTAATAATTTCTATTGAAATGGCCTGAAACAGTAAATACGGGATGTACAGAGGGTAAAAACTAAAGGTGGGTCGACTCTTGCAGCTGCAGCAGAGCTTCGTTCTCATTGAAGGACGAGCTTCGAGTTCAAAGTATCACCACAACCCAAAGGACAAGGGGGGGGGGGGGAAGCTGGTTGCAATTGCCATTAGCCTTGAACAAACCAAGTGTTTATTTTACTATCACCGTCTCCTAGTAATGCACATGTTTCGAGTGTGAATGGAGTTTAGTGGCAGCTTGGATGGTGGATAATCTCCAGTCGTGATGTCCGGTCATTTAAAAAAAACAAAAAACGGAAAAATCTGTAAGCGAGTGCGTCGTGTCCGGGCTTCGGTTGTGCAACAGCTCTCAGTGTGTACACGGAGAATAATCATGGAGCGTGTCTGGAAATAACAACGTCTTCCATATGTATTACTACGTTTCTATGGTTACAATATCAGTTTATTGTGTTTTCATCATTTGGTGGAATTTATTCTATGGTAAAAACATCACCGGATACAAGTACGCTAAGTATCCAGGATTTCCTTAATAAAATGATCGAGTTAAAAAAAGAATAAAGTCTCATGTTCATCAGTTTTCGTACCTTCCTGATAATAAAAACACTAGACACAAAACGACAGCAAAAGCAGCTCATTAGGAGCGAGTAGACATTCAGAAGAACCCGTAGCGCGAGATCTCAGCTGCGTACAAGGCCATTGCTCACGCCGACAAAAGAACAGGGCAACTTCATGGAGTGAAAGGCAAGACAAAGCAAACAAACCCCCTCGGCTGAATAAAGAAGGAGTGAAGTTGTATTCCACCGTCCCCTCCCCTCTCCGTGGGAGTCTGCAGTACCAGTTTGGCCTTTTCCGTGCTCTCTGGCACGCCTGAATCAGGCCACCGGGTTCGGTTCCCACACAGAAAGCATCCTGTCAGGGCTCGACGACAACGACGTCGCCCTCCGAGTCTGTGCGTCTCCCTCTGTCTCGGCTTCTTAGCACTTTCTCTGCAGGCTCTGAGTACGGTTCTCGGGCTGGGAGACGGAGCAGAGGTTACACTGACACGTCGTCGTTAGCAGCGGTTGCCGTGGTGCTGCGTCTCACACACACCGATCGAATCGTCCGATTCCTCCCGTATCTCATCGTCTTTTTTTTGCTAAACAGTCACTTCATAAACATCTTTTTAACACGTTATCAGCAGAGTACTTCTCACCGGAGTCATCAGGAAGCACTGGACAGAACAACATCCCAATCGGGGGGATTACTTCCAGGTCAAAAAAATTAGCAAGTTAGTGAGTCTGAACAGACATAAAACACTTTCGAATGTACTGCTAGCGGAAAACAATCAGCAAAAAGATGATGATTACTTTCGACTAATCTCACATTTTTCGAAATAGCACTCGACTAGTCGTTATGTAACAAAAGACACACAAGGAGCGCCTGAAAAAATCTCCACTGCTAGTCTGCCTCTGTGTAGTGCATTGCTCGCTATTGCTAGCATTACTGCTAGCGTTAGCTGCTGGCGACAGGTGTTTCACCTTCAGATGATTGAGCATAGTGGAGGTATTTTTGTCATACTCAACCCTAGACTCCGTATCATATTCAGTGAAGGACTTCCATACATATGAATATCGGCCACACGCTGCCATTTTTATCCTCGACAAGTTGACAGTCACCCACAGCGCCACTAGTGGTACCTTACACGACTAGTCGATTAACAGGTGAAACCCTGACGCCACAGCAACATGCCAAATATTACAATTTATATACCATTTATTTAAATGAACGATAAATACTTTTTATCCATTTATAATTAAACATAGCGTCATGAAACACGCCTGAAGACTATCTCAGCCGACACTGTGCGTAGACGGGCTACACCCTGAACATTGCTACACCATCGCAGGGCAGCACGCACACAACCATTCACACCCACATCCAGAACCAACCCGTCCCGCCCTCTCAATTATCAACATATTAAAAAAGATAAACAATGACTTCATGCAAGGGATCTAGCTAGTTTCTTCTGTTTGTATTTTTCTGGCCCTGAAATTTACTCCGCCCTTTTTTACTGATTGGTCAGAATATTTGATTAGAAGTCGTGGAGCCGTTTGAGGGCGTGAACAACAGAAGGCTTGTTATGCTTTCACTACAATTTCACAGATGGCAGGTGGCTGTAAAAGTTGCTGATTGTCCCTTTAATATAATCACAGTACAGTACTTAACAATATCAACAATACCGCTAGCACTTTTCCTCCTCACGTAAAAGCGCACGACGGGACTGTACAGGACGGCGTGAAAACAACCAAGACGTGTCTCTGAGAGATGATTATTAGCTTAAACCCTTTGGAGTTTCATCAAACATTTTTGGATGTTGGGTCAAACCCCTGATGTTCGCTTAAAGAGAAGAGTTTGTTATAAGATACTACAGAAACGACCACACACACACACACACACACATAGATCAACACAGCATGGCTAAACAGGTGCAGCCCACGTCGGCCAAACACCACAGCGCCGCTAACACTGCGCCGCCGCACGGTCTCGTCCTCAGCAAACTGGATGTTGTGGAAAACGAAAAAGAGGAAAAGTGGTTCAAATTGCAAAATGTAAATATTGAGTTTTCCCACAATGGGAAGTAGACCACCCAAGATGCAAACAACCCCCCCCTACACACACACACACACTATGTCCCTGTCAAGCAGCTCAGGGGACTGTGTCTGAGTCTGAACCTTCAGCATGTACCCCCTCCAAATCCTCCCAACACACACACACACACACACACACACACACACACACAGGTAACCCACCCACTGTTTCTGGAGGTCTCTACTCAAACTCCACTGATGGCTGTAAGTGTGTGTGCGTGTGTGTCGATCATGCCTGAGACACACTTTGATTGGCCTGATTTAATATCTGAATCTGATATTTTCAACAATAAATAATTGAGTTTCTTCAATATGTAATGATATAAATATAAACATCATGTACTGTAGAAATGTCTATGATATTATCATGTATCGTGATATAATTGTTGGTCTGAGGAATTCGCCCAGCCGTAGTTCAAGCGAAAATTTTGTCCACGTCACTCATTAAAAAGCTAATAAATCTGTATTTATTAGCTTTTGTGTGAGCTACACGGAAGGTACTGTGATGTGCCGGTTTTCATTCTGCAGGAAATTGTGTGTGTGTATATATATCTGTGTGTTTGTCTGTCAAGAGTTCACGATTGCGTGCTCGGTCCTAGTAGACCTTGGACAGACAAACACATGAAATGTTTTCAAACCATCTCACACAAGGTCAGAGGAAGCTCTGTGTGCCCACGCGTTCTATAAAAACGCTTCCTTAATACATTTCAGCAAGACGGAATCGGAAATCTGAATCGCCCGCATGACTTTAATTGGTGCCACGCGAAAGGTCGGTGAACGCCTGTGTACATCCACCAGTCATTGCAAATAAAGTTACCATACGATTCAGTTACATCATCTTTAAAATTATATATATTTGTGTCAGACTTCAAGAAATTATTTTAATATCAATAATTATTTAATTTGTTGCAAGTAAAAACATCGTAAATACAGTTCAAATTTGCCCTACGATGGGCTGGCGAGTTGTCCAGGGTGTTCTCTTCCCTCACCCAGAGTCGGCTGAGATGGGCCCAGCCTCCCGGCGAACCTAATCAGGATTAAGCGGTTCAGAAAATGAATGAACAGTTCAAAGTATTTTGGATTTTTTTTTTTTTTTGTAAGACTGCAATAAACTAAAATAAACAATTATTTATTTATTTCTACACTATTTTATCCAACTCCAAATTTGAAGCTTGTTTGGTTTTATTTGCAGATAAATTAGCTTTTTGGTAATAATAATAATAATAATAATAATAGATAAATAAACAAACAAGCAAACAAACATTCAGACAGACAGATAAATGGACAGATAGCTAGAAATAAATAAACAAAATTAAAAACATTTCAAAGCTTGAAGGCTGAACAAATTTATGTTTCATTTGTAGCAGATTTAAATTTAACCCTTAAACAAGCAACGTGCACCAAGAGATACTACAGATTTTAACTCTGTTTATTACCTTAATAAGGCAACATATACTGGGAGATACAACTCATAAAACCCAAAATATACAAAAAAAAATAAGAAATAATAATGAGAATAATTTACTTGGATCTTAAATAGAAGAATAATAACATAAAATTATGTTTTACAATTTGTTTTCCACTTGTGCCTGTTTAGGAGTTAACTATAGTAAAGCTATCTTAATTTTATTTTTAAATAAAAAAATTTTTTAATCATAAAAAATAAACAGTATAAACCTGAATGTTTTCACTGGAATTTCAAGTATATATATATAAATAAAAGAGTACACTGAGAAATGTTTATGGTGATAAATTTTGACTGATTTTGGCGTATAAAGAGACTTTGGCGAATAATGAGACTTTGGCGAATAATGAGACTTTGGCGAATAATGAGACTTTGGCGAATAATGAGACTTTGGCGAATAATGAGACTTTGGCGTATAATGAGACTTTGGCGTATAATGAGACTTTGGCGTATAATGAGACTTTGGCGTATAAAGAGATTTTGGCGTATAAAGAGACTTTGGCGTATAATGAGACTTTGGCGTATAATGAGATTTTGGCATATAATGAGATTTTGGTGTATAATGAATAATCATGCTTTTAAAAATTACCTCAAGAAATACGCAGTCCAGCATACTCCAAAAAGAATGGGGGGGGGGGCTTAAAATGTGAGCAGGAACCAGTAAAAAATATTTGAAAACTTTCACACATTGTTTGTCTGATCTCTCGTAGAGACCATAAAATGTTTCTAGACTTCTGATCTGCAGAACCTCTTTAGCTGCTTTCTTTCTGCCACAAACTGTATTTTAATTCCCTTTCATTTTCAGCCGCATTAAAATTTTAATTTTATTCTAATGTCAGATTCGTCATTTCACCCCCTTTTCTCTGGTCATCATTTCCAGCTAATTTGCCCTTTTTGATTGAAAAACTGCCATTCCAGCCCCTTTTTTCCAATTTAGTTAGTTAATTAATCTCGATTATGTACTTATGTGATGTTAGCGAAGTCATCGCCATATAGCTAGATTTTATTTCACTTTAATAAACTATAAATAATCTCCATTTAGAAAAGCTATGGAACAGAAAGTGAGAGCGATGCATCAGGGCGTATTAAAACTGAGAATATCGCATTGTGACAAGAGAACATTATCACTGTTGGACAGAGGAAAGGGGGCGGGGCTTCCAGGGGGTGAGTAAACAGCAGAGTTTGACCTGACTGTCAATCATTCCAGAGTCATGAGTCAACCTGCAGTATATGTTATAGAGGGGAGAATAAAACCCAGAAGATGCTCTTGTGGTATACATTTCTGTCCTCTGAGTGATGGTCTGGATACAGTAACAGGGAGGTGTGTACAGTATGTTTGGGAAGAACATGAGCTTCACCCTGTGTTTATATCTGTCTAAACAATAAAAAATTCACCACTCAGCAAGAAATACACCGAAAACTTGGAAAAGACTTTCACAGGAAGCACCCTTAACATCCGTTGTTTTCTGTTTGTAAAATGAACTCTCGTATCAGCTTCATAACCACCAAATTCTTACAAGCATCAGAAATAAAATCTGCGTGTTATTCAGATGTACAGAGACTCTTAACCATCTACTGACATATACTGGCTTAAAGATAAGTAATGATCTCTAGATGAAAGAGAGAGAGAGAGAGAGAGAGAGAGAGAGAGAGAGAGAGAGAGAGACACAGACATACAGACACAGAGAAAGAGAGAAAAATACAGAGAGAGACAGAGACAGTGAGAGAGAGACAGACAGAAAAAGACAGAGGAAGTAAGAAACAGTAAGAAAAAGACAAAGAGAAAGAGAGAGAGAGAGAGAGAGAGAGAGAGAGAGAGAGAGAGAGAGAGAGAGAGACATAGTGAAAGAGACAGGCACAGTGAAAGAGAGAGACAGATTGAAAAAGAAAGGGACAGAGAGAGCGTGCGAGAGAGAGAGAGAGAGAGAGAGAGAGAGAGAGAGAGAGAGAGAGAGAGAGAGAGAGAGAGAGAAAGAGAGAGAATGGGAGTGGTAGGAGGAGAAGAAAACAGAAGATGGGAGGTGAAAGAATGACAGGAGGGAGAAAGACAGGACAGAAGGACCAGGGAGAGAATGAAAGAGAAACAGGGGTGACAGAAAATATGAGTTAAAAAGAAGTAAAGAGAAAGACAGAAAAGAGCAAAAGACCAAAAATTTACTGATTTTGGATCCATATCCAGTCAACGGGGTCCTGGGTTTGAGTTCTGGGTTCGGAGAGGGTGTTTCTGTGTAGAGTTTGCATGTTGTTTCTGTGCTTGCGTGGGTTTTCTCCGGGTACTTTGGTTTCCTCCCACAGTCCAAAAACATGCATATTAGGCTAATTGGCTGTTCCAAATCGCCCCTATGTGTGAGTGTGTGTGAATAGATGTGTGTGTTGGCCCTGCAATGGCCTGGTGAGCTGTTCAGGGTGTCTTGTAGGATTAAGTGATTCAGCAAAAAAATAAATGAATATCATGCATAATACTTGGTATTTATGAAACTTAGGTATCCAGATGCTTTTAGCCAATACATTTAACTGGCTAGAAATAACTGACCAAATATGGAAGCCAAGGCATGGTTGAGCACCAGACTGTAAAGAGACATTAAAGCCAGGGGAAGGGAGTGGTGAGGATGTACAGCTGTGATGGGTTATCATTAAAGAATGTTTGGTTTTGCTGGGAGTTGTGAGACATGATAAAAAGGTGAGACTTGAGAGCCACAAGGGGTGGAGAAAGAGTATACAGGGTGTAGCCCCACCTCTCACCTGAAGTCAGCTAAGATTGGCTCCCAGTGGATAGATGGATTTTCAGAAAGTGCTTTATTCTGGACATCAACATGGGTGTTTCTCTGTGGGGTTTGCATGTCCCCCTATTGATTGTATGGGTTTCCTCTGGGTACTCTGGTTTTTTTCCACCGTTCAAAGACATGCAAATTAGGCTAATTGGCTATTCCAAATTACTTTTAGGTATGAGTGTGAATGGTTGTGTGTGTTTTGGTCCTGCAATGGTCTGGTGAGCTGTTCAGGGTATAACCTGCCTTTGCTCAGAGTTGGCTGAGATAGGCTCCACCCTCCCTGCAACCCTAGTAGAATTAAGTGGTTCGCCAAATCAATTAATTAACTTTATTCTGGTCAGCATATACATCCTGGCTCTGGAGATTAGATGGGAAGTGATGGGTTGGAAAAAAACAACCCTTTAACATCATGCACCACAAACAAAGCTGTCTTTCCTCAAATGAGCTCATCTGTTTAAGGATTAATTCATGATAATGTCTCAGTAGTGACCTAAAGAACGAAGAACTTGATGGTGGTTGAGGAGCTCCCAGTGGAATGGTCAACACTAAAGAGACGGCATGTTCCAGGAAGCTGATTAGTCTGGATGGTTCTCGTCTTTCTTCCACTTCCTGTCTGACAGTGACTGACTCCTCTTTAATGGCGTATCAAGTTTAAATAGAAAGTGAAATGTTTGCTCATGATTCAGAGTTTGTTTACTCGAAATCAGTTCAGGGATGAAGACTGTACGGGATGAAGACTGCTTTCCTGTTGCACTGCGGTACTTTGGTTCTTCTCACTGCAATCCCTAAACACAACGCGTTCAACTTAGACAAGTTAGAAAGGTCAAGCTGGTGCAGTGAGATCTCAGTCAGTATGTCCTGAAAAAAACCCTTTAAGAGATGCTACATCCTGTAACACGTAGTTGGAGATGTGTGGAAGAGTTTGTATTAAGGGAGACAGGAAGTTGATGAGACAAACATCTTAAGACATCCAGGCAAAGGTGGAGAGAAAGTAGGAAAGAGAGAGAGAGAGAGAGAGAGAGAGAGAGAGAGAGAGAGAGAGAGAGAGAGAGAGAGAGAGAGAGACAGAGAG
>JBCNYH010000022.1:34141996-34153785 GCA_039654325.1 Tandanus tandanus | reverse complement strand
GTGGAATCGTGATGATCGTGAGGGAACTTGGTGGAATCGTGATGATCTTGAGGGAACTTGGTGGAATCGTGATGATCGTGACTGTCAAAAATTTTTCCCATGATTATTAAGATGTATTACAATTAGACACCAATCGTGATAGAACATGGGAGTTGTAGTAGAGCATAACAAATCTTGCTTGATGCGCCATCGTAGGGGAACTTAGAAACAGGATTCCTTTGAGTTTCATATCTTGGATGCACCCCGCCTCCTTTTTATACCCCAGTCGTGCTCCAAGAGTTCTCATAAATCATGGAGCTTCATGCTTTTTTGAATGGTGGAGGTTGTGGACATCGTGGCCCAGTTTAAATACAGAATGAAAATCTGTCCTGTTTTGTATGAAACCATAACAAGTAAAAATGTCCTTATCGAGGTAAAAGGTCTCAACCAAAGTGCACAGATGACTTATTACCCCACTATATAATAATATGGGGCGGCACGGTGGCACAGTGGTTAGCCCGTTTTACCTCACAGCAAGAAGGCACAACTTCGATTGCCGGGCTCGGGTGTTTCTGTGTGGAGTTTGCGTGTTCTCCCTGCGCTTGCGTGGGTTTCCTCCGTGTACTCTGGTTTCCTCACACAATCCAAAAACATGCACAGTAGGCTGATTGGCTGTTCCAAATCACCTCTTGGTGTGTGAGTGTGAATGGTTGTGTGTGTGTTGCCCTGCGATGGCCTGGTGGGCTGTTCAGAGTGTACCCCGCCCTCGCTCAGATTCGGCTGAGAGGAACTTCAGCCTCTCCGTGACCCTAATTAGAAAATGAATGAATGAATGAATGAATGTAATAATATAATTTGTGCACTTTACTGAGCTTTACAGGTTAGTTGAAATTGTATACTAATATTTCAAACATCATCAATATTTCACAATAGCTCTCACTGTAAACACCACTGCTGGGACTTTTAGCCCCACCTTCCCCTACATATCTAATTAAGCTTCGTTATCATTTCATACGGTTTAACTTACGGATATGATTTTTCTCCCAACATCACTGGATTCTATCTACTAGATATCGAATATTTCCGATATTACTCATCATCATCATCTTCTTCCAGTTGATCCGGGGGTCACGGGGGCAGCAGCCTATGCAGTGAAGTCCAGACATCCCTCTCCTCAGCCACGGTGGCCGCAAATATCCGATTTGCTGTTTATCCATTAGTGCCGACCCTGGTGGGAGTTATTAAGGAGATTGCTGGTGAACCGCAAGCGTTATTATGGTTATTGTTTGTGCGTAAGAGGCCTCACGCTGAGGAGCTGGAAGGAGCAGCTGTGAGATATAAACCAAATCAGCACGCCACTGGCCTTACTCATCATCCCAACCCTCCGTGTGTGGGCTCAGAGCAAGCCGGAGCGCAGTAGTGAGACCTCACGTCCAAACCTGTTACTTCCTTTTACTGAAGGGACGATAACGAGCAGGAACAAACACTAATCGTCAGAGTATGTACGGCATGTACGGCTTTAATCCAAAGATGATTATTTGCCAGAGATGATGGTGTGATGGGAAGAAAATGTTAACTGCGCACATTCTTCACATGCGTCATGTTAGGACTGCAATTTTTGGCACATATAGCTGAGCAGGCTATTAGACATATCCGATCAGAGGGAGTGGAATAACTGTTGTATTCTGCCCTCTGGATTGTAAGAAATGTGGTATTTTAAATACTGTATTCAAGTTCTTGAAAACTAAAAATGATATATATGTTCTTACCGTTAAGTACTTACAGAAGAGCTGGTTAGCACAACGCTAGCTGGTTAGCTGGACGCCTGATCCACACAGCAAGCCAATAAATTTGGGTTTGGTTTAAAAAAACCTGTCTAAGTCTTTTTAAAAAATGTTTGTACCAATACACACTTACATTTATTCCATATTTTGTTGCTTTTTGTGGAGTTAGACACGAATGAAGAAGACGATGTTAGCAAAAATAGCATTCTAACTAATTAGCATCACTTCAGGCTTGTACACACCGTGCGCTCCCCTCTGGATAGTAGTCAGTGGCATTGGGCCATGCAAAGGATTGAAGGCCGATATAGTTGCATTTGGTGGTGTAATATTTAGCACATCCGCCTCAAAGCAAGAAGGTCCTGGGTTCGAATCCTGGGCTCGGAGAAGGCGTATCTGTGTGGAGTTTACATGTTCTCCCCATGCTTGCATGGGTTTCCTGCAGGTACTCCAGCTAATTAGCTGTTTCAAATTGCATGTAGGTGTGAATATGAATGGTTGTGTGTGTTGCCCTGCGATGGACTGGTGAGCTGTTCAGGGTGTACTCTGCCTTCACCCAGTGTTGGCTGAGATAGGCTCCAGCCTCCCCACGACCCTAATGGGATTTAGGGATGGTGGGGGGAAGAAAAAAATATATATATATAATATTGAGAATGAATAATAAATCTATTTTTTCCCGTAGTGACAGTTCATGGAATAGGATATGAGCCAATATACTAGTAGGAGATTACCCAATCAGAGTGCAGGATTGCTATATACATACATATCTATCTATCTATCTGTCTGTCTAAACTCACTAGTGTTGCACCTACAAATCCACTAGATGGCGCTACAACTCCAGGGAAGTACAAGTCCTCAGTTTTGTGCCTGTACAGCACTGAATAGCTCTCAAACTTTCTCACACTTTCATTTACATAACTTGATCAAATCCCTCAGGGCTTTGTTTTTTACGACCGTGTTTTACAGGCGTCCTAAAAGCATCAACAGTCACTCGAGCAAAATAACAAAAACCTCATGATATGTATTTCTGTAAGAAATTTTTCATTTAACCAGTGTTTAGCTGTGAAAAAAAAAATTGCAAAAACCAGTCGACCAAGAAGGTGAGAGCAAGAAAAAAAAGCAAAACCAAACACAAGGACAAGGATAACTTAAAACGGGAGGCTTCATGTGTCGAGTTTAAACATTAAGCTTGCCATTAGTGAAAATTTCCAAAATGAATGAGGTCTTTGGAAGGTCGGCTGTCTTGAGCGTGTGGTGAAACAGCACTGCTGAGACAGGGGTTGTGTTACAGAGCACTGACTTCAAGCCGTAAAGGTGATTCAGATCAGGTCTGACTGGTTTCTCCAGGATTAGGCTGTGACCTGCTGAAACCACGAAAAGAACCTCGGGTATGCCGGAGCGGTGTTGAAATGAAAAACGTGGATCGGAATATTTTTGAGGGGTAAAGAGACATGAAGCGTGAAGTCTTTGTGTGTGACTCAGGATTCTTGCGCAACAAAAACATCACACCCTGATCATGCCCATGCCTGCACTGGCACTCCTCGACGATTTCAAATCAGGTTCCTCATGTGTTTATGGCAAAAACAAAAAAAACATCCTCATCCAAAATCCGCACTCTTACTGATAGGGGTATATATAACAAACACCATGACGTTTACGAGTACCTGACCTGTTAGCTGCAAAGAGGATGACTGCTAATCCAATCAAGAAAAGGACGTTTATTAATAAAGTATGTTTTTTGTTTTCATACATGCATAATAAAGTGCTCTAAAAAGTATATTTAGAATCAGGTTTGGCGGTAAGAACATTACGAACAGTTTGAATATCATTGCTAAGCACAAATGCATTCTAGCTTTTATTTTCATAAAAAAAAAAAAGACTTGAAAAAGTATGATATATCACTAACTATGAATAATTTCTAAGTATTCGAGTAAATAAATTTGTACGTAGAGAAAAACTGACTTAGCCGTCAATTTTAAAACTGGCCAGGCATGGAAAGATACGGTGCAAGCTAAGGGACAACAATCTGAGGCTAGCAGCCAGGGCTGATTTCTACTGAATCCTTTATTCGATTTGTTGAAAGTGTTGTTGCGTTGGAAGTGAAACAAGTTTACTTGCGATGGTGAGATGTTCGTGATTTCAACGCTTTCGCCACTGCAACGTCACGGAAAATATGCTAACCTTCCCAATGAGTGCTAGCCATGAAAGCCATGTGCTGGTTGTCTGCCTCTACTCCACTACACCATACAAATAAATAACTGGATACAATCACCAAAAATGTCATTTTATTGATTTCGGATGAAGCCAGGAATCAAACTCGATCTATGTTTTGAGTATACTGAGGCATTCTGAAAGATTTGTGACTTTTTTTTTTGTTTGTTTGTTTGTTTTTTTTTTGAGTTACGAGCGTGGGCTGAACGTTTATAGGAATCCACTTCACTATCAGGATGAGATCTTCTATACCAAGGGGATCCAACACTGATAGAAGAAGAAGTGTCTAGACTGTAGGGTTGAAAAATAAAACAGATTTGGTCAAATTTGTTCAACCATTGCATCATGGTGAGCCTATGAACTTTTCAGCCCACCCTGAAACCACCCCGCTGAAACCACCAGATTGGAAGCAGACAGATGAGAGAGAACTTCAGTAAAACTAAGGAACATTGTCAATCCTCACAGAAGGGTGGTCTTAATTAAATATCCTTCACTTTTCCAAACAGATCCTTCAGCCAGAAACAACGTAGCAGCAGGCACACTAGTAGAATCTCAATTCAACAACAATTATCATATATACTTAAAAAGTTAAATATTACACTCATTCACCAATCAAAATGTCCAGAAAATCCAACAATTCGTAGAACCATACATCCTTGGCACCATTTCCCCCCATACAGCACCTTTCTTAAACATACATACAGAGACCTGTTCGTAACTACAACTTACAGGACAGGATCCCAACCCTTATCCTGGAGAACCTCCTTAACAATCATCTAGTGTCATCTCTGCTGTAACACACCCCACAGTTAAGGTGTGATCATTTTCCTGATTAGCAGGCCATGGGGTTCTCTAGGGCCAGGGTTGGAAACCTGTGTCTAGAGCAGAGGTGTCCAATCTTATCTGCGAATCACCAGTGTGGGTGCAGGTCATTCCATTACAACCATGCAGGAGCCACACCTTCCACCTGTTTTAATCAATTAGTCTACACTTTCAAACAGGTGGAGGGTGTGGCTGAAAACCTGCACCCACATGGTTAGGATTGGACACCCCTGGTCTAGAACAAATGTGGTACACAGTAGCTTCCCTGTTCCTGTTTCATGCTAATTATTATAAAGTAAAAGGTATACACCAGTCCAGGATTAGCATTCCTGCTTTGGGAAGTAATATTGACCAAGAGGTCCAATATTTTAGTTTGTTGGGAAGCCATATGCTGGGGAGTATGTTGGGAAGTCCAATATTTTAGTTTGTTGGGAAGCCACATTCTAAGGGAACCTTAGTCTAGCTGGAACCGAGTCCCAATCTCCTCAAAGCCTGCTTGCGGTCCTCGGTATTCTTGCTCTGTGGAGAGATGAGCACGCTTATTCTATGTGACCGAAGAGACTTCTGGGGCTCACTCCTTGGCTGTGCTGGTGATGGAGCAGAGATGGGTAGAGATCTCCTGTACAGTAGTTCTCTGTTTGATTCAGAAGGTGTCTGGTCACTACTCAAGTCGCTCCTGTTTTCCATGGCAGAAGGTCGAAGTCGGTTATTTTGTAGATGTCCAAGCTGAAGTGCCACATTCTCGGGACTGTCTTTTTGGCCTGTTATCCGTGAGGGATTCTCAAGTGTAAAGCTTTTCCTGCTTGTGCCCGACCACTCCATGGAAGCCGATTTCATTTCAAAGGGTTTTGGACTTGGTGCCCTTGTGATCAAGAGATGTTCTCCTTTATCATGGGGAGCAGGTAAAAATGAAAAATGCGTTTTTCCTTGTGCGTCAACTACTGCATGGTGCTCGGCATGCACAAGCGACGAATCAGGAGAATCTACAGAAGGTGATGCTGCAGAAAAGGATGTCAATGGAGAGGCCTTATGTGGTGGACTGGGACTGAGGCCTGAGTCGATCTCATCACTTCTGAGCAAGCCTAGTTTCTTCAGAGCTTCCAGGTGAACCTTCTGTTGGTTGTTTGCCATACGGTCACCTGGTGATACGAGGGAATGAGTTGGTAGGGGATCTTTATAGCTTTTAAGAACAATGCTGGAAGGCAGTTTTTTGGGTTTGGGTGCCACACTAGGTGGACTTTTAGGTTCCCCATAATCCACTACAGTGACTGAACTGGTATCTGGAGAAATGGTTGAAGAAACTGGCTGGTCTGACACAGTATGGCCACCTTTCACTGGAACTGCTGGGACTTTTTCAGTGACTTTCTTCAATGATGGTTTTTTGCGCAAATTGTCTAGGTCACTTATGGACAGCTGCCCTCTTGGGCTTGAAGACTGTGGTGTAGGAAGCGTATTTGTATCAAAATGTCCATCAAAAGTTGGTGGAGGAGCAATTTGTATGTTTTCATTTTGAAAAAGCTGTGATGGGAATTGGGATGCAAGCTGTGAAGGAGGTTGGATTGCCTTTTGGGGTTGTCCTGCTGCCAGAGTGTGTACTGGCGGAAGGAGTACTGGCTCATCCATAAAATCTGAAGGAGGAGGAAGCAGATCCATTGGAATATTGGGTGAAATGCTCTTCTGCTTCTGATTGGCCCATGGATCGAGAGTACTCTTGAGATGGTTGTCTTTGGCTATAACACCACTTGAAGTATCGGATTTGACTGGAGGCTCAGGTATAAAAGGAGGTGGCAAGTCAGTCAACGTGCTGGATGAGTAAGCATTTGGTTCAGGTCTCCCATGATTTGGAGCTGATATAGCAGTTTCATCTGTAGAAGTCAGTACTGGAGAATACTGGTGTGAGTTTAATGCAGCGGTTTTAGGTGTATTAACCAGTACAGCCGGGGTTTTTCCACTGGTGGAGGCTCTTTTCAGCAATTTGGCATTGCCATTGGCTAAAACAAGTGGAGTTGGAACAAGCAATCTGTTATGGTTTTTTCCCAAAACTTTATTGGGATCATCATGGACCGATAGCCCTGAAAGACAAACAAGTAGAGAGAAAATAGAAAGAAATGTGATAAACAGCTGGTCTCTACATAAAGCATAGCAATAGGGCAACTGTGCAAAATTAATGCATGAAATATATTTATAGAGGTTTTTGTGTAATCATCATTTAAACCATAGACTACAAAACAGAGTTTGTTTGTCTGTCCATCTGTTGGTTTGTTTGCTTGTCAAGTTGCTGACCACACACACACATGCACGGATTTTCACCAAACTTGGTGGGAACACTACCCTACCAGAGTTCTAGAGATGGTTTGATTTTGGAATATCAAAGGGTCAGAGGTCAGGTAGAGCGCTTATAACTTCGAAATGAGTGCTGACAGACAAGATGTTACTATGTTACACTAATTGGAAACCATACATCCCATAAATCCCAGCCATCTAGTGAATCCTTCAAACGAAAGAGGACGCTAATTTGGTCATGTCCAGGTAATGAAGTATACATCGTAAGACGAGCACATGGGAAATTAAAACCAGTACCCATATAGGTCCTAGCTGCTACATTATCCATGCTAGGTGGTGGAAGTACCTTGCACCTTGCATGAGTGCCCCTCTAGCTTAAATCTGTTTTTCTTAATCATATAACTTCAGTCGGACCTTTCACAGCTGATAAAGGGCTTTTGTTGAAAAGGTTTCTCTGGCAACTTTGTGTAGATTTGATTGATTTTTTTTTTTTTAACCACAGCCAGTTACTTCCTGGTGTTTCACAGATTCTGCTTTGTGACACCGTGTGCTAAACTGGAGCCATGACACAAGTAAACCCTGATGTATGTCTTCATTAGCAAGGATTTTGTAAGCTTTCCTTGTCACCTCTGGATGTTTTTTTTTTTGCAGACATTGAAATGTGTGCTCATGTGGCCACTCACCCTTTGGATTAACTTGGCTAACAGAGCTAAAGTGAGCCATCTTATTTGTCAGATTGTGGTCAAATTCACCAGTTGACACCCCGCTGTCATCCTGCACTGCCAGAGAATCGATGGTTTCCTCCAGGAACATGAGGCATGCGCGCTCCTCAGCAGAGAGATGCTCCATGCTGTCGTCACTCTGTCACGAATAAACAGCAAAGTAAAGAATGTTTTACGTCAGACTGTTGACTATCCATCCATCCATCCATCCATCCTTCATCTATGCCGCATATCCATCAGACTCAGAGAGGAAGCTGGAGCCAATCCCAATCCCAGGGCTAATATGGACACAAACAACCATTCACATTCCCATCTGAGGGCAATTTAGGACTTTGAATTATAGGAGAAAACCAGAGTACCCAGAGGAAACCCAGGCAATTGAATACAAACTCCACACAGTCAGCCATGAGGTTCACACCCAGAAACTTCATGCTGTGAGATGACAATGCTAACCACTACACCACTGTGCCACCCGATTGGTTGACCAGTTGACCTATAAATTTATTGTGTCCTGTATATAGCCTTTAACAGAAGAACTTTATGACCTTTGTTATACAAATCAAACAGCTTCAAAAAGCAATATCCTGAAATCATTAACTATGAAAAAGTTGCTTTGTGAAGCCAAAACCTGAATCATATTCGCATGGCGAAGTACACACAGCGACTGAAGATCAAGACTAAGCGCTCTTGCGTAACTGTGAAGTTAAAACTCTTCTGTGAAAGCTGCAAAAGTCTAAAACCAGTCCAGCGTTTGTCAAACATTCATCTTTTTGAACTGCTGCTCCCTTTTTTGCTACCTTACTGTAGAGCCTTGCATTCATATGGTATGATGTCAAACTGCAAAAATTCCACGCATTTATTTTAAACATACATTCCTGCAATGTTTCCAAGTGTGGTAGGTCTGAGCTCGGATTTGGAGCTCTGGAAGACTCATGTTTGCCGTTCTTATCTACCTGATCAACAGACATATTAACCCCATGTTTAACACCACTTCACAGCTTCCTTTTCAAGTGTTGGACTGCTACTGGTCTCAGCACTGATTTTATACAAGTCTGTTCTGAGTTTATTCCCTCGGAGTCTCCAGGGCTCAGGGTGATGGTCCATGTCACTAATTAAAACAACTTGGTTTATGCTGAGGTCTCACACAACAGCCGGTTGATACGCGAGAAATACGGCCCCAAAACATGCACAGTAGGCTGATTGGCTGTTCCAAATCGGCCCTAGGTGTGAGAGTAAGTGTGAATAAATGGTTGTATGTGTGTTGGCCCTGCGATGGCCTGGCGAGCTGTCCAGGGTGTACCCCGCCTTCGTCCAGAGTCGGCTGAGATGGGCGCCGGCTTCCCCGCGACCCTAATTAGGATTAAGCGGCTTCGAAAATGATGAAGATGATGATGATGGTGCTAAATTTAGAGCACAACTTGTTGGTGTGATGACTAGATTTTTGAATTCATCATGGTCACAGCAACGCCCACAAACCTCCATAAAAGGCAAAGTCAAAAGCCAAGCTCTCCAGTAATGTAGCCATAGCAGCAGGTCAGCTACTATACCATTTCCCCCAATAAATTGGGTGCCATTATCTTTGTTCTAATTGAATAGCTAGCCTTATTTGTCTTAACTCGTTAATATGAAGCGACAAACTGTTTTTCTGATTAATTTCGCATAAATTTAGGCAAAAATTTACAACGCTAGCCTTGTGATGGATCAGAGGTCCGTTCATGGTTTACACACCAACACCCAAAGGTCCTGCTCAACAGTAGCTGGGATTGGCTGTATCTCAACCATGATCCTAACAGATAAGCATATATATATATTAATTGGACTGATAGATGGATGGATAGATGAAAAACTCGAGAGGTTGATACCTGTAGGATACCAACATTTCCCCCACTTGGCCACCAAGTCCCCCTCAATGACCCTTCACTATAATTCATACTCACATAACCCGAGTTGACGCTGATGATGCCGTCACAGCTGCCTGCACTGTTCATGCCAAGTGACGCTCCTAACGCAGAGTCGCATGGCCAGGGGTCACGCATCGGCATTGCACATGAGAAACGATTAAGAATCCAGCGACACCATCAGGAAGAACGGTGCCACACTGGGAAAATAAAGCACAGACAGAGTTGTATTATTTATTAAACCCTTTCCTCACTCATCAAACATCAGGAGGTTTAAGGTTTCTGTTGCAATGTATGTTTTTAGGGAGGGTTGCACACCCCTGCGCAACCTGTTCTCTAGAACAAACATCTATTCACAATTACATTCACACAGAACAGTCAATTAACCTAACGTGCATGTCTTTGGACTGTAGGAGGAAACCGGAACACCCAGGGGATCCCATACAAGCACAGGGAGAACATGCAAACTCTACAGAGAAGCGGAACACAGGGCTCGAACCCAGTACCTTCTTGCCGTGAGGCGGAGGTGTTAACCACTACACCCCGCCACCCCTGCCAGAAAGATACCGATACTGAAACTCTCCTTGTTCTGCATTCATGCGCAGTTATACAAGCATTTCACGCTAATCAGAGTTTGTTTCTGTCACACATCTGTCACATATTCTTGTGTTTGCAAAGCTTGCAAAGAAGCTAGTCACACCCTACACCTTCCTTCCACAAGTTCACCGGAGGGTGTTTTTCCTGTGCTACTTTGTCCGTTTTCGCATTAGCATGACTGCACCTTTTCAAGTAGACAATTAAAATTTCTAGGACTCATAAAGCTGCAAAATCTCATTGCACAATACACCCAATAACAAGCTGGAAAAATAAAAACATCTGTGTAAATGCCACTGTGTCCACCCTGAGTAACCCCAGGTCAAACCTCAAATGTGCCACTGAACCCTCAAACAAGAGTCATAAAATTTACACATCCATATGCTGGACTTAAATTCTTCTGTAGCATTTAAAGAGTATTTAATATTGAATGCTGACATATCCAGGGCTAACGTGAGTGCTAACAGAAGTATGATGTTTGTGGTTCTCTCCAATGCTGAAACTGATATATAGTACAAAGTGAGGACCTTATTTAATACTATACAGATGCCTGTGTTTCTTTTCCATTCGTAACTAATTAATCATTCTGTCTATGTTTTTTTTTTTAAGGTTTAAGGCATATTCTCTGGAAAAATAGAGTAGATGCATCGGCAAAAATATTAGACAAAATAAATTTTAATTTGTTGTTGTTTCAGTTAAAAAAAAGACTGAACAGCCAATCAGCAATGTGATGCATTCCAACCAATCAGCAGACTGATACCTAACAGGCAATTAGCATCGTGATGCATTACAGCCAATTAGCATTGTGATGCATAACAGCCAATCAGCATCGTGATACATTACAGCCAATTAGCATCATGATGCATAACAGCCAATTAGCATCGTGATGCATAACAGCCAATCAGCATCGTGATACATTACAGCCAATTAGCATCATGCTGCATAACAGCCAATTAGCATCGTGATGCATAACAGCCAATCAGCATCTTGATACATAACAGTCAATTAGCAATGTGATGCATTCCAACCAATCAGCATACTGATGCATAACAGCCAATTAGCATCGTAATGCATAACAGCCAATTAGCATTGTAATGCATTACAGCCAATCAGCATTGTGATGCATTACAGCCAATTAGAACGTGATGTATAACAGCCAATCAGCATCCCTAGGACCTGCAGAAATCCTGCATCTCGCATACATGGTGCCCCATGTAACCAGAGGTCAAGCCCCATATATGGTAAAGAACTCTTGTGCGTCTTTCGATTTTACCTTATATGGAAACATTTATGTCGTTACTTAAAAATATTGTTGATGTGAACGCGTTAAGCCACCCAGCAAACTCAAGGGATCCTTTTCATTAAACATATCAACTTAATTACTCATATATATATATATATCTATATATATATATATATATATATATATATATATATGTATGTATATGTATATGTTTGTTTGTTTGTTTTTCGTCTTTTGCACCTGATTGCCTTTAAAA
>JBCNYH010000022.1:34083600-34102264 GCA_039654325.1 Tandanus tandanus | reverse complement strand
CGGCTGAGATGGGCGCCAGCCTCCCCGCGACCCTAATTAGGAATAAGCGCTTCAGAAAATGAATGAATGAATGAATATATATATATAAAATATTTATTTATTCATTTTTTATGTTAAAGTGAATAAAAAAGCACAGCCTGGCTACACAAGGCACTAAAACATAACAGGATATAAAGTAGAAATATTTCCTCCTCATTTCATTTATGAAATAAATAAATTTACTCAATACAAAAGATTCTTCCAAGCTGATGAATCCTCCTGCTGTCAAGGCCAGAGAGAAAAAACCCCACCGTCAGGCAGCGGATCTCTGGAGAAACAGCAGCTCAGAGTAACCGAGGAACACAGGACGGATCAGACGGCGGTACGAACAGATAAAACATGTTTATTCCGTCGTAAACATTTCCACATGGAGAAATACGCTAATCCGAACTCGTAAACATGTCACAGACTTCTACTGTACTGCAGGGAAAAGATTGCGCTCCTCCTGGGCGGAGAACAAAACACGGAGAAAAAACAGGAATAAAACATTTAAACAAATTAAACTATCCATCCATCCATCCATCCATCCATCCATCTATCTGTCTGTTTGTCATCCATCCATCCATCCTGGTGATGGTCGAGGTCGAGGAACACTGGGCCTGAGGCAGAAATACATCCTGGAAATCAGACACATTCACACCTTGTAGCCATTAAAACTACCGGCATGTTGTTAGGAGGTGGGAGAAAACCAGAGGACCCAGAGGGAGACACACAGTGACTCGAGCTCAGAATCGAAACTGGAAGAAAGAAAGTTAGTGATGTGAAATAACTGTGTGGAAAAACATTCTTCTGGATGATATTTAACGATCTCGGTTCTTTATGTTTGGATTCTTTTTAACTGAAATACTAAAGTGTAAAAGACAACAGTGAGAAGCCACAAAATAAAAGAGAGAGAGGTTTATCCTGTGAAAGAAAAGAAGACAACAAGATTAGATCAGCGATACGAAACCTCTGCAGCAGCTTTCGAAGAGCCCTGAAACCTCTAGGGGGCGCTGTTGCACTCACCTTCTGGTTTATACTCAGGGATGAGTCGTGCTCAGGTCCTCAGATGGTCATGTGAGGCAAGTTCACCAGTCAAGACATCACGACTTTTTTTGCTTGGAGAGGTTTTCTTTTTTCACAACAGCATCACCTTGAAATTGGCGTTTAATCCTCCCACGAGCTGGAGTTCCTTAAAGCCAAGTCAGAGTCTGGGCTCAGAGAGATGGAGAGATGAAGAGATGGAGAGATGAAGAGATGGAGAGATGAAGTGGTGCCCCCGGTGTGTTTGGAGCAGAGAGGAGAGAGGTGGGTGGTCAAGGTGATAAAGATGGCAAAGCCAGAGCCATGGGGCAGATGTATAACTCTGTGTGTGTGTGTGTGTGTGTGTGTGTGTGTGTGTGTGTGTGTGTGTGTGTTTTTTTGGGGTTGGGGGGGTTTTGAAGCCTCCAGCCTCCTACAAGTGGAAAACTGACTACCATCACCCCCCCCCTCCCCCCCCCCCCCCCCCCTCATATTACTGTACATACAACATACAACCTCACTGTTACTGCATTTGCTTATACTGTTTGTTTATAAATAAATATTTTTTTTTTAAAGGATAAAATTAAATAAAAACAATATATTAATGTACACATCGCATGAGGAGAAATATGTGTTTCGCTCGGTCTATATATGAAATGAATGATACCATTAATCTTACACATAAATATCAATATTCATTATTTCTTTTTATAATGAATTTTGCATGCGTTTAAATTTAAATATTGAGATAATATTTGCATATTTATAAATACATTAATCAATTCATAGGGAGGTCCTGGGTTCGAGTCCCGGGCTCAGCAAGGGCGTTTCAGTGTGGAGTTTGCACGTTCTTCTCGTGCTTGCGTGGGTTTCTTCCGGGTACTCCGGTTTCCTCCTACAGACTAAAAAAAATGCACAGCAGTCTGATTGTGCATGTCTTTGGACCGTCGGAGGAAACTGGTGTACCCGGAAGAAGCCCACGCAAGCATGCGAAGAATGTGCAAATCCTACACTGAAGCGCCCTCGCCGAGCCCGGGACTCGAACCCAGGACCGTCTTGCTGTGAGGCGGATGTGCTGACCACTACACCACCGTCCCGCCTCTTAGATTAATTTATGTTTCTAGGTTTTATTTAAATCAGGAGAGAATCTATAGAAATGTTCACACTGTCAATAAAAAAACATTACAATTGTCAGGAATATTTAAATATTTTAAAATATTTACAGAGTGAAGAGGAATCCAGAAAGATGGAACAGATGGACGGATATGGCTTGGATTTGGGAACGGCTTTATTAATGCAGTGAGTGCACTGCGGGAACAGGACGTCCCAGAACACGGAGTCCAGCTGTCTGTGTGTGTGAGGGGTGCGGGTGGGGGTGGGGGTGGGGGTGGGGGGTGCGGGTGGGAGGGTATATGTGTACATGTGTGTGTTCAACAGAAAAAGCAAAAAAATAAATAAAATAAAAAATCTTCTCAGACACTGGGACTCACTCTCACTCAGTCATTTGCTCAAACACTTAATCCTACTGGGGTCGTCAGGAGGCTGGAGCCTATCTCCGCCAACACTGAGTGAAGCTCACCTATAGGTCAACAATCTTGGTGTATGAACATTCAAAGTCACATGAGCAGACAAAGTCACATGACAGCATGCACATGTGCAACAGCCGTAACAGAGCCCCTTTAAGTTCACGCCCAACCACCAAACAGTGTTTATTCCTTAATCCTCCTTCACAAACAACTTGTGGGGGTTTTTTTTTTCAGCGTATGAGTGTAAAGCCTCAGGATTCCCCATGAGGAGCTCGAGAGTGTCGCTGGGGAGAAGGATGCTTGGGTTTCCCTCCTAGAACTGTTGCCTCTGATAAGCGGAAGAAAATGGATGGATGGACGGATTAATTTAGCTGCACTACGACAGAAGGAACTGATGTAGGTCTGAGTGAGGTCACTTTGAAAGTTGCGATGCTGCGTTCACATATAATAAGTGTTGTACGTCTGTCATGATGAAATTTGGTCAGGTGTGTAGCTTGGATCGTACGATGTTCATACGAAAGCGATAATATTGTTACAGAACAAAAAAAAATTCTCGAACGATACTCCTGTGATACTCGAATGATGTAAGACCTCAGCATCGTACGGCTCAACCTAACACTGTCGTAAAAATGTCGTCCGATAAACATGCATATAACGGAAGTCCTATGAGAGCGTTGGATGATTTAAAAAAACTTACAAAATTCGTATGTTTATCGTAATAGTAGCATCGTAGCGTCGTCGGACTTTGCACAACAGACCTAGAAAAGGGAGCCGACATCGAGAATTACCTGTGTGATGGAATTTTCCATCATACAACACAACTGCTAAATTTTGGACCTGACGTATACCTATCGTACGATGTCCTGTACTTTCAGATGTCTTGGACGATACCATTCAAATTCATTCATTCATTCATTTTCTATGCAGCCTAATCCTAATAGTATGTAATTATCCTATCATTAGGGTCGCGGGGAGGCGGGAGCCCATCTCAGCCGACTCTGGGCGAGGGTGGGGTACACCCTGAACAGCTCACCAGTCCATCACAGGGCCAACACACACACACAACCATTCACACTCACACCTAGGGGTAATATGGAACCGCCAGTCAGCCTACTGTGCATGTTTTTGGACTGTGGGAGGAAACCGGAGAACCCGGAGGAAACCTATGCAAGCACGAGGAAAACATGCAAACTCCACACAGAAACGCCCCGAGCCCGGGAATCGAACCCAGGACCTTCTTGCTGTGAGGCGAACATGCTAACCACTGCGCCACAGTGCCGACTACCATTAAATCATTATTCATTATTCAGGTTCGGTCAGGATCCAACCAGAAACCAGACAGATGGCCGTCTGACCTCTTATTGAATCTTTGTGCGTGTGTGGGGTTTTTTTTTTTGTCGTTTTCTTTCTCCTTGTACTCCCCCGGCGTGTAATGGAGGACACTGTATAATACACCACACGTGTTCCATTAGGTTTTGCGCCTTTTCACTTCTCATGTCTTTCAGGGAGCTTTTTTTTTTTTTTCACAAGGACTTTGATACGATTCAAACTGATAGTCTGGGTTTTATTTAATGGATTAATCAGAGAAAAAAGAATGAGAGAGAAAGAGAAAGAGAGTACGAGCTACACCTTTCGCACCTTTTCTTCTTTTCATAACTTGTAAGAGCTCATTTTTTTTGCTTTTTTTTTTTACTTGACTTCAAAGAGATGTCCATTAAGAACACAATGTCCTGAAGGATGTAAGCAACTGGCCCTTGTACGTAATTCTCTTTTTTCTCAGGATGCAGATTGAAAAAAAGGGAAAAAAAACTCTTTCTGTTCTGCCCTTATTGATAGTATGATTTCATAAGACAATTTGGACGTAATAGAGTCACGGTGACAGCGACATCGCGCCTAAATCCATTACCATCTGATTGCTAGCATTTCCATTTTCACTTATTCACCCGCCAGACGCCTTTATCCAAACACCAGGCACCGTGTGAACCGAAATGAATGCGGACGAGAAATAAGTAAAAGTTTTTAAAAGGATAAAGAGTTGCGGCTAAAGGCTAAAGGCTATTGCTGAGAGGGACCTGATTTTAGTTGAAGACTTAACAAGTAAGACTTCAAATTCTTGTAAAGCATTTTGTGTATTTTTTTTTAACCATAAATTAATATTAAACACAAATCATTACTGAAAAATAGGATCTTTAAAATTTAAAATCTTTAGCACTGAAAGTTTTAGTTTTGATCCTGATCTCGACTTGATCTCTCTGAACCCTGCATTCGAGTTAACTCTGATGTAGGAAGTCAGAATTACATTTAATTTTTAAAAACAACTGGACCTGAACTCATCTCAGATAGACAGAGACAGTGGAAACATGTGCTGAGGTCAGATGAACCCACATTTCATCTTGGTTTTGTCTAGATTTAAATCAACAATAGCTGCAAAAGCCAGTATCTGTGACGGTATGGGGATGCATCATTGCCCACAGCATGGGTGAGTTGCATGGGTACCACTGACATGGAGGCATATACTAAGATGTAAGAAAGACATCGTTTGTTGCCATCAAGGTGGCATCTGTTCCCAGGTAAGTCCACACTTATTTCAGCAGGACTCATTCTATACAAACTACAACAGCATGACGTCCTAGACAGATCTGTCTCCGGTTGAAAACGTAGGGTGCATCATTAAGAGGAGACCATGGAGTGTTGAGCAGCTGAAGTCTTGTATCAAGCACAAATGAACAATGATTGTTGGAAAAATACAATATGATATCTTCATTCATTCAGTTTCTAAGCTGCCTAATCCTATTTAGGTCGCGGAGAGGCTGCCGCCCATCCCAGCTGTCCCTGGGCGAGGGCGTGGTACACCCTGGACAGCTCGCCAGGCCATTGCAGGACAAAACACATACAGCCATGCACACCCACACTCACACCTAGGGGCGATTTAAAACAGCCAATTAGCCTACCGTGCATGTTTTCGGACTGTAGGAGGAAACAGGAGTACCCTGGGGAAACCCACGCAAGCACAGGGAGAACATGTAAACTCTGTTTAACACAGTGTATAACGTCATGGTAAACATGCTTCTGTCCCAACTTCTGACAGGTTGGGAAGGTTAAGAAGGTTGATGTGAATGAACCCGCAAAAGATTTTTGCTTTTATTGCATTTTGGAAAATATTTTTTTCATAACATAAAAAAATTTATTATATAACAGGATCATGTACAGGAGCATAAACAGGTCCAACCTCTCATATGTATCATACACATGCACTTCGTCCCTCATGTGACTGACTTACAGTAATGGGACTCGTGTGTGTATGTGTGTGTGTGTGTGTGTGTGTGTGTGTTTTGTATGCTGCTGGCCTCTATATGCCAAAGAACACTCTGTACTAAGTACCACCCCTCCTCGGCTATGTTAAGGCTGTTTATTTTGCCAGAAATGCATTTATATTCCTGAATTTAACACTAGGTCTTTCTGTTCTGACTACACTATTTATTTATTTTATTTTTTTTTTAAACAAAAGAAAGTGACATAAGTGAGAAAAAAAAACTTAGAGGAGTAAACGTGTAAATTATATTTAATTTTCATTATGCAATCAAAAAAATGTATACATTAAAACAATTCTAAAATGAAATTTTATCACTAAACACAGTGAAAGTCGAAAGAAAAATGCCATTCCTTTTTTATTATTTCTTTTCTTGTTGGTTTTATTCTTTTATCATCATTAATTCGAATGGCGGGGTACACCCAGACCAGCTCGACAGACCATCACAGGGCAACACTCACATACCACCGTTCACACCCTCTCACACCTTGGGGTGATTTGGAACAGCCAATTGTGCATGTTTTTGGACTGTAGGAGGAAACCAGAGTACCCAGAGGAAACCCATGCAAGCACAGGGTGAACATGTAGACCCAGGCCTTCTTGCTGTGAGGCGGACGTGCTAACAATCTCTGCGCCGCCCCTCCTGATTTATCAGAATTTTTACAAATATTGCTAGCTCAAATTCAGTGAATATTTCTTCAGTGTGTGCTCCCTGTGTGTGTGCTGGGAAAAAAAATACCCCACAGGACACAAAGTGTCTTGCTGTGAGCTACACAACACCATTCCAGCCAATAAGGACACTGACAGCAACAGGGAGCATTCATGCACAGCAGAAACTCATTTAATATCCATATAAAATAGATGCTTGGACCCCTGATTGCTGCCCTTTCCTTTACGGATTCTTATTACTCTAACACTTGTACTTATTATTATTATTATTATTATTTCCATGTCCTTTATTTTTATATTTACCCTCACAGTCTCCTTTATGTCTTTTCTTGAGTAATGTTTGCTTAGCATTTCTTCTGTTCCTGGTTAAAGGACCGCTCTCCTCGTTAGGATTAAGTTCAGAACATCTCTTTGGTCCAAGAACGGATAATCTCATTATGATCCTGACGTGTCGTGACCTCGCCGGTTCTCTCCCCGCTGGTGTTTACAGGGTTGTTGACCTCCTGAGCACGGTGACTGAACATGCAGGTCACGCTGATTTAGCGATAACACCGCCGCAGCGTTCCACATCAAACAGCAAATTTGAGCTTCGGAGAATCACGAGGAGCAACGGTGCAGTGTTACCATGGCAACAGGACCCTGATGAATTGGCAATAAATACTACTAATAATAATCAATAAGTCTCTATCATTAATATTGATGTTAATATAATGTTTATTATTATTATTATTATTATTTGAATCTTGATATCAAATCTCTTTGATCTCTTTCATTTGCTGAAGTGTTTAATCCTATTAGAGTTGCGGGGAGGCTGGAGATTATCTCAGCCAACACTTGGCGAAGGCGGGGTACACCCTGAACAGCTCACCAGACCATCTCAAGGCAACACACACACACACACACCCCAAGGGGCAATATGGAACAGCCAATTAACCTCATGTGCATGTCTTTGGTCTGCCGGAGGAAACCGGAGTACCCTGAGGAAACCAGCCTAGGACTCGAACCCGGGACCTCCTTGCTGTGAGGCACAGTGGCGCAGTGGTTTGCAAGCACGCCTCAGAGCAAGAAGGTCCTGAGTTCGATTCCCCGGGCTCGCTGAGGGCGCTCCTGTAGAGTTTGCGAGATATCCCTGTGTTGCCTGGCTTTCCTCAGGGGACTCTGGTTTCCTCCCACAGTCCAGAAACATGCATAGTACACTGATTGGTGGTTCCAAATTGCCCCTAGGTGTGAGTGTGAATGGTTGTGTGTGTGTTGGCCCTGCGATAGCCTGGCGAGCTGTCCAGGGTGCACCCCACCCTCGCCCAGAGTTGGCTGAGACGGGCTCCAGCCTCCCTGCGACCCTAATTAGGATTAAGCGTCTTAGAAAATGAATGAATGAATAAAAGTCAAAGAAGTTCTGAGGTATGAATCGATTGAATAAAACAAAAAAACAAGCGTTTTATTTCACGGCTCTTTTATTTCAGATAGAAATCTGTACATTACAGGACAAACACTTCACAAAACCCTCGAACATCAAACAGAATCACTGCGAAACCTCCATGAACGACATCATGCCACGATTTCAGGCGAGTTCCACCCGTCGGGTTCTCTGTTCACAGCGGGGTAATATGAACCGTCCGCTTCATTTCGCCTCTTTTGAAGCCGCTGCTCGTCGTGTTTGACCTGCAAACATTTAAATCGGAGGAAATTTCCATCCTGTTGGGAATCGAAAGGCGGAGTAGAACGCGCCGTCACGATGGATGGATTGAGGTATTCGTTAATCGAGCAGCGATGTGAAATACGAACAATGATGAAAGACATTCTTGAGGAGGACGTCGCCATCAGCGTCAAAACCGCGTCATGTGATGTGTAGTGAATTCGCCATTTCTTCAGGAGGTGTGAAGAGCAGTGGGCGGGCTCAGGTGAAGAGGTACGAGTTTTTCAAAAATAATAAAATTAAAGAAATAACACCAACAATGGAATTTTCCGGAGCTTCTGATAGTCCTGGTCACATACGGTGACGCCCCTGAGTGTTTAACTCCGTCCATATTCCACAGTCCACGTGTTCAAATAAAGAGAGGGGGTTGCTTTAAGGGGTTCTTCAGACGAGAGCAAGGGATGTTTCGCAGCGCTACAACAATGTAAAACCGTGGTACTGAACCTCCGGCAGCTCCAGAAAGGATACTGTTCCTATAAACCACTTCTATTTCACTCACTTTCCAAACTCTCAGGGTCACTGCGAGGGTGAAGCCTATCTCAACCGACACGGGGTGAAGCTGGGATACACCCTGAACAGCTCGCCAGACCATCTCAGGGCAAATCACACACAACCATCACACCTAGGGCAACTTGGAACAGCCAAATCACCAATCCTATTAGGGCTGCGGGAAGGGTGGAGCCTATCTTAGCAGACACTGGGCAAAGGCGGAGCCATCTCAGGGCAACACACGCACACAACCATTCACACTTTCATCTAGGGGCAATTTTAAACAGCCAATCGGCCTAATGTGCATGTCTTTGGACTGTGGGAGGAAACCGGAGTACCTGGAGGAAACCCACGCAAGCATGGGTAGAACATGCAAACTCCACACAGAAACACCTGGGACTCGAACCCAGGACCTTCTTGCTGTGAGATGGACATGCTAGCCACTACGCCTGCACGTTTTGTGGCAAAAATTTTTTATTAATTATTTAATAAGACGAAAATTGTTTAGGAGTAAAAAAAAACATGTAATGAAAAGCAACGCCGGGAACATTGTGAGAACATGAGGTAGAACCATCGGACGAGTAAACCAGAAGTCAGAAACCGAATCGGAGAAGAAGAAAAAAATCGTCGAGGCAATCAGCACGACCTCGGCGTCTGGCACGTGAGCGTTCGTGCAAATCTGCGGTTAGAAACGCCTTCTTTGACACGTGTGTACACGTCTCTACTCACTCACTGGCTGAACCGCTTACTACTACTAAGGTCTCAGGGGGACCGCAGCCTATCTCAGCCAACACTGGGCAACGGCAAGGTTCACCATCGCAGCAATTATTTGAAAGCTATTATTTCCCATGAATCCTTACTGCGATTACAGAATTGTACAATTTCAGGGGTGGGCGGTACGTGTTTACTCAGGTAGAAGAGGATTAGTGAGAAGGTCATGCTGGATGTTGACGCTCCCGCCCGCGTTCATAGCGAAGGTGTTCATTGGTCACTGGTGCTGATCTGTGCAGAACCCTTGAGGGTTTTTTTTTTCTAACCATAACACACCATGTCGTCATGGAAACTCGACCTGTCATGCTGGAACAGTGTTTTGCGCCTCTTAGATCCGGTCACAGCATAGTAAGATATTCGATACGTTTACTTGTAACAGCATTTTGAGAAAGAAGCACGTTTAAAAACACACGTGTGATGATCAGGGTGCACATACTTTTGAGAAGTGTACTTTTTTGAAACGGCGGTCGACGTGTTATTCATTTTAAAAGAGTAACGGACTAACGCCACTCGAACAGATTTAAATTTAAAAAAAAAAAAAAACGCACTATAACCAGAATAAAAACAAGGGCACCAGGTGGTGCTGGTGCGTCGTGAGAAGGTGAAGTGAAAGGCGAAGACAAAAACAAAATGGCCGACAAACATTACAACTGAATGAGCGTCCAGAGTTTTCAAACTATAGCTTAGCGCCGGAGCCATGGATTCAGATTCGGATGAAACTGAAGTGGAAACAAAGCAGGATGATGGTGGTGGTGGTGGTGGTGGTGGTGGTGGTGGTGGTGGGGGGGGTTTCTGGTGTTTAAATTACTACTTTTTTGACATGGTGTCGAATTTTGTAAGGGCTTGTTTTTGTTTTTTTTAATTCCGTACTAACTTTAACTGATGTTTGTTTGTATTATTATTATAATGTAAATAATTTCATTCTTATTCCTCGCTGTTCCACAGAAACACACCTCCCTTCTGAAGGTTTTAAACTGCGGGGCTAAAGTTTCGCTCGTGCTTTGTTAGCAAATTTCAATGACGTTGTTAACAGTACATCGTATATTTTCTGCCGTATTGTGCACTCCGATATACGCAGGCAGACACGATGTTGGCGACGTTACGATATTTTGTGGGTTTTGTGGGAACCCAAAACATTTTGACTGGATCGCCGTAGACAATGAATATAAAATTAATATTTCATATTTATTGCATATTTCATAGTTTGCACATTTTTACACAAATGAAAACAAAATGACTTTAAGAATGTCCTGAAACCACGCCCTCTTTTTAAAGAAGACACACATCCTATTTTTTCCAAGTGACAAACCACCAAATATGTGAACGACTGAAATACACATATATACTAATTAAATAAGGCACAGGAGTGTGTTCATGAACCAGGAGGCTGTTGCTCGGCCATATGAGCGTGCGCACACACACACACACACACACACACACACACACACACACACACACACACTGGTTGTTTAATTCACAGTAAGTCTTTCCATTGTTACTCTGAAAACGTTCCATAGCATCCCAGTGAATATTCTGGGACGTTCTAGAATCCGGACCTTGTCTCCTGCCTGTGGTCCCGAACAACAGCACCATCGATACGATATAAAAACGTATAACAAAAATGCAGAAACCCCATAAAGAAGAGCACTGATGCGACTTTTGCGGGGAAAAAAACAACAAAAAAAAACCCACCAACAACTGACGAGCAAACGTGCAGAAAAGTCAAGCACGAACGTTTTTGGGATTTGCGAGACCCGGGCGGATTCCCATCACATCCTGAAGAGTTTAATTTCCTGTCCTTACACCGACGCACTCTTCACATTTGTGAGATTCGCAGTTCCCGTCCTGCTGAGCGACTGGACACTCGCACTGCTCTCGGACCTGAGGACACACAAAAAACAACCGCGATCATGAAGACAGAATGGAACCAAGCTGATAGGACAGAAACATCTATATAATATCAATATCGCGAGAAATTAAATCGTAATACAATTTAATAAACTATTAATGGATCATTTAGCATCTGAATCAGGGCTGGATTCAGAATCATATGGACTGAATCTAAATCAGAGGTTGTATTAGGATCAGAATCACGTGATCCAAATATGAATCAGAATCATATGTCCAGAGTCTGAATCACGATTAGAATCATATAATCTGATTCAGAATCAGAATCATAAGTTCCGAATCTGAATCAGAATCATATAATCCAAATCAGAATCAGAACCATATGACCCGAATCAGAATCAGAACCATATGACCCGAATCTGAATCAGAACCATATGACCCGAATCTGAATCAGAACCACATGATCCGAATCTGAATTAGAATTACAGTCAGAATCAGATGGACCAAATCTGAACCAGGGCTGGAATCAGAATCATATGGAGTGTGGAATCTAAATCAGACTTGAGTCAGAATTAGAATCATGCTGATTAGAGTCAGAATCACATGCTCTGAACTTGAATCTGAATCAGAATCATATAGACCAAAATCTGAATCAGTTAGAACAAGAACTAAAATCAGATTTACGTGCTTTAAATTAGAATCCGAAAACAACAACAATAACAACAATAATATTAATAATAATAACAACAACAATAACAACAACAATAATATTAATAATAGTAATAATAATAATAATAATAATAATAATAACAACAACAAAAACTGGACTGAGGCATAATAGGTTTGCTTAAACAAAATAATTTTAAATGTTTTTTTTTTAAATGCTGATTAAAAAAATAATAATAAATAATAATTGTGATATTAATAAAAAAATAATTATGGTGCATTTATATTTATATTCCCAAACCCCAAAGTACAGATAATAAATAAAAAAAGAAAATCCCCAATCAATAAAATTATTAAATAACTATTTAAACGATCAAATACATTACTATACTTTACTATTATAATTTAAAGTAATGATACGTTTATATTTTTTTTTACGTGACATCGGTGTGGAAGGGCACTGAATTGATGGACTGTGGATTTAACTGGACAGAAATGACCCAAAAACCCAGATACAGTGCAGAGAGAGTGTGTGCCATGGCCTGTACGCAACAAACACGGCTGTGTAGGGACAAAATGTTCCAGGCGCGAGCGCTGTGTGTTCTGTGGTGTCTCATAGTGCTGGAGGAGCAGCAGCGGTGGCGGTGTTGGGAAAAGGGGGAGGGGCTTTTTCTATAGGCTACGGCAATTATCTCCTTTTCATTCGCAATCCTGTCCCTATTATCTGAGAACTAACACCAACCAGAATCTGGACCCCTCCCTGTGTACAACACACACACACACACACACACACACACACACACACACACACACACACACACACAGAAGGAGTGGGGTGGGCGGGGTCTTGTTGTATAACTGCTCTACAAACCAGAGTGTGAATGAAGGAGCTCAACCGTGTAAACACACCATCACGCTCGTCATCCAGATCCGAACGGGTTTTCTCGACCTTCTATTGATGCGATTTCAACGTGACATTGGAGGTCTCGTAACGCTAAATATGACACACTTGTTTTTTGAGCAGACGATTCAATGCTATTATGATTAAAGACAGCCAATAGCGTTCACTTCAAAATCCACCAATAGGATGATGCTGGGGGGGGCATGGAGGCGTAATGGATAGCACATCCGCCTCATGGCATGGAGGTCCCAGTTCGAGTCCCAGGCCTGTTTCCTGTGTCACGTGCAGGCTAGCAACGCTAACTTAGCTCCCTCGTGGTGATTTTCGTGAGAAGTTTTCTGGAAGTCTGTTCATCTGTACAATAATAGGTGTCCGATCCTGTTTATCTAATTATATCTGAAATGCCTTGCGGGTTGAAACGTCAGGCAGTTGGGTGACGGACGGAAAACACGCTCTGCCCCTGCAGCTATAAGCGTTCTGGGTTTAATTAACGCGATACAAAAACAGAGGGCGGCACCAGAAATTCTTGAATAGGTGACTATTATAAAAGACGCAGCGCACACGTGTCAGAATGAAGTCATGCGATCAATCTCGAGCGGACATGTGCAGTTCGTTTGCCGCTGTAGAAATGTGACTCATCCAGTTCCGGGCTTGCCCTCGGCCGCGGATAACCTTCTGCAGGATTTTTAACAGGGTTACAAGTGTCACTAAAGTTATGTGTGTACAAACAATCCCAAGAGTCTAAGCACTGCAGTTATAACTATTATATAAACAGATATACAGCAAACCTCAATGAGGTATAATCTTAAAGGTAGTGTGTTTAGAGCTCCGGGGTCAAATTGTGTTGTTTCTCGGGGTCCAACAGAACATGATCTCTGGGGGATGAGGGAGGCATTACGGCGATCTTGAGTAAAGTAAAAATCTCAATTATTCTGAGAGGGTTAATGAGGTTCGTAAGGAGGTTCCAGTAAACCGAGTGGTACTAGACCTCAAATCTGACCAAACTTGACGGATGTAACTTTTAGAACTAATCTCAAGGCCAGGTCTACGGTGTCTATTAGTCCCAAAGCTACATACACACAAAGCCCCATTCACGCAGTATCGTCATATTATATCGTGCGGCTGGTGGCGTAGTGGTTAGGGTGCTGGGCTCATGATAGAGGGGGCATGGGTTCGAATCCCTGTTACATTTACAGCATTTAGCAGACACCCTTATCCAGAGCGACTTACAGAAGAGCTTCAAAGTCACCATCAGTGAATATATTCTTATAGTGGTTCACTAGGATCATCAGTCAAAACTCAGTGGGTAGAGGGTGTGGGGTTTTTGTGTGTGTAACATAGTGCTAATCCAAGTACTGCCGAAAAAGGTAGGTTTTTATCCATCTTTTGAAGACACCCAGTGACTCAGCTATCCGGGCATCTAGAGGAAGTTTATTCCTCCACCTTGGTGCCAGACCAGAGAAGAGTTCAGCTCGAGAGATCAGAGAGAACGTGGTGCAGTGCTCGGTGCGGTAAGTGCTTTGAGGTAGGAAGGCGCAGGACCATTTTCTGGCTTTGAGGGCAAGCATTAGTGTTTTGAATCTAATGAGAGCAGCTACAGGAAGCCAATGGAGACAGCAACTGTCCCTGTCTTAAAATTTAGGATGTCAAGGGTGTGTAATAAGTAGAGCGCATGCTAACCCCATTCTGTGTGAGTATGGAGCAAAAAAGCGATTTGCACCCGTGAAGTAAAAAAAAAAAAGCATAGTTATTAAACTAATAACTAATTAAAATAAACTAAATAAAAAGAAATAACTAAATAAATGCCAGACGTGTCCCACTAACCAAGCACATCAAACACGGGAAAAAATCGGTAAAACTTAAGAATTCTATCCAATACACAATAATCACAAACCAGAATCATGGGAAACCCACCTTGAATCCAGCTTGGAGTTCGTGTGGTCTGGTTCATGTGGCATACGTGACTTGGTCCATCCTGCGCTCAAGCTGGAAGGCATCGGGTCGGTCCTCTGGATTAACAGCCAACATGTCGTGCAGAAGCGTCCGGATGGCATTGGACATTGAGCTGCGTGGCCTCTGTGGGATGTGCAGGACCATCCTGGGGTTCTCGAGCAGCGCCTCGCCCACCGGCACGATCTCGCTGCCTTGACGGACGTACGTGCCCAAGAGCTCGCGCTTCGACTCGGCATCGATAAACGTGATCCTTTCGAGCATCGCCCAAATGATGATGCCGAGCGCAAAGATGTCTGCTTTGGCCGTGTAGTGGCCCTCCCATACCTCGGGCGCCATGTAGAAGTCCGACCCGCATGCCGAAGACAACCAGTACTTGTTGATGTTGACGTTCTTGTCGATGTGTCCCTCAGACCCACGTTCTACACACCCGAGTCCTGCGCACACCTTGCTCAGGCCGAAGTCGGCCACCTTGACGACAGGCGTGCCAAACTTCTGGGAGATCAGGATGTTGTCGGGTTTGAGGTCCCGATGGACGATGTTGTTCTTGTGCAGGAAGGCCACGGCGCTGGTCAGCTGCTTCATGAAGCTCCTGTTGGTTCGTGGGTCGGGCCGTCGTGACAGGATGTACTGGTTCAGGTCACCGCCTTCGCAGAACTCCATTACGAACCAGAGGTAGCACGGTACCTCAGGGTAACCGGGAATACGCTCACCTGCAGAAGGCAGAAAGGAACCGAATAATGGCACCTTTCAGACAGAAAGGGAGTCGATCTCTATGTTAGAGAACACATTCAAGCTTCTCGTACTGTGATTGAAATCCGTGTATCTAACTTCCTGCCAAACTAGACGGCTTGCTAGGCTAACTATGTAACTAAGAAATACTTTAACAACAGCTGGAAATGTGCAAGACTGGAATTTTAGAATGGAAATCAGTAGTTCCTGTTGACATTTAAAGGTTTTTGGGTTGTTTGGGAAAGGAAATTGCGTCTGATCCGGCTTCTGAAGGCTAGCCCGTCCCTCGGATCTCCGAAAAGTCATGCAATAAAAATTTCACTTGATTTAATGAGGTACTGGAATGGGTTCTAAACAGTTAGACAAGGATTCACCTCTGGGGTAGTGCAACGGGAACATTGGGGAGGGTGGAGGAACATATTGGACTGAACCTGGTAAACCATCCAGTAGTAAACAACCGCCTGGTTGTACGATCTCTTAAGCTGTGTTTCGCTGTGCAAGTCAGGAAGAGCTTTGAGCAGTCTTCAGAGGAATTCAGATTAACCCCATTCAGATTTGCTCTTTAACAGACGCTTTAGTCGTGTAAAAAATACATAAAAGAGGTTCTGGGTGACTTTTAGGTTCTTGAAATAAAAAGATGGTCCTGTTTGACCGCTCTGGAGCGACTGTACTCTTTCTTTAGTGTGCAGCAGCTTGTTTACTTGTATCTACTGAACTACATTAATACAACAGCGTCAATCTGATTGAACACTACTAAGCCAACAACTGCCTACAGATACTGGCACAGAGTGTTTGGATTTCTTCCAAAGAATACTGTATTGACACCGCTCATCTGTCAGGGCCTCGTCGGTTGTGGGGGACCAGATTCGGAGAGGAAGATGCAAAGGAAATCGGATTTATCCTCAATCAAAAAATTACAGACAAATACATTTTAGTGATACGTTATATAAGCGGGGCGGCATGGTGACGTGCAAGAGGGTCCTGGGCTCGAGTCCAGGGCGCGGCGAGGGCATTTCTGTGTGGGGGTTGTGTATGTTCTTCCCGTGCTTGGGGTTTCCTCCAGGTATGCCGGTTTCATCCTACAGTCCAAAGACATGCACATTTAACTAATTGGCAGTTCCAGATTGCCCGCAGGTGTGGATGTGAGTGTGAATGCGAGGTGTGTCGGGCTTGCGATGCCGAGATAGGCTTCAACCTCCCAGCGACCCTGGTATGACCGATCAGTTCAGCAGATGAGTGAGTTACGTAAATATATACTATTTAGCAAAGCGTCATATATGGAAAGGGGCATTTTTGTTTTATGCATGGCTGCCAAAAATTTGGATGCTTACACAACTGCCCAAAATAGGACAAACAGCTATTACTGGGGGGGGGGTTATGGACCCACAAAAACAACAAGATGTTATGATGTTGTCTTTAAGGTCTGCCAGCAGAGAGAGGGAGCAAAACAACCTTACATGGAGGAGAGAAGGGGGCAGGGAGAGAATGGGTGGTTTAATGCGTGTGAGCCGGGAAGGAAGGGGTTAATTTCCAGAGCAGGCTGGGACACTTTGTTCGTTTACAAGCTGCAAGAACATTTACACTTTAGGAAGGTTTTACACACCATCATCACGATCATGGTGAAGACTTTTAGCTCCATATGCATGTGGTGTATTTACAGGAGAGAAACATGGCTGAGGCTCAACACATACAGGAAGTGGAAACACAGGAAGCTGGTGCACTGAGTGACTGTTTAAACATACAACCTAATAACAATAATAACAATAAAAATAATAAGAGACCATGCATGCATTAATGTGGATGATGCATCATGGGTAATGCATTTCAGACTGTATGTATGAGAGCGTAGAGCAGAGTCCCTACTAGCTGCTCCTTACATAACAGGACGGACACACACCTTTTAATGAAGTTTCCACGAGTCGTAAATACTGCTTGGACCTCTTGTTGCCGTGGCTCATCTTCTGCGCCATGCCGTTCCTCTCCAGGACACACTCCTCCAGCTGGACGACGTTCTCGTGCTTCGTGTCCAAACTCGCCAAGGCCCAGAACTCAGCGAGGGCCAGCTCGACCTTCTCCGGCGCGTCGCAGCGGAGCTTCTTAACCGCCACCCGTGCACCAGACTTCCGGGCCACGGCCTCGTAGACGACCCCGTAGCTTCCCCGACCCACCTCCCGGAGCAGGTTGTACCGCGGTGCCGTGACCACGCAACCGTCCTGGAGGCTCACCTGCCTAGACAGACCCAGTGTAAAGCAGGCCTCTTCGATAGCCGCGTCCCCAGGGTCGTTACCGTGCAGCGGGAGCAGCCTCAGAACGTTCCCCGCGTCCCGCTTCACACTGGCGGATGTTTTGCAGCCTCGCCGCCCGCTCCTTAACACCAGCTGCCTCCGTGTCGCGTTGCGCAACTCCATGAGTTTCCGACCATAAATGTTTAAGTACCTGTTTTCATCACTTTCCAGACCGGGAGCGAATCCTACCTGTTATTATTTCATTATTTTTCCCTTGTTTTTCGCTCGCCATGACGCCTTTCTAGTCTCACTGACGTAAACAATAATAATAGAACCATTCCCAACTGTAGCTTCAGCAACCGTAAGTGGGTGTGGCTTCACTGGGACGTACCATTTATGGGGGAGGCAAAAAAAATAAATGTGTTCTGCTCATACAAAAAAAAAAAAAAAATTACTGAATAATAGCATTAAAAAAATAAATGAATAAAAATCTGACCACTGCGTTATATTTTAACACATATCAAAACAGTTAGGTGTAAAATAGTGATATCAGCCTGATAATTGCAAGTTGGAAGGGTCCATCATATATTTTTTGAGGGGGGGGGGGGTCATTATTTAGATATTTTAATGCTAATTTGTTCCTGAGAAAATGTCTTGTAGTTACGTTTTATAAGTCATTTAACAACATATTGTCAACAAGTTTTAGTTTAAATGTGATGAATAACGTGTTTAACAGAAGTTTGAAGCTAAAGTGAAACATACAAACTGGACGGCCTTTAGGACAAGACAGAGGTTCACCTGAGGGATGTGCACGTGCGGTGCAGCATGTACCTTAGCATA
>JBCNYH010000022.1:34031824-34051919 GCA_039654325.1 Tandanus tandanus | reverse complement strand
AAGAAAAAAAAAAAAAGGGGAGGGTTGTAAAAAAAGAAAACGAAAAAAATTGGGAAAAAGGGGGGAAAGAAAAAAGGTGAAAAAAGAAACCCCCCCCCCCCCCCCCCCCCCCCCGCCACACACACACACAGATTGATGTAATTTAATTTGTTACTTGAAATGATCATAGAGAGACCATCCATATCTCATTCATAATTTTTATTCATTCATTCAATCAGAAAATGAATGAATGGATGAATAAAAACGATCATAGACATGCAGATGTAGAGGACTTGGGATTTTTACCTCGTGCAGTCGCTTCTGTTCAGGTTTCAGTGAAGAGATGCTCCGGATTTTAATCCCTAAATTACGGTACAGAGGCGTGACGTCACGTCACAAACGTCACAACACAGGAAGTAACAGAAGACGGGGAGCTATGGGTGAGGATGAAAACATACAACTCTTTCATTCACTCCGAACGCTAAGAACACACGGAGTCAGGGAGAAATAAATAAACAAACAACAAAATGATACTTTATTAATTCTATTCGATTATTAATAACTAGATTCAAGCTTTTTCTTCTCTTGTGCATCACATTAAGTCCATATCTGTAAAACATGTGATATTTACACACAGCACAAATCAAAACAAATAAAAAAAAGTTTAAATCCCAAATTCACGGCATGATTGATTCACTTCCAGTAGGTGAGTCGGTTCAGAGTCGACTCGCCGCCTCATTTTAGTTCATTCGCACTTTCTAAAGAAAGTGGTGCTTTTGAGAGGAAGCTTGGTGTGATTTCTAAACTCATCCATCACAGTCCACAATCGATAAAGAAAAACTGGGGCAATTGGCTGTTCCAAATACAAATTGCTCCTAGGTAGGTGTGTGTGTGTGTGTGTGTGTTGCCCTGTGATGATGGTCTGGCGAGTTGTTCAGGGTGTACCCCACCTTCGCCCAATGTCGGCTGAGATATTCCCTAGCCTCCCAGTGACCCTAATAGTAGGATTGAGCGATTTGGCAAATAATGAAGAATTTGTGCTTTGGTGATTAGGAAATTAATTGTAGAATTATTTCCCATTTATAACATTTTTTTTAATAGATTAAAAAATTTCAACTCACAGTAGGTGCGAGATTTTCTCAAAAATGTGAAATATAATAAAATTAAAGAAAAAATTAAATAATATATAAAACCCTCTCTGTGACTTCTTCAGATTCCTACTCTTCTCTGTGACATAAGCTCTTCATCACCATTATTCCTCTTCATCACTCCTCTTCCAAAAACCCTCTCTGTGACATTTTCACAGATTCGAACCACTCTGTGGCATCATCTCTTTTTCACCACCATCACTCCTCTTCATCTCCATTACTCCTCATCATCGGGTGAATTACTGGATTCCTTCTTGGAAGCCCCGTTGGTCCTGCTCCTACACTCAGAAAATGTGAATGACTTTCCAGTGCTGAGAAACTTGAGACTGAGTAAATGGGACTGTCTGAATTTGAGAACCCCAGACCAACGAGCGGCGATGATGCACTAATAGTCTGCATTAAAAACAAACAAACAAAAAACCCAACTCTTCATCACTCCCCCCCTCTTCATCACTCCTCTTCATTACAGGCTGGGTAGATATAATTTCGGGGACTATTCAAAGTCTTCCACCTTGTTTTCAGCAAATAATTAATTTTAAATAGAAGAAAGAGAGAAATGAAACATGGAGCCTCCCATTTTTAATATAGAACTGAATGAACTCATGTCGCTGGCACTTGAAGGCAGCATTTGTCACATCTTTTGTTTCATTTTTTTTATTTGTAAAGATCAGCAAGTACAAAAAAAAGTGTTTCCCAACCAGGTGACGACAGAATTGATTAGCAAATGCATGGTTACGCGTGATTCTGCAAAGAGGACCAAGAGAGAGAGAGAGAGTAAATCAGATGTGTGAATTTCTGGTGATTGTGTAACTGAACGATCATATAAACAGAACAGGTTTAAAGTCTCTGGTTGCATTCTTCATTAAGGTCGATCAGAGGTGGAAGGTAACAGCTGGGCGTGGTCACGTCTCTTCAGTCAATCTGGAAGAAGAAAGAGGAACTGTTCACACATTGAAATCACACTAAATACAATGATTTGCATGACCGCACTTCGTTTGTGTATTTATTGCTTTCTAGGATTCCGCTGTGACATTCTAGCAAGGATGGCACAGTGGTGTAGTGGTTAGCACGTCCAACCCACAGCAAGAAGGTCCTGGGTTCGAGTACCGTGCTTGGCGAGGGTGCATCTGTGGCTTTCCTCCAGGCTCCGGTTTCCTCCCTCAGTCCAAAGACATGCACATTATGCCAATTATCTGTTCCAAATCGTCCCTAGGTGCGAGTGTGAACGGTTGTGTGGGTGTTGGCCCTACGATGAACTAGCGGGCTGTTCAGGGTGTACCCTGCCTTCACACAGAGTCGGCTGGGATAGGCTTCCCGCAACCCTAGCAGGATTGAACGGTTTGGTAAATATCAATATCGTTATTACCCCTAAATAAACCTTTGGAAACTTCACGACATGCTGTTATTTTCTCCTCTCAGAATATGACGCTGTCCCCCCTTTCCCAAAACAATGCAGAGTGGTGACGACATGCAACTTGTGTGAATCTTACCATGTGATTCGCATTCACCGCAGGATCCCTTCATCCGACAAAGTTGATGACGACCAGGTGGAGCACAGTGTGGGCGAAAAGGAAGTCGGCGAAGGCCCTTTCCGGGGAGATGGATAAGAACTCGGCTTTGTTCTGAGGATTGATCTGGATACGCAGGCAAACTGAAGGACAAGAAAAAAACCAAAACAAACCCAAGGTAGACATTAATGAGAATCTGTAGGTAGATGAAGGAAAGGTGCACCTGTTTTTTTATTATACCTGGGAAGAGAGTTTGATTTTAATATACTACATTAATCCCATAAGGGAAATCTGGCTCTATCTGGATTTAACCTGTCCAAAGTAAGCACACACCTGGAGCAGTGGGCAACCACACCGCGACACCCGGAGAGCAGTTGCCTTGCTCAGCCATGACGGTGGAGGTCCCTGCAGCCACGCATTTTTCCTGCCGGTTCGGGAATCGAACCAGCGACCTCTCGGTCCAAAACCTGCTTCTCTAACCATTAGGCCACGGCTGCTCGGAAAGTCATCACGTCCCTGGGTGGACTTAAGGAAAAGTCTGTTGGGCTTTTTACACCTGAGCCCAGTGGCCTGTCACTTATCCCGGTTTTTGTACCATGAAGCGTCTTAGGGACGCTAGTTCCATCACAGGTTACCTTCCCAGTATTTTTACCGGTACCCATTTATACTGCTGGGTGGACAGAGGCACACTCGTGGTTGAGACTTTTCCAAGACAAGGGGTCTTCGCACAGTGGGGGTCTAACCGGGGTATGAACCCACAACCTCTCCATCATGAGCAGCACCCTAACCACTTCACCACTGGGCCCTGGGTGGACTTGGGCTTCTTTAAAAGATACGAATCATCACCAAAATAATATCTAGTTCATAATAACTCTATAATAATTCTTTTATATTTTGAAGAACAGGAAAAAAAATGAGCAATATACTTTTAAATCATAATTTCTAAAGAAATTTTCCATAATAAAATGCAATCTCAGACTGAGCAGTTTGCAAAAATAGTTTACTCGGTAGGTTGTGATTGTATAACCCATGTCCCCCCACCCTCACCCTCACCTGCAAGAATGAAGGATCCCACACAGGAGATGAAGCCGGACAGGAAGCTGTTAAACGGAAATGTACCAACCAGCAGGCAATAAAGAAACTGGAAAGCGCCTGTGAGCAAAATATACAACAAATACGCGTCTACTAGCTTTAATTTAGCCGACGTGCTATTAGCGTACTCCTCTATAAACTTGGAGATCACAGAAATCACAGAATTCGCCATTTTTTTTTATGAATACTGAGGTAAACTCTAGCAGCTCGTGCAGCTTTCCCCTAACCCAGCTCCGAGCCTGACGTGTCCCGTTAAACCACGCGCATGCGCACTAATATTATTATCGCTGAACTAACGGGTGTTACAGCTTCATGTCTCCCCCGGGTTACGTGAGATCGGATAAATAGGTCCGCTCAGTTACACGAGCAAACTTACCCATTTATTCTTCTCTTATTAATATTATTTATTATTTATTTCAAATATTTTAATAAAATGTAAAAGAATACTGGAAATATAATATAGAAAATATATATAAAGATACAAAATATAAAAAAAAGAAGTGCATTTAAGTGTTGTGAGTGGAGATAGTATAATAATTATGATGGAAATTGTTTCATAGTTTCGAGCATCTGGGTACTTGGTGCATCCTTTTCCTAGCAACCATCACTAAAGGTCAAAGCCACAGCTTGACTGTGACCTATCTATCCATGGTGAACGCTGCACTTCCATATCAGATCACTGGAGAAGTCATCGTGGATGAAGCGCAACAGAAACATAAAACTAAACCTACACTGTAACCACCAGAGTGCATGTCTCCACTGGATGATAATTATTTACACTGCAGGGAGGATGGAGCCTATCTCAGCCAGCACGGGGTACACCCTACACAGCTCGCAGGGCCAACACACATGCATTCACATCTAGGGGCAATTTGGAACAGCCGATTAGCCGAACGAGCTTGTCCTTGGATTGTAGGAGGAAACCGGCATACCCGGATGAAACCCACGCAAATATGGAATGAACGTGCACGCCCAGGATTCGAACCCAGGACTTTTTTGCTGTGAGCTGGACGCGCTAACCACTACACAACCATTCCCATATTACAACTCGTCGCTCGCACTCATTTTCTGAACCGCTTCAGGCGCCTATCTCTGGGTGAAGAGGCGGGGTCCGCCCTGAACGGCTCACCAGGGCAAACACCCTCACATCTAGGGGCAACAGCCAGTCAGCTTAATGTGCAGGACTTTGGAGTATGTGTAGGAGGAAAGCAGACACACAGATCTGAGTCCACACAGAGCCTGGGACTCGAACCCAGGACCTTCTTGCTGTGTGGCGGACATGCCTACCAGTACACCCCCTTTTCCGTATTATAACTGTGGATACATATTGATAACATATTCATAAGAGATTATTCAGATTACTGCTTTTATAAAGTGAATACTGATATCACCTTGGATAAATAACACAACTCTGTCTGATCCTTCACTATAGGAGGAATAAGTGACTGGGGCACTGGGGCTGTAGGTGTCATAGGTGTCAGAGCCTCGCTATGACGTCACTGCGATACTATAAACAACTTAAGTCCGCACATGGTTTAAGTTTTGCGATTTAAACATAAGGATCATTTTAATATCTAGTAAAACACAGAGAACTCCAGTATACAGGCACAGGGATATAGTTAACCCTTTCGTGTCCTGGTGATCTGCAAAATGATCACGAACTTCCTGTGTTGAACCGTCAGCTGACACACACACACACACACACACAGTGAGAGAGAGAGAGAGAGAGAGAGAGAGAGAGAGAGAGAGAGAGAGAGAGAGATCTCTCACTACTGACACCATCATGGGGATCTAAAGGTCTGGAGATCTGATCCTCGATTTGACTCAACAAGTCCATTAATATTAATGCTGGATTTAATATTTCGATCTACTTCCTGTCTTTAAACGACATGCACGACGGGACCGAAAGTGATGGAAAGTAAGTTTAAAAAAGAAAGGAAGTAGTTTTATTCAACACCCAACGTTATAAACTGATTTGAAGCCAAGTTCAATAATAATATTAAGCTTTCTTATAATAATAATAATAATAATAATAATAATAATAATAATAATAATGATGATGATGATGATGATGACATTCTGTCTCTGTCTTTACTTTTTTCTGTTATGAGATCCTTATGTTTTCACTCACTCACTTAATCCCAGGGTCGCAGGGAGGCTGGAGCCTATCTCAGCCGACACCGGGCGAAGGCAGGGACACCCTGAACAGCTCCCCGGACCTCCGCAGGGCCAACAATCACAACTATTCGCACTCACACTCACACCTAGGGGCAATTTGGAACAGCCAGTTAGCCTAATGTGCATGTCTTTGGACGTGCAGGAGGAAACCGGAGTACCCCGGAGGAAACCCATGCAAGCACAAAGGAGAGCGTGAAAACCCCACACAGAAACGCCCTCGCCGAGCCGAGCCCGGCGCCTTCTTGCTGGGAGGCGGACGTGATAACCACTACGGCACCGTGTCGCCCCTTATGATTTTCAATCTAATAATAATAATAATAATGAAAATGAGATAAATAAAAATATAATAATTAGGTAGTGTCTCAGTTATGATTTGCGATCTCGTAACAATAAAATATTAATTATAAAATAAATCTATGACTTGGGCGGTACGGTAGCGTAGAGGTGAGCACGTACGCCTCACAGCAAGAAGGTCCTGGGTTCGGGTCCCGGGATCGGCGAGGCCGTTTGTGTGGAGTGTGCATGTTCTCCACGTGGGTTTTTTCCGGGTACTCCGGTTTCTCCGGGAACATCAGGCTCATTGGCTGTTCCAAATTCATCCTAGGTGTGAGTGAATGGTTGTGTGTGTGTTGGGCCTGCAATGGTCTGGCGAACTGTTCAGGGTGTACCCCACCTTCGTGCAGTGTCGGCTGAGATAGGCTCCAGCCTCCCCGTGACCTTAATAGGATTAAGCGATTTGGCAAATGAGTGAGTGAGTATGATAATTCAAGGGGGGAGACAGACTTCCATCCGTTGTGACTTGACATACAAATAAAAAATGTCTAATTTGTTTCTCTTTAACATCACGCACAGAATATCACGCTGGACCTGGTGGCGTTCTTGGCGCCCAACTTCACCTTCCCTCCTGAGAAACACAGAGACAAAAATCCTCGAACGTAAGTGTTTACGATTTTCATACTATTCACATTAGGGATGAGATGAGGGATGATCCTGTCTGTTCGGTGAGTCAGAGTGCTCGACTCGGCTCGCCAATAAGTGTCGACTCGCAAGTGTTGGTGTTTTGCTTAACGACGTAGTGATGATCAGAATAACATGACAGGCTGCGCACAATTGGTATCGTGTATTCGGTATTTAAAGAAATGTGAGTAATTAGTGATAGAATTTCAGGCCCTCCTGAATACCGAGTCGACTCTTAACGTTCACGTAAAAGATTCAGCTCAAAGAGTCGACTCGTAGGCAAACACCTCTAAGTAAATGATAAAAAAAAATATCATGACAGACAGATGCATGAAAAAATTTTCATTCAGTATCTATGCCTGTGCTTGGGCGGGTTTCCTCCAGGTACTTTGGTTTCCTCCCACAGTCCAAAGATATGCATATTAGGTTAATTGGCTGTTTGTGCGTGTCTTGCCCTGTGATGGTCTGGCAAGCTGTTCTGGGGGTACCCCGCCTTCACCCTGTGTCGGCTGAGGTAGGCTCCAGCCTCCTCGCCACCCTGGTAGGATTAAACACCAGAGAACTTTTTTTTCAAAAAGTTACAAAAATTAGTGTATTACAGTTTTATGTCAAGTATATTGTAAAAAATATATCGGAATAAGTTTACACTATTTAAATTATTATGGTTTATAACCATATCCCACAGCCCTAGTGCCCTTCACTCTAACTATGGATTTGCTTTTATCCTTCAGGTGTCCAGAATGATCTGTGGGCTCGTTTCGTCTCTCTGCCGACTCAGGACAGAATCTGGACTCTCACGGTCACTCATAAAAGTCACAGAGATGCTCCAAAAGCACGTAGGTTATTAATCTGATTCTGCGTTTTCTTTTAACACATCATTTCTTTTCCGTCATGAACCTGAGTGAGATGATACTGTGAGCGTGCTGCGCTTCATCACAAACACTGATATGAGTTAAACTGATTAGTTTTATACTTTTCTACATATTCTCTACATAGTGTTATTTCATTATTGTAATGTTATTATTATTATTATTATTATTATAAAACAAAAACAATCGCTGTCACTGACAGCGATCACCATCCAATCATGGGTGTTTGTGAGCTCATTCGTACAAGCGAATGGCGCTTTCCTTCCAAGTGTTTTAGGCCGTCCTTGAGTGCACATGCGCAGCAGTTCGTAAAGATGTGGGTGGCAGCATCACATGCCCTTGCCTTACACTCCTCACTGGTTGGGGGTCATGATGGCAGTGCTTGACAATTGGGAATTGGCGACGACTACATTATATAAGAATACGAAGGAAAAAAAATCCAAAAAAGGAACAAGTGTCTTAGTCCAGGATTACCCAGAAGGCTTTGGAGCTCAGTTATCCATAATGTTTGATTCATTTTAATGGCAACAGATAAAAATGAGATATATGGGATACTTTAGAATGTGTAATTATTTAAATAGTGAACGTTGTAAAATCTGGGATCTCTCTTTACAGGCTCGCAGACTCCGCTGGTGATGGTACATGGATTCGGAGGGGGCGTGGGTCTGTGGATCAGGAATCTGGACCCTTTGTGTCGATCGCGTCCAGTCTTTGTGTTTGACTTGCTGGGATTTGGACGCAGCTCCCGGCCGCGCTTCCCACTGGACCCCGCTCAGGCCGAACAGCAGTCCGTTAGCTCTATAGAACACTGGAGGCAGGTGCTGGGCCTGGAAGAAATGATCCTATTGGGCCACAGTTTAGGTGGTTACCTAGCAACGTCTTATGCCATACAGCATCCTGGAAGGTGAGAGGATGGAGTATACAGACTTTGTGTAGGACACAGACTTATATAATGAGATGGATAAGTAATCAACCCCCACCTTCCCTCCCTTGAACTATTACACCATCTGTACAGTGAAACATGGTGGTGGTAGCATTATGTTGAGTGTTACCCTTGGGACTAATCCACTTTTTAGGGTGTCACTGGTGTTTGGTGGACGGCTTCCTGACAGCACCGTCACAGTTCTGCCGTGTTCTTTTTCACTGTGTTTATTGTTTGAGTGCCACTTCAGAGTCATGTGGTCGGGTGGTTTATAGTGACAGTAAAACGGAAAGGAAAAAGCAGAAGTTCCATTGTGAGAAAAATAAAATGACTGTAACTGTAAATAATTTTGTAACCAAAAACACTGGAATGATCTCAGCGCTGTCATACAGCGTTTTAAGCGTTTTAGCTTTAAATATGGGGCGGCACAGTGTTTAGCAGGTCCACCTTACAGCACAAAGGTCCTGGGTTCGGCGAGGGTGTTTCTGTGTGGGGTTCGCGTGTTCTTTCCCTGCTTGTGTGGGTTTCCTCCGGGTACACAGGTTTCCTCCCACAGTCCAAAGACGTGCACACTAGGCTAATTGGCTGTTCCAGATTGCCCCTAGGTGTGAGTGTGTGAATGGTTGTGTGTATTTTTATTGGCTCGGCGATGGACTCAGGGTGTACTCAGCCTTCGCCCAGAGTCGGCTGAGGTAGGCTCCAGCCTCCCCACCACACTAGTAGGATTAAATGGTTCAGTAAACAGTAAAGGAATGAATACGGTGATATGCCTGTACAGTGCAATACAATGTGATTTGGTTGTAAAAGGGCATACACCCAGGAAACGATGAGCAACAAGCAAATTGCTTCACGACACAATTGAATCACGTAGCGAAACACTCTTCGCAACCTCTGGTTGCCTAGGTAACCTCCTCACATTTCACGCTTCTAAATATTTTAGAGTGAAACCATGTGCAGTGTCTAGCTAGTTCTTTGTAGGAAGTGTAGATACACAAGGTCACTTATCATTAGCTTATCTTATCATTAGCGTATATAGAATTTAGCTGTTAGCATGATTCAGTAGATAAGTAGATGTAAGCAAAAACATGCTCAGGATAGCTAGCTAACCCACATAATTTACAGTACTTTGCGTATAGCTCTAGAGTAAATAAGCGTATATAAATATATACTCACGGGCAATACCAACCTTTTCAGAAACATGGACCTAAGCGTGGCGTTTCTGGTCATTATCCTTGTTACCTTTCTGTGTGCAGTCAAAAAAAACGCATGATATTTAGATTCGGCGATAATGAGCTGCTCTTCCATGTTAATGTAGGTGGAATCATTACATTTCATGTGCATTGTCATCCTGCGGAAAATATTTTGCTAAACTCAGTGTTTCGGGCATCTGTCGGTCAATGGTGCCACCTGGCGTCACCTAAAAGTTCGGCTCAGTTTAACTCCGTACCCGCCCCTTTCACGCCGCTTGAGAAAATTTCGTTTCGATGAATTCCAGTGACTTTACATGATTGCTTGTCGCTTGTCGCTTCCCGTATGTGCGCCCCTTTACAATCAGGAGGCCACGCCCTCTTGTCTGAGACTGACAGGCACAAAGACCACACCCCTGTCACTGGTATTGACAGTAACAAAGAAGTAGAGACAGTCATACAATGTGTTTGTCTTCTGTTTCACCTCCATCCCTTTTCAGAGTTCGGCACCTGATCCTGGTGGACCCTTGGGGTTTTGAGCCCGTGCCGCCCGAGGGGGTGGCAAGTCTGGGAATCCCACGCTGGGTGGAGATGATTGTAAACATGGCATCGTTCTTCAACCCTTTGGCTGTGGTCCGAGCCACTGGGCCTTGGGGTAAGAAGCAATGTGGCGTTAGTGTAGATGGGCGAAGATGTGATGTCACCAAGTGAAAACAGACATGAAGTTCGACAATTTCTTTTTCTTCTTGTTTCGTTTTATAGGTCCAAAATTAATCAGTCGAGTTCGACCCGACTTCAAGAGGAACTTCGATGAGCTCTTTCATGATGATACCATTATGGAATACATCTATCACTGCAACGCTCAGACTCCCAGGTGGACCTAAACATTCTATATTTACATTTATATTTATTAGCTAGTGGGTAGCTGAGGTTGTATCACACAGAACCTAACAGGACCAAAGTGCCACATAACTTCAAATGATTCTAAAGAAAGATTGTTCATATTCAAACTTAGCATCGAAACATATGCACACCTCCCTTCACTGCTCCTTCAGAAGCTCCACCCCTCAATTTTGTGGATACACCTTGCAAAAAAAAGCAACACTAACAGCTACACCCCCACAATCTGTCAAGCCAATCAGCAACATGATGTGTTTATGCTGTGCACAAGTAAAACCTCATCCCGTTGCTGACTGGCTGGAAGAGTGTTGTGTGGCTTACACTGAGCCACTGTCTTTGTTTCCCCCTAGACATAGCCAGGGCTGTGATTGGACACTGGGTTTTATGTAAGAAGAAAAGAGGAAGGGTTGGACCACACCTCACATTGTTGTAGGGAATTGGTATATACTGCACGGGAATGGCGCGATCTGATTGGTCCAGTATCTGGGCCAATCCTAAATGGATAATGGCTGAATCAGAACGACAGACACTTCATCCTACTATGGTCGCAGGGAGGTGGGAGCCTATCTCATCTGAAGCTGGGCAAAGGCGGAGTACACCCTCAACAGCTTGTCAGACCATTGCAGGGCCAACACACACAGCCATTTATGCTCACACGAGTATTCTGATTCACACACCTAGGGGCAATTTGGAACAACCAGTTAGCCTAGTAGCTTTGGACTCTTCGAGAAATCTCTCTCTCTCTCTCTCTCTCTCTCTCTCTCTCTCTCTCTCTCTCTCAGTGGTGAGGTGGGATTCAAAGCCATGTGTGTCTCCCTGCTTTGGGCCAAGAGGCCCATGCTGAACCGGGTTCACCTCTTGCCCCCTGACCTCCCAGTGACCCTGGTGTACGGAGGCCAGTCGTGGATGAACAGTGCGACTGGAGAGCAAGTAGCTCGGCTCAGACCGAACAACTGCACACATACAGTGGTACGGAATAAGAACGAGAGAACATTCGCGTATTTTTTTACCAGAAGTGTGAATTCTTAGAAATCTGATTGATATCAGTGATTTGTATATATATATATATATATATATTCATCTCTCTCTCTCTCTCTCTCTCTCTCCCTCTCTCTCTGTTCCCCTCCCTGTTGCTCTGTCTCTTTCTATTTATTTCTCTTTCCTTCTCTCATGCTTTCTTTCTTATTTCTTTCCTTCTCTTTCTTTTGCTTTCTTTCACTTTTTTATTCTTTTCTTTTTCTTTCCCTCTTTTATTATTTCTTCTCTCTCTCTCTCTCTCTCTCTCCCTCTGTTTCCCTTCCTGTTGCTCTGTCTCTTTCTATTTATTTCTGTCTTTTCTCATGCTTTCTTTCTTTTTTCTTTCCTTCTTTTGCTTTCTTTCTCTTTTTTATTCTTTTCTTTTTCTTTCTCTCTTTTATTCTTTCTTCTCTCTCTCTCTCTCTCTCTCTCTCTCTCATTCTCTCTCTCTCTCACACTGTTTCCCTCCCTGTTGCTCTCTCTCTATTTCTTTCTGTTTCCCTCTTTCTTATGCTTACTCTTTTCTTTCTTTTGCTTTTTTCTCTTTTTCATTCTCTCTCTCTATATCTCTCTCTCCCTTTCTCCCTCTCTCTCTCTCATTCTCTCTCTCTCTCCCTCTCTCATTCTCTCTCCTTCTCTCTCTCTCTTTCTCCAGGTTGTTGAAGGAGCTCCTCATCATGTTTACGCTGATAAACCTGAAGCTTTCAATGCTGTGGTGCAGAGTATCTGCGACACTGTGGATTAAATTGTCTGTCTTTGTGTGTGAGAGAGAGAGAGACCAGATGTGTGTTATAAGTATTATGTGTGTGTGTGTGTGTGTGTGTGTGTGTGTGTGTGTGTGTGTGTGTGTGTGTGTGTGTTTTTGTACTTTGATCAGCGTCACATGTTCCTTTTGAAATAAATGTTTATCACATGAGTTCACTGATCCTTGATTTGTGGGAAGCTCCTGAAATGTCATGTGACCGATGTACAATCATGAGATGACTTTAGGTTTAGTATTTATGGTCGGTGAAGAAAGAAACAAAAAAAAAATCTCACTCTGTTAATAAAAAGAAATGTTTAATTCAATTCGGTGTCAAACACAAACTTCTGCTTTCAGAACGACCGGATGGAGAGAATCAGAGAGATCTTTATAAAACACGACAGATTTAAAACATACAGTACACTGAGTTCACTAGGCTGCCATTTGTATGATTATTACATTCAGGTCATAATTACATAACAACGACAACATGTATAAATAAAATAATAATAAAGAAAACAATCATTCGGTTAATCATATAAAAACTCATCATCTTACACAATATTATTAAAGATAAACTAAAAAAATGATATAAATAAATATTATATAATCAGTAAAATGAGATCCCATCACAACCCTCAGCAACCAGACACAAAAGCTCTAAATGTGAAAAGAAAGCATCTTTGACGTATTTTTAACATCACACATCTCTCGAGTACCGTCAAACAATATTAAAGGTACGGTGTGTAAAATTTAGTGTTATTTAAATTTAGCGTAAGGCGGCACGGTGGTGCACTGCTTAGCAGCAAGAAGGTCCCACGTTCGAGTTCCTTGGGCTAAGGTGTTTTCTGTGTGGAGTTTGCATGTTCTCCCTGTGCTTGCATGGGTTTCCTCTGGGCACTCCGGTTTCCTCCCACATTCCAAAGACATATACAGTAGGCTAATCGGCTTCCAAATTGCCCCTAGGTGTTAATGTGAGTGTGAATGGTTGTGTGTGTGTGAGTGAGTGTGTGTGTGTGAGTGTGTTGCCCTGCGATGGTCTGGCAAGCTGTTCAGGATGTACCCCGCCTCCGCTTCGTGTCAGTTGCAATAGGCTCCAGTCTCTCCGTGACCCCAGTAGAGGATTAAGGGGTTTGGCCAATGAGTGAGTGAGAGAGTGAGCGAGCGAGTGAGGGAGTGAGTGAGTGAGTGAGTGAGTGAGTGAGTAAATTTAGCGGTGTCTAGTGGTGAGATGAAATTTCATTCTTGACCCCTTCCCTTCGAAGCATGTGTGGTTCTGGGCTACTGTAGAAAGATGGTGGTGCAAGATGGCGGCCTCCGTGAGAGAGGACCCGCTCCCCATGTAGATATAAGCAGCTTATTCTAAGGATCCGAAAACTCAATGAGTTTTTTTTTTTTAATGATTATAGATTAATGTAAACATATTCATGTGATGATATACTTCATTTCTGCTAATAGATCCTCAAAAATGTTACATACTGTACCTTTAAACTACCTACTTCACTGACAGCTATGTAGTGCCACCAATATAAAGACTCAAACGTGGTGAGTTTCTATGAATAAATGAGTGACATTTAGGATTCAGGTTTAAAGCAAGCACGGCGATTTCTAACGGCAAGCTGGATTAGTTTGCACCCCAGAGCCACCAGGGGGCACTGTAAAACAGTAGGGTGTTCTCTCCTAGAAATACAGGTTCCTAAAGGGTTTGTTTGGATGGATAAGAAGCTTACAAAATGTGGAATCCTCTGAAAAATCCAGGATGGTTGGACTGGCAGGTCAAGCTGATAGATGATCTTTGGGAAATAAGCGTTTAGGGTTCTGGACTGAAATTTCATTGTGAATCCGGTTGAGTGCAGTCATCCAGTGCAACGCTAGGTAGATTTAACAGCACTTGAATTTGTGTTCGTACGAGGACAAGGTTTTAAGAAACGTTTCCAAGCCCTTGAGCGTTCGAACAGGTATGGTTGTATACTGTATGGTCGCTGTCTTTTCCCTGATGCTGATGCTCCTTGTAATTAAGGAGCGTTGATGTGTGGTCCTCACTTCTCCTTGACGAAGATGTCGGCAACGCCGTGAACCTGTGTGAGCTTCTGACAGTGCAGAGACGCTAGCAGCTTCCGCTGACCAGGCAACGTTGGGATGAACTTCTCCTTTAGGGTGATTCTCTCCAGACTGCCCACATCACTGGGTGGGAAGGAAAGATTGGACCAATTTTAAACGCATGTCGGAATAACTTGTGCATTAAAAGTTAAACTAGAAGCAGTGTGTAAGGCTGTGCTGGTGGGATGTCCCAGGGTGGTAGCGTCACAGAGTGTGTTATAGACATGCTATTTAAAACTTTTCATTAGTTTAGGGATCCATCATGCAAAATAAAACTCCAGCTTACCCATAGGAGATCTCTCGGATGTTCTGCAAGCCCAAGCCTTCGATGCGGAACTTCACGTTTTTCAGGACTTGTGGTAGCGGATTTTTAAAGGTGAGTGACATGGTCATCTCTTTACCAACTACAGGATCCCCTACAGGCTGAATAGCAAAATCACAAGCACGTGAGTGCAATGAACAAAATCTCTTACGAAGATCAATTTTCACAAGGTAGCGGCAAACAAAAAGTTTATCAGCATAAATATTCTGCAAATGAAATGTAATGAGTCTGCGTGGGTTTCCTCCGGGTACTCCGGTTTCCTCTAACAATCTATACACATTAGGCATAGATACTTGTCTCCGTGTTAGCCCTAGCCCTCGCCTTTAGCGCAATAGGAATCACTCGAAGACTTACTGTGATGATAATGTCGGGCGTACGCAGGCGGAAGTTGAACTGGGTGGCCAGAACCTGCTGGGTCTCACTGACTCGCACAGATAAGGTGAGCATCAGGGCCGCCTGGTCCACCAGCTCATTCTTATAAATGTCATACGGAAGGGTCCATTCCAGTGTCTTGTCTGTAAAGGGATCAAGAGAAAGACACTTGATATAAAGGTGAAGCACCTCATGGAAAAACAAATAAAAGTTTGTAATGCAGAACAAAACGAAGAGTTTCACCGCCATTGGGTTCGAGCTCCACCATTATATCGTCCTTTTTCATCGTAGCCTTTTCAATTCCAGTGTAGTACATGACTGCCACCTGGCTGTGGAGGATGGCACTGCGCTTCTCAGAGCTGCTGTTCTTCAAGTTGATGGACAGCTGCGCATCTTCTCCCATACGAGGCCCTTCTCCTTTCATTGTGACCTCTAACGTGACGTCCGTGTACTGAGCAGAGGGGTAGATGTTCGGCTTCGTGCCGTAACGAATAGCGCTTTCCACTGCGATTCGCTCCTGACTAGAACCTAGTGGAGATTTTGCAAAAAGAGAAAAAAAACATTTACATCCAGAAGAAAATGTCCTAAGTGATGACGTGTTAGGGCGGCACAGTGGAGTAGTGGTTAGCATATCCGCCTCACAGCAAGAAGGTCCTGGGTTCGAGTCTCTGTGTGGAGTTGGCACATTCGACCCATGCTTGCGTGGGTTTCCTCCGGATACTCCGGATTCCTCCCACAGTCCAAAGACATGCACATTTGTTCCAAATTGCCCTAGGTGTGAGTGTGAATGGTTGTGTGTGCTGCCCTGCGATGGTCGTGAGAGATGTTCAGGGTGTACCCTGCTTTCACCCATTGTTGGCTGAGATAGGCACCAGGCTCCCTGCAACTCTAATATAATTTGAGTGGTTTAAGAGGGTCGGCAAATGAGTGAGTGAGTGACTGAGTGAGTGAGTAAGAGTGATGATGCCTTGTTTAAAATGACTCTTTAGTTTAAAGTAAACCCCTGTTACACCTGCCACATTCCCACTACATCCTTAAAAACTGGGGGGATGCAGTAAGAACTTGTACAATGTAATGGGAATGCAGTAGAAACTGATAAGGTCATGATATGAAACGTAAAAAAAACCTAGTGGGGACATGGTGGAATCAGGTGCAGGAAGAACTGAATAAGGACGTAGTGATGGTCTCCTGTTGAATGAAGACGTGGACACGAGCAGAATGAATGAAAACGCAGTGCGTAGTGCAGTATTTATAAGCACCAGAGGGATGCAATGAGAACATGCGATCTGATTGGTCGAAGCGAGAACGTAGTAAGTACAAATTGGATGTGGTGCATGCATGATCGTGCGTGTGGTAAGAAAGTAGCCAAAACATGATAGATGCTGTGGAACCTGGCATGGATATAGTAAAGACGTAGTATTGTCTTAAAGAAACTTTCATTTTGACCACGCCCCCTCTGTGTTCATTGAAGTTTTGAGGACGCAGTGTAGTCTTCATGGTATTCGACTGAGTGTGATGGGGGACTAATGGGAAGTGTGAAGTTGCTTGTTTAAGGTATATAAGCTGTGGTGATGGTGGTGGTGGTGGTGGTGGTGTGTGTGTGTGGGTGGGTGGGGGGGGGTGTTCATGGTATTTACCTTCTGGGTGCTTGTAGAAGTGTGTGATGTCTTCTCTCTTGTCTGAGCCGACTGCCTTGGTGCTGATGCAGTGACCCGTTACATTCTTCTCGCTGTAGATCTGAGAGAAGGTGCCATCGCTGTTCCTCTGCCAGTAGATCTTATCACTGTTCACCTGAAAAATAAACCCAGTTATGTTTAAGGATGGTTTTTTTTTGGTTGAGAGAAATCTCAATGTTTGCCAAGAACCAATCACGTATCGATGTCTTCGTCCCACATCATTACCGCCACCCACAACTGAGTTTTTGCAGCAGTATTGTGATCACCAGCATTTGTGTGTCGGTTTGTTTGTGAGCAAAATCCTGACCCCACCCATGCACAGATTTTTACCAAACTTGGTGGAGCCACTTCCCTCCCTGAGTTCCAGAGATGATTTGATTTTGGTATGTCCCGGTCAAAGGTCAAGGTCAGATCATTATTGGAGGTTGAGCGCATATAGGAAACCATAAATGGACTTTCAATTGAGCCAATTACCTTAAACCTTGAGTGACCTTGAAAGCTCAAACCTCAGCCATCTCATAAAACTTTCAAATGAGAGTTTTTTCCGCCGATTTGGTCACATCCACATACTATAAAACATGTCGTAAGACGAGCACGTGGGTAATTAATCCCAGAACCCATGCCTATTTACTGTATTATCCATGCTGCATGGTGGTGGTACCTCTAGATTGTAGTATGCTATCAAGGAAACCTTCAAAATAATAGATTCAGTCACTCATTTGCCAAATCATACTATTAGGGTCGCGGGGAGGCTGGAGCCTATCTCAGCCGACTCTGGGTGAGGGCGGGGTACACCCTGGACAGCTCGCTAGTTTATTGTAGGGCCAACACACACACAACCATTCACACTCTCACGCACACCTAGGGGCAATTTTAAACAGCCAAGTATCCTAATGTGCATGTCTTTGGACTGTGGGGGGAAACCGGAATACCCAAAGGAAATCCATGAAATCAAAGCGCAGGCAGAACATGCACCCCACGCACAATAACTCCTCTGGTTATTATTAGATATCAGATCTTAGCCTGCACATTATTATGTTTAATGCAGGACAGTACGTCTCTGCACACTTTTCAAGAATCATCAGACTCTTGACTTTTTCTTCACCTTAAACCAGTCAACAGCAATCTACCCTGCATTGTTGTTTTGTTTTGGGTTTTTTTTTTTACCTCGGCAAAGACGAAGGGTGCATCATATTTAATGTAGACCTGGCCATTACGGACAGCTGCCACTGAGGTAGGGCCACAGCAGTATGTGCCCTGACTCGTCTCTTGAGGTGTGGCGTCCAAAACCTGCCAACCTCCCATGCCAGCTGGCAGATCGTACCGGGCCATCCAGCTTTCGTTCCACACATGAAAGTTCCTGCAGGTACAGAGGAAGGGGAGGGGTTGGATGGGGGCAGAGACAGAGAGAGACTTAGGTAAAAGTACTTAGGAGAAAGAATGCTTCAAGCTCTGTTACTGTGCATGTTCAGACTTTTTACATCAACGACACGTTCTTACTTGTTAAGTGGTTAAAAACGGAGAGGTATTACTTCAGAGCTCAGGACTAGTGGTTACTATGGTTACATAATGATGTTTAGTCCCAATATTTAACAACAATTTTTGCGCAGTACTCATTCATTCAGTCATTTGCAAATCTTCTTGATCCTACTAGGGTCGCACGGAGTCTGGAGCATATTTCAGCCACTCTGTACGAAGGTGCGGTACACCCTGAACTGCTCCCCATTCCATTGTAGGGCTAAGAAACACAACCATTCACACTCAGTTTGGAGCAAGTAATTATCCGAATGTGCATGTCTTTGGACTGTGGGAGGAAACCGGAGTACCCAGAAGAAACCCACACAAGCAAGCACGGGGACTTTATACAGGAATCTTCCTCACTGAGCCCGGGACTTGAACCCCGGACCTTCTTGCTGTAAAACGGACATGCTACCCACTACACCACAGTCCAAAGACATCAGGCTAACTGGCTGTTGCAAATTGCCCCTAGATGTGTGTGTGTGTGTGTGTGTGTGTGTGTGTGTGTGTGTGTGTGTGTGTGTGTGTGTGTACGTGTGTGAATGATTATGTGTGTGTTGGCCCTGCTATAGACTGCATGTACATGTATGTGTGTGTGTTGTACCAGACGGAATCAGTGTTGAACTCAGAAATCGGCTCCATGTTCTCATCCAAATACACGTCGGTGGTCAAGGAAACATCTGTATCGTGGGCGGAGTTAAAGTTTGTGACACTGCGGGTTGGGATCCCTAAACACCTGAAAACTGCAAAAGACAGAGTGAAAATGACAACAATTAAATCAGCACCCAACCTAATACACACGCAATTATACAATACGGTATCCCCTTACTTGTAGTGACGACTCCTGAGAAGACCCAGCACTGCCCGTATTTGACAGATGAGCCTCCGCTGTTGTGGTACTGCTTTATAATGTCCACGCTGCCACTCCATGCTGTTGGAGCAGTCCCATCTCCATAGAAACCAGACCAATTGCCTTCTAGTACACCTTGGTCATCAGGAGAGTTGACCTGGTCCCAATAAAATAGTATCTCTTAAATTTCTTGCTCTCCTATACCCTCAAGAAGTGGTATTGGACCATCAGCGAGATTACAACTTTGCTAAGTTCAAGGAATCATTACGTATTATTTTTTGATTTCGGGAACTGAAATTCTCTGAGGTCACTTTCCAATGTTCAGACATTTGTTTTTTAACGAAGCTCAAAAATAACTTTAAAAAAAAACTCAGTTCCTCTTATACCTCTTGTTCCTCTTATATTTCAAGGCGTACATAATTGTACACGTGTATGTAGTATTACTGGTGAAATAAGCATATACTACATGGGAGTGGCGTGATCTGATTGGTTTGCTAAGTGGGGGATAATTAACAATGAATGCAAGCTGAATATCGCTGAATATTGATTTTAGCGACATGCACCATATCTGAGGTGCATAATTGTTTTAGTATTTACTACACAAGCACCTAGTGCACTAAAATAAGAGTTTATGGTTTAGTTAAATTTTTTCCCTAAATAATAATGAACCTATGTTGCTTTGGCGCTCACAAAGTTGAAAGGGTCGGAGTATAAAAAAAATAAATAAAAACGAAATCAATAAAAAGTTTTAGGGAATA
>JBCNYH010000022.1:34008768-34024279 GCA_039654325.1 Tandanus tandanus | reverse complement strand
CCCGTTTTCAAAGTGTGCGCGAGTGTTACGACTCTAGGCGTGCTCAGAGACATGTTGCCTTTCTGATTGGCTGTTCCTTCATCAAACAATTGTTAAATATGTAAGGAAGAAAATCATGACTACAGTGCTTACTGGACAAATATAGTTATAGAAATTATTACGTATTTGAACAACACATTAAAAGTCTCCGGCCAATCAGATTAGAGAATTCACCTGCACAATGGTATAAGTTACACCATCATAAGTGAATTTTATATTAAAATATAATGTATTTATTACTTTTGGTTATTAATTGTCTTATTGTAATCGTCACTTACCATGGCTGACATAAGTCTGCAAACGTTAACAGGGTCTCCCCATCCAGACGCAGGGGTTTGACTCTTCTCCAGTATAAACAGACATGCAGCCAGAACCCCATCTTCAAACTGAACAAAAGATGAAAGAGAGTTAGAAGATTGCACTACCTTGGTGGAGGTCTGCACTCTCTGAGTGCATTTCTAGTTCCAACCTGTGATGATGAGAAAAACTCAGAGAAAAACACCAAAAGCACCCGAATGGCTACTTCCAAACTTTCCATAGCCCTTAATACAATGCCCATGGTGGTGATGGTGAAGCTTATAGATATACATAAAAAGAAGTGTGTCAGAGATCCACACCAGAAAAAGCGCTATCTGCTCTGGAACCTTGTGGTTTTGGTGTAAGGGTCATTATGAATTATGCCACCAACTAACTGTAACCTGTAACCTAATCTACTTCTACTTGGTCTTCTCAATCAGGTTATTTCCTTCAAGCTTCTTTTTAAAAGAGATTCCCAATGATCCTTGAGATCACCAGAGCACAAGATTCTATCACAAGGCCCACCACACACAAGTCTAGCCACAGGAGTCCGGACCCTGAGATCAGGTTCTCTGGTTCTCGTCCCAGCCCATAGTATGATGGCTATCTGGTTTTACAGAGCATCACAACAATGATGAAATTATTCATCATCATCATCATCATCATCATCATCATCATCATCACCATCATCATCATCAGTATCATCATCTTCTTCTTCTTCTTCTTCTTCTTCTTCTTCTTTATTTGCAGCTTTCCCCCCACTTCTTTGCATCCATTAGCCTAATGTGCATGTCTTTGGACTGTAGAAGGAACCCAGACCACCTGGTGGAAACCAACACAAGCACAAGAAGAACATGCAAGCTTCTAACAGATCCCTTGCCAACCACAGGGCTCAAACTCAGGACCTTCTTGTTGTGCGGCAAGAGTGCTACCCACGACATCACCATAACACCTCGTGTGATGGTACCATGAATCTCTGTAATAATTACAACATGTCTGGGATGATAAACTCCAGAACACCTGGGGCAGTCTTGGTTTATTTTTAACTTGGATGTTTCCCAGAGTTTTCAGACCTTTTCCATTACTTCATTTACCCCCAGCCAATATTTACAGCACCATGTACTGCAGGACAGAGTGGGACAACCATCACTAGACTAAAGATCTACTAACTAGACATCATAGCCAAGGAATAAATTTCCATATGTGGTCGTCCTGAAATCTGTCAGACCTCCGGCTCTCCAGAAACCATTAATATCATCTCCATGCACATGGCCATGTACGGCATGTACTCCTCAATGGGCTCTTTCCTTTTTACCTTCCTCCACCAACATTTTGGTCATATACCAAAAGGAATCAAGAAACATCCTCAGAACCTCTGATTGGTTCAATTCTGGGTTAACACAAGAAGTTAGGGAATGGTGGTTAATACCTGTCCAAAGTTCCAAGTTCTTTCTCCAATTTGAGTCTGGGTACCATAGTAGATCCTTCCTACATCATTCAGAACGTACTCTTTCCTCTCATCCTCATCATTCATATACACCACGTCATCTAAGAGAGAGAGAGAGAGCGAGAGAGAGAGAGAGAGAGAGAGAGAGAGAGAAGGAAAGAAGGAGGAATTCTGTGTATTTTTTGGTGTTGGGTTCAAGTAAAATTTGATTCATTTGGCTCTCAGTGCTTACCTTCACACCAGGGGTTAAACAGCATGTAGATGTCGAGTCCGGGTTTATATGTTGAAGTTGTTTTCCCATGGGGAGTCTGAGTTACCACAGTGAGCTTGTACTGGCCAATGCAAGCCTTTGGCAGGGAGTTGACTGACAGTTTGATTTTGTTGTCTTTCTTGTCAACAATCTTGGCTTCCCAGCAATTTTCCTGCAAGTCTTCAACTAGTGGAACAGTCACTAAAGTGCCCTTTGCTACCACTGGATTAGGACCTGTAACACACACACGCAAGAACATTAACCTTATATGTGATGATCAGCATCAGATTTCCTGACGTCATCATGGACGTCTTCTCCCATCCTCATGGCTGAGGGTCGGAGGTCATGGATTCATGCAAAGTCTCTTCGGGGTTGAGTTAAATCAATGGGTCCTAAATTCTCTTCTGACCTTTACATTCACACCGAAGGGTAATTTGGAATGCCCGATTTGCCTAATGTGAGTGCAAGTCTGTGGACTCTGGAGGAAACTGGAGCATCCCGAGAAAACCCACGCTCAAACCCGAGACCTTTTGACTAATCACTACGCTACTGTGTGGCTCATTTCAGAGGTCCGGTGCTAATGCTACCACTGCTGCACGTTTGTTTTTAACAATAAAAGCGATCTAGATGTTCTAGTCATGATGTGTGACAAAATTACAAGACTGGTGATAGCACACCCTCCAAACCTGTCAGTCTCAGCAGGGAACGGTTACGAAAACAAACGTCACCCAGGTCTGATTCCCATGTTCATTTCCCCCTGCTATGAACTCCACTCCCATTTGTTTAGTTTTTTTTGTCTCTTTTACACACACCTACAATAAAAACATGGTGGATTAAAGGGTACTGAGTCACACACACACGCACACACACACACACACACACACACACACACACACACACACACACACACACCTGCAATCTATATTAATCCCCTGCACATATTATTAATCTTTCTATAAAGTAAAATTTATTGTTTGCTCCAATTTAATCTAACTAAAATTACAAATGAATAAAAAAAATTTAATTGGCAATAAAAATAATTAAACGTAATTATAATGTTTACTGAACTTAATTGTCCTAATATGTTACTATCAGGTATTTAGCAAGTGCCACGTTTCTAATCGCTGGTACCATGTGATCCTGTACTATCTACGACTCATTTAAGTTGCTGTTCTTGTAACTTTAGTCGAATCCGACTTCTTGGCAGATTTTTTTTTTACAGGGTAAGTTGCCAGGTCTTACCCTACCCCTCCAAAGCCTGTAATTCCCAGGCAGACTCCCATCCAAATACTATACAAGCCCACCCCTGCTTAGCTTTCAATATCAGACAGGATTGGATGTTCACAGGGCCCACGAGGGAGAGATATACAGAGTACTGACTGATTACTGGCTGAATACGCTTTTGTAAACCTCACCAAGTTTGAGCTCGAGGTGTAGTTTGTCAGTTTGAGGGTCGAAAGGTCGTGAAAGCTCAATCCACATCTGAAACGTCTGCCCTCGACGGATGATAAGGTGATCGCCTTGGTAATTCTCCGTGTGATGATTTAGGCGGTTTTCATCTTTTTTGGACTTCATAAGGTCAATGGATTGTACCAATAACTGCTTTTCTGAAAGAGAGTGAGAGAAAGAAAGAGAAAGAGAGAAAAAATTCATTCATTCATTCAATTGCTGAACCTCCTGATCCTACTATGGTCACAGGGAGGCTGCAGCCTATCACAGCCGACTCTGTACGAAGGCGGGGTACACCCTGAACAGCTTGCCAGTCCATTGCAGGGCCAACACACACAACCATTCACACTCACTCTCACACCTAGGGGCGATTTGGAACAGCCAATTAGCCTAATGTGCATGTTTTTGGACTGTGGGAGGAAACTCGAAGTACCCGGAGGAAACCCCCGCAAAAACGGAGATCATGCCAACTCCACACAGAAACGCCCTCGCCAAACCCAGGACCTTCTTGAAAAAGAGAGAACAAATGAAGTGGTATACGTCATCTCCCATGATGTAATGTGTTCAGAACCTCACCATTTGTCTCAGGCAATTTATCATTCAGCTCAATGCTGATGTCCACAGGAATAGGGACAGGCACAGGCTCCCTTTTGGCTTGACGACAGCAGCATGGGCATATTTTGCGAAACCACCCTTGACACCTTCCTTCTTCTTTCTTCTCTGGCACCAGATTTTCGTCAGTTGATTCCTGGTCCCACAGTGTAACGTCTGGCCAGCGCCCGAGCCGATTCCTGGTGCTTTCGCTAGGCATGCTGAGAAGGTAGAAAAAAATCTAAATATAAAGTAGGAGAAAAGAAAAGAAAACAAGTGGGAACAAGTGAAAAAAAAACTGGCTGAATTGCTTTGTACTGAAAGCATGCTGCTGCATGAAAAATAATCAATAGTTAGCAGTTACATCGACATTACATACATACATACATGCCAGACATTACATAAAGTGCTGAAGGCTGTTGTGTATGAGAATAAGGTAGTTATATAATTATATTTATTCGGATACCTGCCCTTATCAGAGTGTCGGGATACTGTAAGTGTTGAGCAACATTTTACTCTACGCACAAATGCAAACCGGAGGCTTCTTGTGTTTAGATTAGGACAGGAAGGTATGTGCTGGGCTCTCGCTCGGGTAAGGTCATGTTACGGAATGAAAGTGTATCAATTATGCCAAACATCAGTATCACGCTGTGAGAAAAGATCACGAAAGTGAGCATAGCAGGCAAGATGTCAAATAAAATTGTATTACAGATTTGTCATGTTCATACTTGGTCACATTCATTCATTTGCAGAACCACTTAATACTACTACCAGGGTCACGAGGACGCTGAAGACTACCTCAGCCAACACTGGGCGAAGGCGGGGTACATCCTGAACAGCTCACCAGACCATCACAGGGCAACACACACACACACACACACACACACACACACACACACAGCCATTCACAAGCACATCCACACCTAGAGGCAATTTGGAACAGCCAGTTAACCTAATGGACTGTAGGAGGAAACCGGAGTATCTGGAGGAAACCCATGCAAGCAAAGGGAGAGCATGCCACAGCAATTCCACACAGAAAAACCCGAGCTCAGAATTCGAACCCAGGACCTTCTGCTAACCACTACACCATCATGCCGCCCTATTTAGTTACAGGAATGTTGTAAATCTTGTGACCACGAGGAGCCAGAGGGCAGAAGATGAATGTGGTGGTTGGGTTACATTACACTAATTTCTTCACCTCCTTATCAGGAGATCATTATCACAAAGGTCCGGAATGTCATTGGATTGTTGTTCGACCACATATTTCTTGAACAAATTTGCTCTGAAATTCTTTATTTAGACTTAATTTATGATAAAAATAATAATAATAATAATAATAATAATATAGAAATTATTATTATTATTATTATTATATTATATTATTTAATATAATTATTTGGGTGCAGCCATAGCCTAATGGCTTTGAGACCAAAAGGTCGCTGGTTTGATTCCCGAACCAGCAGGAAAAATGTGTGGCGGTGGGGGAGTGAGCTGCACCTTTCCTTCCTCCACCTTCATGGCTGAAGTGCCCTTGAGCAAGGCACCTAACCCCCAACTGCTCTCCGGGCGCCCCAATGTGTGTGGCAGCCCACTGCTCCGAGTGTGTGTGCTCACTGTTTATGTGTGTGTGCTCACTTTGGATGGGTTAAATGCAGAGGCAATAATTTCCCTCGCGGGATTAATACAGTATATCAAAATCAAATAAAAAAAAGATTATTATTATTATTATTATTATTATTATAGTTATTATTTATTTTAACCTTTATACTTGTACTGGAACACTGTGTGATGAAATTGTCATGACTACAACACAAGTATTCCAAATATTTCCCATCTTCCTCTACTGCCACACCTTTTTTACTGCCCGTCACCAATCACAAAGAGAACGTCACAGTTACATAATTAATGCCTTTAGGAGCAAACCCTCAGATTATGTACATGAGCGCTGAGGCATGTTGAGACACTGTGGAGTGTTTTAGTTCACAGGAGTATGGAGTCTCAGAGAATTCTCAGGACACTTGACTTCAGTGCGTATAACAATTATTTTCTGAAGGTGAGGTGGATATCTCCAGTTATATACAGGGGAGGTATATACTACATGGTAACATCATAGAAGTAAAGTAAAACAAGGATTTTATGGCTTACTTGTACATTTCTAAAGTGTGACAATGGTCACATGCTCCATTACATCATCTTTAGAAACTCTTTTTTCATATATTTTCGGACCGCATTTTGTTGTATTTCTAAGATTTCTGAATCAGTGACCCGGCCGTGTTTATCCGCTGTTTACTCTGGATCATGAGCGATTACTGAATCAGGGCGAAGTATGATATAGAGAATTATTCGGGTGAGAGGCTATTATCCGCAGAGGCCGAGACCGAATTATTCTCTATCATACTATAATATGATTTTATATTAATCATAATATAATTTTTAAAAAATATTTATTTAAAATATTTTCAATGTAGACGGCCATGTTAATATATTGTACAATAAACATTCAACTTATCCCATGACAATAATGCAATAATTCAGTTATCCCATGGCAGTGATGCAATAATTCAGTTATCCCATGGCAGTGATGCAATACCAAGAATTATTCAATGGCTTTCCACCATTCAGTAAATTTACTGAATGAATAATAATGTCTACATTCCCCTTCAAAGCAAACCAATCCGACTGTGACATTCCCATGTAGTAAAATCTAATATTTATCATCTCAGTATTGTGATAAACCAGGATAGACTTTGTGTTTCACGTGACCCTGACCAGTATATACTGCTCACTGAAAGCTAGTGACAGAATCCCAGCTGCAAATCACGTATTTATATTGCAAAGCTTTGGACTGTGGGAGGAAACCCGAGGACCCGGAGGAAAGCACAGGGAGAACATGCAAAGCCCACACACAAACGCCCCCCCCCGAGCCCAGGAATCGAACCCAGAACCTTCTTGCTGTGAACGTGCTAACCACTAGCCGTCTCTGTACATACTGTATTACGTAATACATCACAAATCACAGAGACGTTACAGAATGCACACACAGGCTGTAGATCAGAACAGAGATCGAATTATGTGATATACTGGAAATATTTCAGGACAAACTTAAAAACCCAAAAACGTTTTCCCAGCACAACGTATACTTATCTTTATCTTATGTTTTATTCATTATGGTAGTAGAAAAACGGTTTTATTTAAACACGTCCCTACTGAAAAACGAACAAGGGGCTTTTTACGTGAGCACATTGCTGCTCAAAGTCATCATTACAGCAATTTTTAGTAGAAATTCCATAACGTGAACCTGAAACAGGATTAATAAGCAACTCTTCAGCTCTTACCTGACTGGTTTCCTGTAGTTTTGGTGTCTGACTGTGTTCTATCTGTGTGTTTCTCGCTGAAACTGAATCTAATAAACGTAACCTCGGATCCCTTCTTCTGTTCGTGCTGCCTGCTTTTCTGCTACTTTCACTGACACACGCCTGGATATATTTATACACACACACACACACACACACACACACACACACACACACACACACCCATTCACTTGTTCGGTACCTCCCAGCCAGGTGTCTTAAGGCCCTTATAAATGAATGGGTGTGATCTTCAGAGACAAGAGAGGTGGATATGGTGTATTGTGAAATTCTGAAATGTTTCATATTGTTTTGATATTAAGCTCAGTTAGAAACAATATGAATCAACGCTTAGGTGTCCAAACTTGTGACTGGTACGTATAACAACATTGTTAGTCGCTATACCACAGCACATATACAGAAATCACTGAACAGCAAATAATGTGAGTAATTTTAGATTTTTGTGGATGTTGCCCAAGTTCCTCATTCATTCATCTTAATCCTACTAGGGTCACTTATCCCAGCCAACTTTGGGGCGAAGGCTGGGCACACCTTGAACAGCTCGCCATTCCGTCGAAGGCCGAACACAGACACAACCGTACACACTCGTACTCACACTCACACAATAGCCAGGGGTTCTTTGGTACAGCCAGTTAGCCGGGGAACACCATGCAAGCAAACTCTTTAGGGTGTACCAGGTCTTTCCCCGGAGTCGGCTGAGATGCAGCCTCCCTGCAACCCTGACACGATTAAGCAATTTAGCAAAAGAATTGTAAATATCTTAAATATTCCTTCTGATGTTTGGATATTTAAAGTTGCATATGTTTGGCTTTTGTACTGTATAGTGTTTGTGCTTCCTGAAATTATTATTATTTTTTTATTTATATATTCTTGCAATTTGATTGTTCAGATCTTTCTTATATAAAACGATGCATGCATAACTTTTTTCTTCACTATCATATAACAGCAGTATAATAAAACTCGACTGAGACGTTCTGTCAAATAAAAGGTCAAGCCGCAAGGTTAATTAAGGAACATCACACCAGTTATTTGAAAGCAGTGTGTCTAATTAAAAGCTATAATAAGCAGATGTGTAATTTCTAGAGGGAGGATAGTACACCGCCTCTAGAAATAAAGATACCTTCGACATTCAAATTTTAAAAATAAACATTATATACAAGTCAGGCACTTCCACACACATCTTTTTTCTTTAGTTTTATACTTTTAATGTTTTCAACTGGGGCTTTGTGTAGGTTATTTTGAGCATATAACCAAATTTTCAATAAAACTTTACAAAGGAATTTGTATAAGAATCGAATTCACAGAATCGATTCAAAGATTTGACTCGGAGTCGATTCATCCATAAATTACCATCTCGGCTCAAATGGCTTAGTTTAACTTTTACTAAAGTTAGATATCGATATATTATACTCAAAAATAATGTTTTTAGTCCCGCTATAAATAAAGTACATGATTTTCTAATATATTCATTATTACCTCTGCCAGAAGGTTGTTGGCTTTTTAGTTAGTTAGTTCGTTTATTTGATTGTGTGCATGATAATAGAGTACGGATTAGGATGAGTTTCTTTTCTGGAGTAGGGTGAGGTACAGGTAATAAACCATAAAATTTTGGAGGTGATCCGTGCATGGGATAATGTTGAAAGAAGTTCCTGAAATACCCCCAAAATCCTGATTTTATAAGATGTGCCAAAATGTTCATCAGATGTCCACTAGGGGGAGACATTTCATTATATCTATGCCGAGTTATAATAATCCACTCGTGCCTGGCGGAGGTTCCTTACACTCTGTGAATGCCCCATTAGTGTTTAGAATCTATTTAGAATATTTGTGTGGAGAATTTTTTCCCTCCCACAATAAATCAGAAGCTTTTTGTTAGAAGCCTGATCTTGACTCATAGTACCTTTCATTGTTCTAATGTTAATTATGAAATACACGTTAAACCCAAGCATTTCCTGTTGCAAGTGTATGACGTCACTCAGGTTTTCTAACAGGTGTAGCGCTGACAGCCCCAGAGTGTAAAAACATACAGTGTAAGTGCAGTTCATTATTTCCAATGGAGTGACTCAAGTGAATGATGAAATAATTCTGTGCTGATTTACGCCATGCACGGGCTTGTCCATGTGTCACTCTGTGTTAGAGCTGCCAACAATTCATAATGGAAACAATGTCAGTCATAAAGATCAGTGTCTGTGGTCTTTTGCTCGCACTTTATTCTCCAGATAATTTAAGGGATTTATTGTAAAATAAAAAATAATAATAAATAAATACATTCCAGTAAGTCTCCAAATCCGGAAACATCATATACATTAAATCTGGGACCTGTGATGCAGTTCACTCACTCTCACTCATTCATTTACTGAACCCCCTAATCCTACTAGGGAATGCTGGTGCCTATCGCACGTGCATGCTTCCGCCCGTCCCTGGTTGGTGGTGGTCATATCTGATATGGTGGCAATACTTGAAGGGTGGGAATATGATACGACTAAAATTAGGGGAGAAAAAAAATCTCATTTCTCAAAAGAACAGTCATGAGTAAAATATGTTTGAGGAGATTGTTGTGGGAAGCAAAACAGCTGGTTGCCATGGAAACAAAGCATGGGTGAAAAACGTAATATGAGTATGTTTCGTTTGATTGACGTCAGCAGTGATCAAAAGGAAAGAGGAGCATTAAGTATTGCAGAAACATGCAAGGAACATGACTTAACGTCTGAGAACAAACAAACCAAGAAACTTTTTCCTGGTTTCCTCCGGGTACTCCGGTTTCCTCCTACAGCCCAAAGACCTGCACATTAGGCGGATTAGCTAATTGGTGTGACTGTGCATGGTTGGGAGTGTTGGCCCTGCGATGGTCTAGCGAGTTGCTCAGGCTGTACCCTGTCTTTGCCCATGGGTCGGCTGAGATAGACTCCGGCCTCCATGTGGCCCAAATGGGATTAAGCGGTTCGGTGAGTGAGTGAGTGAGTGAGTGTGTTAAAAAAATGGTAAAATGTGCACAGGGCAAAATTTTCAGGGCTTCTGATTGGCCGATGACTCATTACTAGATGAATATTAGACAGGAAATGAAGAGGTGGTGGGTGTGGACGCCGCATCACACCAGGAAAAAGAGAGAGCGGGAAAGAGTCCGGAAGTTTTAGCCCGTTTATTAGGGAAAGGGTGGAGCTAGAGGTGTGGCCTCTTTGTCATTAATTGTATTAAATATACACACAGTCACATCTATTCCCTCCTTCTTCCCATCTCAGTCTGTCACAAATTTCATGTACACGCGTATTTAAATGAGACGCTCTGGGAGCGCAGACTGGGCTTCCTGGTTATTCCTGGTTTTCTCTTTTCTTCCTTGTAGTTCTCTTTAAGTTTCTTTGAGTTGGCGGACCAACCCATTCTCGGAATCGCTCAAATACATCTTTTAGTGTTGGCCTGTCGCGAACGGCGTGTGCGTGTGTGAGTAGTTTGAGGTGGTATGGATAATAGATGGATGATGAGTGTGACTTTTCGATTTTGAACTTTAAAATGCAGAAAGTCTTTAGTCATTACTTCGCCCATCATTTTTGAACAGTAACCAAACCCAAAAATCATTTGTAAATATGTTTTTATTCAAGCACTGCAGCAGCTGAAAGAGTACACGGTGGATTTGAGTTTGAAGCTCCTGTGTGTTTTCACCTCTCAACGACGCAAACCTCACCAACCGCGTGAACTTGTCTGAGCCCGGGAAAATCCAGAGCGACGAGAAGCTTCCGCAGACCAGGTAAAATGGGCGTAAAGTTCACCGCCGCAGTGACGGCCACCTGACCGCCGATGTCACTGGATGAAACGGAAATATTGTATGAATGTCAAGTTCAAATCTGAATCATGCATCACACTATCCGTTACTCACACTGTCCATTTATCACTGTCTGCGGCGTAGCGGCGTTCATAGGCTAGGTTCGTGTCTGTGTTGTGAGCGGACTCAAACTTTGTGACACTGTGAGTGGGAATGCCTAAACATCTGAGAACTGGGATGGAGAAGTGAACAGAGAGACAGGGATGGAGAGAGGGATGAATGCAGTTAGATTCTTTGTCCGTGAAGTCTTTATTGAATCCGTCACTTAGTCCTGTACGTGAGTCTCAATGACCCCTGCAACAGGCGCAACGATATTATTAAACATCTCCATCGTGAGGTGAGTGACAGTGCAGGACACTTGATCTCAGACTTTTCCACTTTCTACTAACTGGTGCTGCGCTGCCGAGCTATCGTGCATGCGTAGGATCCTTCCTACAGTCATGCGTTCTTGTTATTGTTAATGTAAACTGACGCAGAACCAATGTAGAACAGAGGAATTCGAGATACTAAGCCAGGAAACCTTTGCATTCATCCAAAAATAAATGATGATGGAAGATAAAACTCATAAGCTAGTCAATACCTTTAAGTGGAGAGGTGCTGTATAGGTAAATGATCATGAGGAAGAGGTATTGGGTGTGGCATCAAGGAGTTCCTAGTGATTACCATCGCAAGGCCAAAACACACACACCTCTATTCATCCTCACACTCACACCTAGGGGCAATTTGGGACAGCCAATTAGCCTAATGGACTGTGTCTTTAGACGGTGGGAGGAAACCGGAGTACATGGAGGACACCCACGCAAGCAAGGGGAGGGCATTCAAACTCTATACAGAAAGCCCAGGACTTGAACCCAGGACCTTCCTGCTGTGAGGCGGGTGTGCTAATCGCTACACAACTGTGCCACCCAACCAGTGATTAGTATTAATCCATTAATTACTGTAGTTCTGAGTAATCAGTAATTAGGCATCTAATTTTGTTTGACTCTCTTTTCAGACGTGAGCACAGCCCCAGCTTTGCGCCGATTACACGTCCCTGTGCGTTTTCACTTCTCCGTGACGCTGATGTCAGAAACACCGTGTGAGAACATGGCAGAGCTGCTGGCAGTTCGGTGAAGCTGTTTGTTTTTCTGTTTGAATTCTTTTGGAAGGGTGGAGTACAGCCCAAGTGACACCTCATTAGATTTTGGAGATGATGAAATTCTTTTTTAGAAAGAGGTTTTTTTTTTTTTTTTTTTTTACATTGTAAGACTTGAAGTGTGGTGTTCCACCATGCCCAGCAGGGGGTGCTGTGCACTATCTGTACGTTTCTTCACCTTGGTGGATGTTTGCGTTCTCTGTGTGTGCTTCTAGTATTTTGATTTTGCTTTCTTATCATTTCTATCTATCTATCTATCTATCTATCTATCTATCTATCTATCTATCTATCTATCTATCTAGACACAAAGGATAATATCTAGAATATTCTTATCCAAACATCTCATATCATTTATTAGGGTCACGTGGAAGCTGGAATCTATCTCAGCCAACTCTGGGTACCATTCACACACACACACACACACACACACACACACAGAGAGAGATAGAGAGAGAGAGACTCACTCACACCTATGGGCAATTTGAACAGCCAGTTAGCCTCATGTGCATGACGTTGAACTGTAGGAGGAAACCGGGAGTATCCGAAGGAAACCGTCACAAACACAGGGAGAACATGCAAGAAGCAAGAAGTGTTCTGGGTTCGAGTCCTGGGCTCGGCATGTTCGGCAGCCTTCGGAAATCACCTCTAAGTGTGTGTAGACAGTGACGGCCACCATTTTGAGGATGATCACCTTCAAAACATGTTGAATAAAAACTGTATTGAATGAAATTTCATGTGTGCAAATAATAATATGAAATATTAATCTCCCACGATTTTTTCAAACGGCATTTCTTTATTCTTTCAGTATGAATTCATTATTCAGGGAGAACATGCAAACTCCACACAGTACTCGAACCCAGGACCTTCTTGCTGTGTGGCGGACGTGCTAACCACCACAACACTGTGATGCCCCTTCATCTGTAACATCTGATTCTAATAATCTGTGTGGGGTTTTATTATTTTGTAAATGACTACAGAATATTAGTTTAATGTATCATGTGGTGGAGTTGAAGAAGGTCCTGGGTTCGAGTCCTGGGCTCAGGTGCTTCTGTGTGGTCTCCCCGTGCTCGCCGGGTACTCCGGTTTCTACATGCAATGAGTGCGAATGGTTGCATGCGTGTCGGCCCTGCAACGGACTGGCGAGCTGTTCAGGGTGTACTCCGCCTTCGCCCAGAGACGGTTGAGATAGACACCAGCCTCCAATTTATTTAATTTATCTGTAGATCCTATATTAAAGAGGTGAAAATATTTTATTATGTTGAAACAATCAACCATTTCAATTTCTTTTATCTCATTTTATGCTCAAGGGTGCAGAGAGATTTTTGGGGGCATCATTAATAAAAGCGAATGAGCGCTAGCACTTCAGGGTGATTGGCATTCATTAACATTCTTATGTAACAATAAAGAAAATAAAGTGACTCAGACTTTAGGTTTGGCCTGTTTTGCAGGAACTTTATTGCTTGTTGGTACATGAAATGGCCCTGTGGGGGTCTGGCGAGCTGTTGGGGATAGACCCCGCCTTCACGCGGAGTATGCTGGGATGGGTTTCATTAAATTTTTTTATTTTTTTTAATTTAGGGTTTGTCACAATGATTAAAATAAACAAACAAACAAACAAACATACAATTAAATAAATAAATAATAGGGGGGAAAAAATAATATATTTGTTCTATTATTTTCCTCATATATAATTTTTACATTAATATTTGTTTATTTTCCGCCAAAAATTTCTTAAAGTATATCATTTATGTAAATCACATTTTTAAAGATTCTTATTATTATTATAATTTTTTTTTTTTTTTTTTTTTTTTTTACATATGAAAGAAAGAAAATAGTTTTCTTTTCACATCCATTTTCCTTTTCCTAGATTGCTAGTGGGCAGCACGTCCACCACACAGCAAGAAGGTCCTGGGTTCGAGTCCCGGGCTCGGCGAGGGTGGCTCTGTATGGAGTTTGCAAGTTGTTTCCTCCGGAAACTCCGGTTTCCTCCAACAGTCCAAAGACATGCACAGTAGGCTAATTGGCTGTTCCAAATCACCCCTAGGTGTGAGTGTGAGTGTGAATGGTTGAGTGTGTGTTGCTCAGCTGTTCAGGATGTACCCTGCCTTCGCCAAGTGTCGGTTTAGATAGGCTCCACCCACCCTGCGACCCTGATAGTAGGATTAAGTGGCTCAGTAAAAAAGTAAGTGAATGAATGAATGGCTTATCAGTGGCTCTGAAAATGTCACTCGGTGGGTGCTCTGGTACTTTGTTGTCAGTGTTATAAAATGTGCTAATATGGCTTTTAATCCTCTCCTGACTCATTCATGTCCGTCCTTTTGTTGCATTCCGTCCCCTCAGTTAATCAGTCTAACTCAAGTACGCTCCCTAGACAGTAAATCAGGGTGTGCTTTGCCAAAATCATCACATGACTGCAGTACAAGACCCTTAAGTTTAAACAAAAACCTTCGTGTTTTAGGTGCAGCCCAGACAGGCGTCTCCCTAAAAGACTTCACGGTTTGTTGTTTTTTTTTCCTTCAGTAATAGTGCTGTCCAGATCACCTTGCACCAGGTTGGGCTAAAGAGCTCATAGGCTGACTACGAAGAGCAGAACTTAAGAGCTTCTGTACCAAGGGGAGCAACACATACATACAAAATATACCATTTACACTCACACTCACACCTAGGGGCAATTTGGAGCAGCCAATTTGCCTAATGTGCATGTCTTTGGACTGTGGGAGAAAACCGGAGTACCCAGTGGAAACCCATGCAAGCACGGGGAGAACATGAACATGCAAACTTCACATAGTAATGTCCAAGCCCTGAACTTGAACCCAAGACCGTCTTCCTATGATGCAAACGTGCAAACCACTACACCACCGCCTCCCCTTACGTCCTGTTTAAAAAAAAAAAAGGAAGTGCTTTATAAAGTTACACTTCCCGGACAAAAACACGTCCTTTATCCTTGCTTACAGCACGTAATCGTCATGCCATTGTTTCAAAAAACTTTAGCAACATAACATTTATTTCCGTCCAGTGTTGGGTTCGTTTCTCACCGGCGTCTTGAATCGATGAGGGAAAAACTGAACCCCTCCATAAAGTCTTCTCCGGCACATCCCGAAAACTTTCAATAGGG
>JBCNYH010000022.1:33989346-33999346 GCA_039654325.1 Tandanus tandanus | reverse complement strand
GATGAAGTCTCAGGGAACTATTGTGACATAAAAATCTTTTGATGTGAATGAATAATATTTTTGAAGAAAAGAAGGTAATGTATATATAAACACATGTATAGGTGGAATGATTTGCTCCTACCTGGTGACTTGGCTTGGCGCGTGTTTCAGAGAAAAGTGGACCAGCGTACGTCTCGCTCCTTGGTTTGGTTTTCGTTGTCTTACCACATTCTTATCTATATCTATATCTACACACACCCACCTACACACAGACACACACACACACACACACACACACACACCATTTGTTCCTCCCATCCGTGTCTCAAGTCGAAGGGTGTGCACATTTTTAAAAGAAGAAGAAAATAAACACTAATGATGTTTTGTTTTTTAATTACACCAAACCATGAAAACAGCATCAATGTAATTATTATCCAGTTAATCCATTTTCCGCCCAGTTGACCTTTTCAGGCTTTTATGCATTTTTTTTATATCTGCCAGTGTTCCAGCCCTCCAGAGATTCGTGTGGCTTCTGAATCTGACTGCAAGCTAACTGGTTTTTTATTATTATTATTATTACATTTAATTTTCATGCAGTCTAACTTTGTAGGTGAAAATTACAAAACACAGGTCCCATTGTGCTTTTCACACACGAGTCAACACTGATCTGACTTCACAGATGTGTCAGGTGTCGGCGGTGTGGCGTAACCACCACGCATTCATTGCAGGAGGGGACGAGGAAACAAACTCGTGCTCATTTCTGTGATCTGTACAGATTTTCAACAATTTAGTGCACACTGCGTCAATCGTTAACTTTTTATTTCCATATAAAATACACCGTATGGCCAATAGACACCTGGGTACTTTCGGCTGAGATGTTAAGGGTTACTGATTAGAATTTTGGGGGTTCAAGCCCCTGTACCACCAAGCTGCCACTGTTGGGCCTTTGAGCAAGGTCTTTAACCCTCAACTGCTCAGTTGTTTAAATACGATTTTTTAAAAATTAGGTTGCTCTGGATCAGGGCGGGGGAGGCCGGGGCATAGCAAGAAGGTCCTGGGTTCCAGTCCTGGGCTCAGCGAGGGTGTTTCTGCATGGAGTTTGCATGCTCTCCCTGTGCTTGCATGGGTTCCCTCAAGTTACTCTGGTTTCCTCCGACAGTCCAAAGACATGCCCATTACGCTACCTGGTGAATGCATGTGTGCGTGTTGCCCTGCGAAGCTCTGATGAGCTGTTCAAGGTGCACCCTGCCTTCGCCCAGTTTCGGCTGAGATAGGCTCCAGCCTCCCCGTGACCCTAATAGTATTAAGTGTTTGTAATTTTTTTCCTGCAACTGTTGCAACAGATTTGGCGGCGCTCACTCGTATAGAATTTCCCTTCAGTGGAACCGAGATCAACCTGTTTCAGGACAATGACGTCCCTGTGCACACAGTGTGTTAAGTAGAAGAATTCGAGTTTCCTGCATCTTAACCCCAGTGAACACTTTTGGGATGAACTGGAAAACCAACTCCACCCAACTAGGGTGCCTGACCTCCTCACTAACGCTCTTGTGTCTGGATGAACATGAATCTCGACAACAACGTACCAGAAATCCAGTGGAGACGGAATGGGATGTTCATTGCTGCACAAAACAACATGAATCAGCGGTGCTGTCTGTGCGTTACGGTAATCTCTAATGAACGAGCATTCGGAACAGACATTAAATATTTCCGGGAGGTTCCTACATGGTTCTTCCCAAGCTAAATTGTCTGGGTGTTGGCTTTCAGATTATTTCCAAATCATTAAATGTCTCAAGGCGGCAGGGTGGCGTAGTGGTTAGCATGTCTGCCTCACAACAAGAAGGTCATGGGTCCGAGCCCCAGGCTTGGTGAGGGCGTTTCTGTGTGGAGGTTGCATTTGTTTGTGTATGTTTTCTCCGGGTACCCTGGTTTCCTCCTATAGTCCGAAGACATGAGGCTAATGTGAGTGTGAAGCGTTGTGTATGTGTGTTGGCCCATCCGTAGTGGGATTGAGAATGATGAAAACTGAAAAACTGTAAAGAGCAACAAACAGTATTAAATAAAACGCTTTGCTTTGCTTCACTTTAATGACTGGTGGAGCGAACCCACGTGTTCACTGACCTTTCGCGTGTTATGGGTACTCGGATACACGCATGCCCTGTCTAACTTCAAGACGAAGTTGAACTTCTAATGATCTAATTAGATCCCAGCGTTAGACCTATTGGAAAGTTCCCGTCTATGTACGGACGCACGTAAATGTTTTGACCAGCGTAATATTTCTTTATTTTAGTACAATTTCCGTAAGCTCTCAAATGTCTTGTAATAATAACATCAACAATATACAGCTCACGCCAAAGGTAATAACTAACTAGGACCGAGCGCACACTCGTGGACTGCGGACAGACAAGCACACACACAATTTCCCGCGGAATAAAAAATCGGTGTGTCACAGTACCTTCCGCGTAGCTCACACGAAAGTCTCAGTATTCTCAGGTAGAATGTTTGCAGTTGTAAAAAGAAATTAGCTTTGAAATAGTAGAATTAGGGTTGCAGAACCGGTCACGGTTCCCTGGAGGTTTCGTTCTGCCTCCAACAGCCTTTATTATGTTTTTGACGGAAAAGTGTATAACCATAACATTTGTGTTATATATTGTTTTCTTTACTTTAAAAATAAAGTGTTTTTGGACTGACTCGCTAATGCAAAAGTCATAAAAATAAAAATCTATAAGAAAGTTTATACTTTAAAAAAAGCAGACTTTTGCACTGTACTGTATTTCCAAGGTGGTCCTTCATAAAACGGGTCATTTAAACTTTCTCGACTCTCCAGAATGTAGAATTAAGATAACATACAGCCACGCCCAGAAACTCCACCTGACATGCATCGCAGACATTAGTTTATTTTGGAAAGTGCTGGGGAGTACGACAAGTTCAACAGGTATTATATATAGAATTATTTTTTTTAATCAGTATGAATAACGTAGTAAATGTTATACGTTTGGATATCCGTTCATGGGCGGAACGGTGGTGTAGTGGTTAGCAAGGTCCTGCGATTGGGTCCCGAGCTCGGCAAGGGTTTCTGTTTGCAAGTTCTCCCTGTGCTTACATGGGTTTCCTCCAGGTTCTCCGGTTTCCTCTGACAGTCTAAAGACATGCACGTCAGGCTAATTGACCGTTTCAAATTGCCCCTAGGTGTGAGTGTGAATGCGAATGGTTGTGCACGTGCTGCCCTGCAATGGTTTGGTGAGCTGTTCAGGGTGTACCCCGCCTCCGCCCCATGTCGCTCCAGCCTCTCTGCAACCCTCATCAGATCAAGACAGCTCAGCAAATGAGCGAGAGTGAGTAAGTATTCGTTCATTTGCCAAACTTCTTTATCCTTCTAAGGTCACCGGAAGGCTGGAGCCTATCTCAGCCAGATTTGGGCGAAGGCATGGTTCACTCGGAATATGTCAGCAATCTATTTCAGGGCCAACACACACATAACTATTTACACTCAAACTCAAACCCAGGGGCAATTTGGAACAGCCTGTTAGCCTAATTTGCATGTGTTTGGACTGCCAGAGGAAACCAGAGTAGCTGTGGGAAACCCTCACAAGCACAGGGAGAACATGCAAACTGCACACAGAAACGCCCTCGCCGAGCCCAGGACACGAACCCACGACCTTCTTGCTGTGAGGTAGACGTGCTAACCGCTACATTGAACAGTTATTGTAATTTGTTGTTAACACCAATCAGTACAAAAGGTAATAATAACAATAATAATAATAATCTGTCTGATGGGGTCCGAATTTGAGACACACCTGGTTTGTGTCCTGAAATTATTATTAATTACAGTAATCAGATGACTGATGCTAATAATTGAAACCGCAATCACGGAAATGTCTTCCACAGAGGTATGATAATTACCCAAGAGCACCAGCACACATCAGGTATCTGCTCAGGACTGAAGCAGTAAAGGACTGACGTGCCTCACCCTCCCTTGTTTGGGTAGCAGTCGTGTGTCCAGAAAGCACAAAAATAATAAACATTACAATACATCCCATAGGGCACCGATGGAGCTCACAGGATCTGAGTGACATTGTTAAAGCCCATATTGTGAACGAGTGCATCCATCTCCAAAACGTCAGGTCCCGTGGGGTGTTTGTGGTGTGCAGTAGTAAGGGGTGATCACACTACATGCGCGATAGAAAAGCAACTGACGCGAATGGCAATTCGAGGCTTCGCATTTTGGTCGCCTGGTTCGAACATGTTCGAAATTTCCGCGAGGCTCTGACGCGGAGTAGTCTCAAACTCTTCTCAAATAGTCTGCACATGTCGCGAGAAGGTCGCAAAGTTGCCGTCTTGCTCTCAAATTATTCGTTTTTTTTTCGTCTGCGAGGAAAAGCGACAAGTTAGAGACTTCCACGCGGAAAGTTTGAGAATAGATCGAGACTTGCTGGTATCCGCCGTATTCCGTGTTTTTTTTTTTTTTTTCCATCATTCGTATTTTATTCGCATTTTTGTTCGTGCTAATAACGCACGAATAAAACGCAACTGATTTAAGAACCAAAAGCGAACAAAATGCAACCGATTTACGACAGGACATTCTCTCTCTCTTTTTTCCGCCAAACATCCTCAAACCAATCGCAAATTACTTACAAATCGGTCGCAAACTGTCACGCGACGTCCTCGCGATATATGTATTTAAGCCGCAAAATATTCGCTTGCACGTAGAGTCGCAAAAAATATCTGGAAAAAAAATGTATTCGCGTCAGTCGCTTTTCTATCGCACCTCTAGTGTGATCGCCAATTAAGTTCCTACCAAAGGTGGACAAGAAAGGACAACTGGTGAACTGGCAAGAGTTTCATGGCTGCCTAAGGCTCACTGATTTATGTGGGAAGACTAGCGGGGGTTAGTACGCCTGGTCTGATCTCACACACCGAGCAAGTGTCGCACAAACTGATAAAACGGTTATAGAAAGACGTCGTAACACGCAGTGCCTTACAGCTTGAAGCGTATGGGGCTGTCCACTCGCAGACCAGTTAGGTGGTCATAATGTTATGGCTGATCATATATATTTATATTTGTGTATGTATGATTATCACATGATTAGTATGACACAGCAACAGCTCCACATGAAAATGAGGATAAACACACACATCACGCTTACGTTGATGTTCCTCAACACCTGTTATTTAACCTTACTTGCCTTTACAGAACGCAAACAACCACACCCAGAAACTCCACCTGACATACCTGTGCGAATGTGAAGAAAATCCTTTAAGTCACAATACCCGAATTCCTTCCATTGTGATTTAAATATTCTTTTCCATCACTGGATAAGTCTCATGTAAGTGCATTTATGAGAAACCAAACCAGATGGACCTTAATTAAAGTTCACCGCTGCTTAATCTCGAGCATGAATCTGCTTCAGAGCAAGAAGGTCCTGGGTCCGAGTCCAAGGCCTGGCGTCGGCATGTCTGTGTGGTTTGCATGTTCTCCCTGTGCTTACGTGGCTTTCCTCTGCATCATCTGGTTTCCTCCTACAGTCCAAAAACATGCACATTACGCTCACTGGCTGCTCCAAATTGCCTGTAGGTGTGAGTGTGTGTTGCCCTGTGATGGTCTGATGAGCTGTTCAGTGTGCACCACACCTTCACACGGTGTCTGCTACCTAGTCGGACTAAGCTGCTCGGCAAATGAGTGAGTCAGTAGTTGATGATTCCGAGCGTAGATCAAGACTTAGAACCTCCAACCTTTTGATGAATAACCCTGAATCTTAACCACTGACCCACCACTACCCTTCACCCACTAAGAGCCGGCGTGGCAGCAGGATCTGATTCCAGCCAGATTAGCGGAACGTTTGAGTTGGCAGTTGATTGGAGATGAAGATTGATCCATTGACTTAGGGAGTGATAGAGATGCGATAGAAAAGCAGCTGGCGCTAACAGATTTTGTTTTGCGACTTTTGAAATTCGCGTCAAGATGCTTCGCGACCCAACACGCAAGCGGATATTTTGCGGCTTAAATACGTATATCGTGCAAAGGTCGGGAGGAAGTAGCGTGGCAATTTGTGACTCACGATATACAATTTGCGATTGTTTTGTGGATGTTTGGCGGAAAAATTGCGAATCTCACGTCGTAAATCAGCTGCGTTTTTGTTCGCTTTTTATTTGCGCGTTATTAGCGTGATCACCCCCTTAAATGGACTCACATGTCTCCTGCTTGGTTTGGAATGAAAACCTGCAGGCACCGTGTAAGAACAGGACTGCAGATTCCTGGATTAGAGACATACCTGAAGAGGGAGGGTGACAAAGCGGAGCAGCAGAGCATTACATGGCTTTTTTAAAAACAAACAAAAAGACATCACAATCCAAATTAATGACAGACACTTTAATTGTGGGGTTTTACATTTATATTTCAATGCACACACACACACACACACACACACACACACACACATAGTAATTAAGTCCGGTTTTGTACACTCTGGTTTGGCTCATTTGAGGAACCATAACTCACTCACACTCCATTACTGGACACTTTATTGATCATTACAGTGATTATTACATCATCAGGCATCAGCCTCTCTGTATTTCTCTAATAAAGAAGGAATGTAAACTCACAGAACTTCTCAGACATGCAGAATCTCAAACACATAATATTCAACACGTGGCTGTTTACTCTGTAGGTAAATAATCCACAAACAATCAATTAATGAAAATCTGATGAGTAGACTTATCACCCTGACGTTGATTATTTTCCTATAACAGCACACCCCACAGTGGTTTATTATTATTATTATTATTATTATTCCTATACCACAGCAGCTTGTCCTGGCACCGTGACGTCCCGTACTCCGTTTCTGTGGAAAGTCTACCGTACAGCACGTCCCTTTAAGTCAGAGATGTCCGAACTTATCCGCAGACGGCCGGTATGGGTGTAGGTTTTCACTTCAGCCAACAAGTAGCCACACCTGCCACCTGTGTGAACCACTGATCTCAGAAAATGACTGGATCGTGTATCCTATTGGTGGCATGCGGCAAAACCTGAAGCCAATCTGGTGCCACCTTGGTGAGACCACTGTAGTGTTGAAAGTTATACTCAAACAGTTTACAAAAAAAAAAAATGGGAAAATGGAAATAATTACATCCAAATTGTACATTTCATTTAAAAATCCTTTATTCCAAATTTCAACTATGCAGGGCTTTTTAATTAATCATAAATATCAGTAAAAATTATTGGTAGTTATATGAATTGAAGGTATTCTGACCGTCAGCAGTGGAATTTTCAGGGCTTTCGAGCTGTGCTGGCTTTCAATGGCTCCGTTTTGAGATCTTAAAGCGAGGTGGTCTCACCAAGATGGCTGCCACCCGGCTTCAAAATTTAAACACTAATGTGCAATAAAGTTTTTTTTTTTGCTTGTTTGGGTTGTTGTTGTTTTTTATCAGTGATTGAAGCAGGAGGAAGGTGTGGCTACTGCTGGGCTGAAGTGAAAACCTGCACCCACACCGGCGCGTTGTGGATAAGTTTGGACACTCCTACTTTTAATGAACTGTTACTATAGAAACAGACTTCCGTATTCATATAAACCTGTGGTTACAGAAAATTAATCAGCACCTCCTGACCAATCAGGATTGAGAACTGAACGTTGCTGTGGTACAAATGATTACGTACACCTCTCTTCAAACCCAGTGCGGGTGTACAGTACTGAAATGAGGTCCACTTACGAATAAATAGTCAAGGTGGCACATGAACCATCCTCTCTCTCTCTCTCTCTCTCTCTCTCACACATATACACACACTTCCTGTCCTTGGAAGTGCATTAGACTAAAAGCTTAGTAAGCGATGGAAGCAGCTTGGCTAGCTCCGCCTGGATACCGTCAGTCTTGGTGACTGGGTTGCCATGGAGATCCAGCCTGGTGAGCTTTGGACATGATGCCAGCGGTGACAGGGCGGAGATTTTCGAGATTCCTGAAAACTGAGTTAAGAACCACCGTATATCGTATAAGAAACTGTCAGACGGAGTCATTTTTATCAACACGACACATCTGTACAAACAGCAACAACAATAATAACAGGGCAGCAGGGTGGCGTAGTGGTTAGCACGTCCTCCTCACAGCAAGAAGGTCCTGGTTCGATTCCCGGGCTCGGGGTGTTTCTGTGTGGAATTTGCATGTTCTCCCCGTGCTTGCATGGGTTTCCTTCGTGTACTCCGGTTTCCTCCCACAGTCCAGAAACATGCACAGTAGGCTAACTGGTTGTTCCACATCGCCCTTCGGTGTGAGTGTGAATAGAGTATTGACCCTGCAGTAGTCTGCCGAGCTGTTCAGGGTGTCCCCCTCTAATTTTATCTCCATCTCTCTCTGTGTCTGTGCATGTGTGTGAGTGTGAGTGTATGTGTGTGTGTGTGTGTGTGTGTGTGTGTGCATCTACAGGAGTGTCTGTGTGAGTGCAGCCCCACCCCTTGAGGCGGAAACACTTCCCGATGTAATGTTTTTTGTTTTTTTTAGGAACCCCTTATCACCGATTGGATAAAAGGATACGGTTGTTTTTTAAAGACACCTCCCCCAGCTTGGGCAGATGGTACAGTCCGTCCAGATTCTCTATGGCATTATCATCAGCCTCCAGAACCTGAAAGGAACCACCCACACACCGCTTTTACACAATACATTCATAACTATTTTCCTTTGTATGACATTTTTAACCAATGGGAAGCTTTACCTCGAGGCAGTGCAACATGGCGAACTGCGGCGGCAGCTTGACGAGCTGATTGGAGCACAGATTGATATGAGTGACCAATAGGAGCTGGTCCAGGTGACAAAGTGTACTCAGGTTCTATAGGGTGCAAAAAAAAAAGAGATGAACGTGGAGTGTAAATGTGCACGGAGGGCTCAGGATGCAGTACACTCTCTCCGCGGCGTGACGGTTACCTTATCCGACAGGCTGAAGACGCGGACCTCGGCGTACTCCATTTTCAGGATGGTGTTTTCGATCATAAACTTGCTGCAGAGATCGCTGTAGTAGGAACTGCGCATGGGATCCACTTCCTGTACACAGACGCTTTCACTTACATACGTTATAACATCGACGCACAACAGAAACCTTCCTTACGCTTATACGATACTGAAGGAAAACGTTTAAAGCACACGAGAGACGCATCAGGAGCACGGGATTCGCAAGACCACAGCACCACATTACAGGAAGTGTTCGAACATGAGATCGGAGTCATGCCGTTACATCATCAGCGTGTGATTAAGAACCTGATCTGAGATCGTATAGGAACGTGTAAAACCTTCAGGGTCTGGAAATGAGCCAGCGTCTCCTTCTCGTGACCTAAAGGATCCAGAGCTCTCATCAGGAGGATAACGGTTAACAGGCACCCTAAAGTGTGAGAGACACACACACACACACACACACACAAAATAAATGAATGAAAGGGAAAAGACAAAGCACAAAATAAATAAATAAATAAATAACCCATACGATTTATATCTCAGAGACTCACATTTATTCTGAGGCTCCATTTCCAGGAGCTGGGAACAGGACTGGAGCTCAGACTGCAGAACTGACGTCTTCTCCACAGACAGCTCACTCCTACAGCACACACACACACACACACACACACACACACACACACACAGCATGAGATAGTGCAAGTATACATACAAGTAACAAATTATAATTTCGGTTCAGTTTATATTACGTTAAATATTCTGTGTGTGTGTGTGTGTATGCATGTGTGTCTGTAATATTTTATCATCAATAAATGCATATTTATTTTCCCCACTCTAACACAACTTACATTCTGTATTTTCTTTGTTAAATTTAATTTTTTGTTTAGTTTTAATAACCGACAATAATTGTTTACAAACATTTAAAAACGGTGTATTTTTTAGCTTATCAAATAAAATATTCATTTTGCTATATAAATTGGGGGGGGGGGGGGGGGGGGGGGTCATAATCACCACAACCACCAACCAGCCTTTTCTTCCCCCTCCTTTCCAAACATTGGTTAATTCTTTCCTTTAGTCCCAACCCCAACCC
>JBCNYH010000022.1:33951175-33963608 GCA_039654325.1 Tandanus tandanus | reverse complement strand
GGGAGTCAGGGAACATGTCCCATTCGGACTCTCGTTCCCCGGCCTCCATTGGGTCAATTCATTGTTTTTAGTGTAAACAAACCTGCAGAGCTGAAAAAAAAAAAAAAAAAAAAAAAAAAAAAAATCGAATTTTATAGAAAAATCAAGACATCACAGACATTATAACCTGTTTAAGAGAAATACATTTATTAATGTGTGTGCGATTTGTTTTTTGACATATTTGTATATATTTTAACAAAGAATAAAATGCATTATACTTGCATTAGCATCTCATTTGCATATCAAAAATTCAATTTGTACTTTAACATTTCTAAATGGGGCATTGGAAAAAATGATCCAGGGTTTTATAGTCTTAGTACCAGCATTAACAAACACTTTGTGTTACTACATTTACAAGTTTAAAAAGTTTATTTACTTTACATGAATTGACCCAAAGTGGGTGTGCTGTGAATTTTACAACATAAGATGTAAAAATATTGTAAGACACATTGCTAAAATAGCTATAAAAAAAACATAATATTATTATAATTAAAGTATATTATAAGCTTAAGTAGTAATACAGAAAATTAAAGATAGTTTACGAAGGCAGCCTCTACCTCTGTAATTATTAGAGTACTTTTTTGCCACCCTTCTTTTTATACAGTGTTTAGTAAAAACCTTCTGACTACATGCACACATCAGGTAAAATACCACACCTGTTCTCAATACAGCTTACTGTACACAATAACCATATTTCACAGAACGTTTTATAAATTCATTCAGTATATCGTCTGAACCTGGGACTTTGTTATTTTTTTACTTTCACGTTACTATTTGACCCAAGAGACGTATCATACATGTGTACCTGTACATCACTAATGTTATCAAAGTGGAAATTAGCATTTACTAACTTTTTCCCGAAGCTCCTGTGAATCATATGAACAATTTATATTAGCCTCGTGTTATTTTATCAATTTTCATAAATGCTAAAAAAATAGCTAAAATGACCTGGATGCTAATATCTCATTCTAGGGTAGTATACATTATTGTTCCAGTGTGTGCTTGGATTTTGCATTATTTCTCAATATTAATTAATAATCACTAAATTCCTGTACAATGTGAGCAAACACGAGAGTATATACATAGAAAATGATGGCACTTGAGAAATGTCTTATAAAGACTTCATGGATATTTCAGAGAACATGCAGGTTTCTAATCACACAAATGCTGTTACTGTGTTTTTGTACACTTGAGGTTGAAAATTGTATTACAGTACATAATAAACACAGCCATTAACAGAACACTGTATAAATATTATACTACTACGTTTCTAATTGAAATATAAGAATATCTACATCTGAATTATACTTTATAGGATCTACATAGACAATCGAGTTCTCGATTAGTCTAGATCGAGTCTAGACAGTCTGACACACTATAACATTATTTATAGAAATCAGCCTAGGCCTCGTCTATATCTAGCTATTAATGGGTTAAAACTCATCTTATTCGAGCTCTTCTGGATTCTACGTTCTGGTAATTATTGCAATTTATGGCGTAACACTCTTTTCACTCTTTTTCGTGGATTTAACTTTTTTTTTTCAGTATGATAGCCGTGGTGTCCCATCATTCACTTACATTCTAACCACCATGTTCCTGTTTCCAATATGGTGGCTCCATGTCGCATTTCCAAATAACATACAAACAACAAGGACAACAAACAACGGAAAAAAATCTAAGAATAAATCATTCATTCATTCATTTTCTGAACCGCTTATTCCTAATTAGGGTCGCGGGGAGGATGGAGCCCATCTCAGCCGACTCTGGGCGAGTGCAGAGTACACCCTGGACAGCTCGCCAGGCCATCGCAGGGCCTAAGAATAAATCATGTTTAAAATAATAATGTTAGTGTAAAATTAATATTTGATGAAAGCAACGTAGTTTAATTCAATTCAGTTCAGTTTTATTTGTGTAGAACCTTTTACAATTGATATTGTCTCAAAGCAGCTTTACATAATAATAAAAAATGATGATAAAGAATTTAAAGATATGATTTTAAACATTGTCTATAAACCCTATACATCACTCATGAGCAAGTAGTAAAAAAAAAAAAATATGTGTTTTTTAAATGTCATCTAAATATGTCATAAAAATTAAACCAAACGTGCATTTTTTTGGATGAAAATCTAATTTTCTACAAGAGCATGCATTATTTTGCTTTTACAAAAAAAGACTGTAAAATGTAAACAAAAAAATAACAACAACAAATGTTTTATTTTTAATGTTAAATACCTATTAATAATTTAATAAACATAAATTATTAACCAGACTAGAAATTTACCAAGAGGTCTCTGCTGGAGGTGTTGCGAAACTTCACCTCTGATTGGTTGGCTTAGGTAAGGGGCGGGGCTAAACTCAGGTATTTCAATGACCGGCAAGAAAAAGAGAGAGAGAGAGAGAGAGAGAGAGAGAGAGAGAGAGAGAGACTATTAAACGGATAATAAAGACATTTTGATCGTAAGTAGGATTTTGAAGAAAATGGGACTCAATGGTGTGACTTTTGGGATGTTTTTATTTGGAATTGTTGTGCAGGTATGTTTGTATTTATTAAAAATAATAAATAAGATTTTTTTCCTTGAATAAACATAAATGAAGATTGAAAGATTGAAGCTGGGGTTGTAAAATTAACTTTTTCCCCCCCATTTCTATTTACAGAATGTTGTGCACGGTAAGTTTTTTCACGTAAAGATGATTTCCAGATGAGAAAACTATTTTTCATGAGTTTAATGACACATTAATAAAATATTAATGCTACTACATGTAATTAATACATTTATAAATTATATCAGAGATCAGATTTTAAATCTTGAGGAATTTGTTGTCTCTGAGCATAAATTAAACCCTTCTGTGTTCTCCGTATCTCTCTATCTCTCTCTCATTTTTGTCTTTCTCCATCTCTCTCCATATTGCTCTCGGTGTCTTTCTCTGAGACTCTCTCTGTGTCTCTTTCCCTGTCGCTCCCCATGATTCTCTCCTCTTCTACCTGTCTCTCACTTCTCGACTCCCTACTTCTCTCTCTCTCTCTCTCTCTCTCTCTCTCTCTCTCTCTCTCTCTTTGTCTGTCTCTCCATATTTGACCCCATGTCTTCTACTGTGTCTTTGTTTGCCTGTCTCTCCATGTCTGTCTTGTGTTTCTTGCTATGTCTCCCTCCATTTTTCTCTCTGTCCCTCTCTCTCTCCTGGTCTCTCACCGTGTTTCTCCCTATGGTTCTATCCTCGACTCTCCCCCTTTCTCTTTCTCTCTCCTTGTCTCTCTGTATTTCTCTAAAATTTTCTCCTTGTCTCTCTCCTCAACCTCCTTCTTGTCTCTGTTCACATCTCTTTTTGTCCCTTGCTGTGATTCTCTCCATGTTTTTCTCTCTGCCGCTCTCTGCCTGTCTCTCCCCATGATCCCCCCCCCCCCCTCTCTCTCTCTCTGTGTCTCTCTCTCTTACCCAGGTGATCTAACCCTTAGCGTGTACACAGTCACCTCTCGAAGTGCAGTTCTGAGCTGGAGTAAATATACAGGCTCATCCTCATACAGACTCACAGCGTCGCCTCGTAACTCTCCTGATCCGTCCGTGTTCAGCACCTATAGCCAGAACACCTTCATGGGCTTCATTAACACATTGTCTCCCAACACTGCGTACACTTTTAAGGTGGAGGCACTGGACAGCTCCATGAATGTGCTGGCTCAAAGCAGCATTAATGGACAGACTGGTAGGTACAACACGCAGAAAGAGATCGGCTTAAAGGTCGAAACGCTCCCTAAAGTTTTCATCAGTACACCTTAATCACTTTCAATGGGGTTGAGTATTCTGTAATCATCAATTGAAGTGTGAAAATGATTCCTTATGCTTCCTTAACAACTCATTTACGTGAAATTTGAAGAAAATGGTCATTGGTGGGATCATTCAGTACATTCAGGTCGTCAGCTGACTTCATTTCATTGCCACATTAATGTTGCTGAGCCTCGACCGGACCAACTGAAGCAAGCTCAGATCCTAACACTTCCTCTAGAGGCTTATACAGTGACCCCTATGCATGATGGGTACATGGCTTCATATGCTTTCCTTCTTACCCTGACACAGCCCTTGCTCTGGAATAGGGTTACAACTCATCGGATCACATGACCTTTTCCCATCCCTCCAAAGTCTGTTTTTTGTGCTCCCTACAAACTGAAGCCTTTAATTGCGATTATTCTCACTAACAATGGTTTTGTTATGGACATGTTCGTAATTTCACTATTAAACCCCTTTCAACTGTCCATTTTTTTTAGCAATTTGACCTCATCAAGTGTTTAAATGATCTCCAATCGCACTCAGTCAGCATTTATTTCCCACCACATTCCCTCTACAGAGTTGAAAGTTCACCAAGATCCTTCCAGGTTTTATTAATACGGTGGACAGGTATGAACCCAATTCCAGTTTTTTCCACAATCTAAATTTAGTTGACCCTTAATTTGACCCTTCTGAAACACAACAGCAACTTTTCTACAGCCAGGGAATACATCTTCCAAGAAAAGAGAAGCTACTCACTGCATCAGTACACCTCACTTTGTCACAAATGTCTAAGGAATTCAAGCAATATGCCTTTGTTTTTCCACTTTAATGTACACCAAAACAATATTGGAGTTGTCTTTTAATTAGTCTGAATGTCAAGTAGCCTATTTATTATGTTTAGTAAAATAAAATAAAAACATTGAATATAAATCATTTTTGCATATGCTACACTTGCACACTGCGATTTGATTTGTTTGCTATCTCAGGATAATGGACATTAGTATATACTACAGGATATTAGTAGTAGTCCGCTATGATATTAACTGACCACGCCAATTAGAAATGACAGCAAGGTGCCACTTAAAATCTCTGACAACTGCCTATCTACTTTTAGTGTTAACCAAGTTAGGGTTTTTGATTTGATTGAGTTTTAGCAGTGGTAATGTTAGCTGACCCTGAATATTGCAATTAGTTCAAACAAATCCTTGTCAATGCTAAATGTTTTATGCCCAGCTTAAAGAAACTTGTTGCTATTAGGATTAGACCCTCAAACATGGCTAGAAATCCAAGCTAGATGTGGGCCAGTTAGCTAGCTAACTGGTTTTAGTATGAGCTGAGTCATTTGATTCTCAGGGTTTCTGTGTCTGATTTTAAGAATAGCAACCGATTACAAAATGAATGCTATAATGATCAACACTGAAAAAAAAAAATGATTTGGAACATTCCACGTCATCGTCGTGCTTTAAAAATGGAAAAATAAACCATAAAAATCTAGTTTTAATTTGCTTTTCTTGTGTCACCGGTGAATAATTGTTAATTATCCACCTTGAATCAAAATGGCGGACAAAAACCTCATGGTTTGCCATTGTTACACTTTAAAAATCAACTCGAAATATTTTATTTTGGTTTGTTTTTCCTATCTTCCCATGAAGTATATACTAAAACAGTTATTTACCTCAGGCTCGGTGGATATCAGTGAATATTCCCCTCAAGGGAAGATCGATATTCACTTTGCCTTCATCAAATAATTCCTAACTAATCCTAACGTTGCTAAGTACATTGTTTATATCTTCATTAACGCAGTATTAAATGCATTATTGCATATAACTGTCCAGCTCCTGACATCCCGACCATCACGGCGGCATCCTCCAAACAGAGCCAAAGCATCACCGTGGAGTTCACACAAATCGCCGGGGCCACCTCGTACATCCTGCGCACTGAGACCAGCACAGGCTTCTTCGTGTCAGAGACGTCCGTGCCAGGCTCTCCAGGGACAGTGTCCGGCTTGCAGCCTTACACCGACTACACTCTGAGCGTCATGTCCGTCAACAGTGCTGGCAGGAGCCAGCCGTCGTACCCAGTCCAAGCAAAGACAGGTATTCTTCCTTTTCTGTCCACAGTGGAGGAAAAAAGAAAGTTCCCTTCTGGTCAAAAGAAACAGCCCATTCATGCATGCACACTGTCGGCCATTCTGAAGGTCACCTGATCTTCTCGCTGAGTTAAAAAGAGGGATCAGGATCAGGATGTGGCTCATATTTGACCTCCATGGAAAAAATTTGTGTGTGTGTGTGTGTGTGTGTGTGTGTGTGTGTGTGTGTTTCACCTGGCTCCTGTAATATGTATCATCAGGTGCTTGCTCTTAAGTTACAACGTCAACCAGTGAATGAAGCTAAATCTCTGGATTATGGCAGACTACCTCCTGGGTCGGGTTCTAGTCTCCTGGGACTGGGTGGCAGCAGTTATTGTGGTGTTAATGGCAGAGCTCCGATTATAAGAAGCCTATGTGTAGCAAGCATTGGTTCAGACATTACAATAGAATCACAATGGGACAGAGTATTGTTTACGACCACACTATTCAAGCATGTTGGGAATAAACTGGCTTTAAGCTTGGGATGGGCAGAAAGGCAACATTAAAGGAGAAGGCAGCACTTGTTGCAAGTTGATCTCAATCAAAACTCTAATAAAATCTGTGTGCAAAATCTTCGACCTTTAGCTGCTATTTTAACAATTTTATGGGTGATTTTAAAACTGGATGTCAGAATGATGTCATCAAGGCCCAAGGTAACATGGAGAAGTATGGCTGTAAACAGACTTCTTTCAGTATTTCAGGTGTTTATGTGTAGATATATTAATCCTGGTGCACACATAGTTTCCCACTGCCTTTTGACACCTTTAACACAAATCTTTTCAAGTTCAAGAAGCTTTATTGTCATTTCAGCCACATGTAGCTGACGCAGTACATAGTGAAACAAAACAACGTTTCTCCAGGACCTGGTGCTTCATAAACGTACAACATAAAGATCAAATTTTGAAGTTATAAGCGCTCTATCTTCAAAACTTTGTGACCTTGCTCTGACCTTCACCGTTGACCTTAACATACCAAGATCAAATTATGTCTGGGACTCAGGTAGAGTAGTGTCCCCACCAAATGTGGTGAAAATCCGTGCATGGGTGTGGTCAGGATTGAGTACACATTCATGGTCATGAGATACTTAGTTTGGGGCTTAGAAATATTACCTCAGTATATTTATTCTTGGCCATGTCTTATGAAAATAATAATTGGCAGTACATTTTATGACATATTCATTCATTCATACATTTTCTGAACCACTAAATCCTAATTAGGGTCGTGGGGAGGCTGGCGCCCATCTGAGACGACTCTGGGCAGAGTACACCCTGGACAGCTCGCCATACTCTTGACGAAAATCAGCAATGGTTCTTTTACATGCCTCTCACCATAGACAGTGAAAGACATGGCTGGCCTTTGATAACCCAGTTAACTGCACTGGGGGGACAACAGTGACAACCCGCTGATAGTGGGGTTGAACCCCCGACCTGGGGATCAGTAATCTAGCACCCTACCACTGGGCCACCACTGCTCCTTTATGACATGTTTGTAATCTTAATTTATTCAATGTCTTCTAATGGGTGGGACGGTGACATAGCAGTTAGAATGTCTGCATCCCAGCAAGAAGGTCCTGAGTTTGAGTCCTGGGCTCAACGAGGGAGTTTCTGTCTGGAGTTGACATGTTCTCCCTGTGCTTGTGTGGGTTTCCTCTGGGTACTCCAGGTTCCTCCTGCAGTCCCAAGCCATGCACATTAGGTTAGCTAGCTGTTCCAAATGGCCCCTAGTTTGAGTGTGAATGGTTGTTTATGTGTTGGCCCTGTGATGGGCTGGCGAGCCTTCGGCTTCAGGCTCACCGTGACCCTAGTAGGATTATGCAGTTCAGCAAATGAATGAATGAATGAATGACTTCTAAAAAGTGTTGAGTAAATGTGTGTGTGTGTCTAATTAGTGTTGGGCGCTCCTCTGCTAAACAGCAGCTCCACCAGTAACAGCAGCATCGTTGTGATCTGGGCTCCCGTACCGAAGGCCATACTGTACAGCATCAGCATTATTCGTGACGGTTCGTACCAACAGAGTCGCCTCAACACCACCAATACCAACGTCACCTTCAGCAACCTGGGGGCTGGCACTAACTACTGCATCAAAGCTAACGCCTGGAGCCCACTGGGCGTGCCTGGGGACGACTTCACCATCTGCCAGATCACCCGTAAGTCATTGGAGATTGCCAGAAGTTAATGTTAAAAATATAATTACACCCTGCAGTTTTGAGCCTAATTCCACCAACTGCTTGATTTTTTTTTTAATGTGGTAAAATGTTTTTTAAAAAATCAGAAGGGGTGGAGTCAGGGAATGTGAGTTTTAATCAGCATGTATTTGAAACTAAGCACAAAGGATTCATCAATCGATGAATCGATTCCTTGATCCTTGCTTGAACCCTAAGCTCTTATGGTCTGCCATCTTTGTCGGCCATCCCAGTTCTCTTATTTGTGCATCAAGGAGCCAGGATAATGGAGTGAGAATTAAGGATACACGAGAGCAGCCTTCCTGGAAGAGCTGCAAGCCATCGTATAAATAACCAGGTCAGCTGTGTCGGCACCATCAGAAGCAGACGACAGAGGGAATCATAGGGAACGACATCTCACTGCCCTTAAAGCACATTTCCTCGATTCCACGCTTGTCACATCATTTTCTCGTGCCACTCCATGTTTCCTCAGTGGGAGGGAGTAAGATGCAAGTGAGGGAAACGACTATTTTAAGGGTTTGGAGATGGTTTTAAGGTTTAGAGACTTAAGGGTTTTGAGATGTAGTCGTAGATTTCCTCTCGTGGGCAGGGCTGAAATAGATAGTGTTCACCCACCTCAGATTAAAGAGCACTTACATAGAGATGTACCAAGTGGTTGACTGTACATTTGCATCCACAGGTTCTCCTGCCCCACAGTCAATTGTACTGCTGACGACGACAGTGAACGATGTCGTGGGTCTTTCGGTGTCCTGGAATCGTTCTCAGGGAGCCATTCGCTACTTAGTCGTGAGCTCATCTGGACTAAACTGCTCGTCTTCATCGACCTCCTGTACTCTTAGTCCACTGAACTGTGGACAGATCCATTATATCTCTGTTACTGCCTTAAACGAAGGTGGACCTAGCCAACCGTCAGTGCCGCAGTATTACATGTCATGTGAGTACTTCAAACCAGAAAGTTTTTTCCAACGTACTCTTTCAATTTTCATGAATACTGTCCCTTCATTTCCTTTCTAAACCCTCTTCCACCTTTGCCCTCCTTCTTAGTCCCATGTCCTCCAGAACTGGTCCGTGTGGATGACATGGGAAGTGGTAACTGCTCCCTGTCCTGGAACTCCGTGTCCTACGTGGACTATTACACCGCCTTCATCAAGAGAGACGACGGAATAGAAGAGATGTGTAACTCCACGGGAACTTCCTGCACCTTCAGCTGCCACTGCGGCTACTCATATATCATGAGCGTGTTCGCTAACAACCAAGCTGGAGCCAGTCCTCCAGGACCCGTCCTAAATCAAACCACCTGTATGTAGAATCTGAAGAAAGTCACCTTTACTAGTAAGAGCGGCATGCACAGCTTATTTTGTATCCTGTTCTCTCTGTAGTACCATGCTGTCCAGAGAACATGACCGTGTCAGGGATTTCCTGGGAGTCCCTGATGACCACGTGGACGGCGGTGCGAGGGGCAGACATGTATGAGGTGAAGGCTGTGGATTCTTCTAACCAGGCAGTGCTGTGTAATGACACCTCGCCTGTGTGTGTGCTCTCTGATCTCACCTGCAACACCAGGTACAAAGTCCTCGTCGCTCCCTGCAATGAAGCACGGGGGTGTAATCGCTCCTGCAGACCCCAGACACAAGAAACAGGTAACATACAAACAAACACTCTACCTTATTGTACTTTACATTCTCAGTCATAAAATTTCTTTCTCACACTCTCTGACAGTTCCCTGTATGCCTGAGAGAGTGTCCGTAAGTCCATTTAACTCCTCCTCCATCAACGTCACCTGGACGACCACTAACAGAGCTGCCAACTACTCAGTCACTGTGATTGGATCAGCAGATGGCCCCTTCACCTGTCAATCAAGTTCAACATACTGTCAGGTCACCGGATTATCTTGTGGCTCCTCCTATCAGGTCACTTCCATCGCCGCCACCACTGCCGGCCTGAGCATGCCCAGTTACAGTGTGTCCTTTCAGACAGGTATTGTTTCCTTGTCATCTTATTGGTGATTGGCTAAACAGATTTCTTGAGCTATTGATTTATTTCTAATTAAAAAACAATTAATTCTAGAACGTTCTCCCATCATTAAAGAAACAGTTTGTAACTTTTTAAGGCTTTCTGCTGTCATTAAAGGAGCAGTTTATATTTTATAACGTTTATCCACTTTGGAATCTTTAAAGCTTTCTACTCGAATAAATTTTTTAAAAACAGTATTTGTTTAATTTTAGAGTCTTCTGAGATTTTAGATCTACTGTATTCCTCTCTTCCCTTTCCAGCTCCGTGCTGTCCAGTCACTTTGAATGTCAGTCAGGTGACCCAGGCGATGAGTAACGTCACCTGGTCAGCTGCTCAGGGAGCTCAGTCCTTCGTGGCATCACTGACTTCATCACGAGGCAATGCTACGTGTCACACCCCGCAGAATAGGTGCCTGATGGGATGCATCACTTGCGGAACAAATTACACTGTCTCACTACAGGCCATCAATTCAGAAGGAAACACGGCAGTATGCACGTACCACGGTTTCTCCACCAGTGAGTTCCATGGTTTTATGGATTTAAAAAATCAGCCAATCAGCCTTTAGCAGGGTTAGCTCCATTTAGGTTTGTTTAAGCTGATAGAATGACCTCACACAAATTAGACAGGAAGGGGGAGTTGCCTTTTAAAATGGCTGATTGGGGCCCTTTGATGGAAATGAGGGTTTTCTGCTTTAAGAATCAAATTTAAGAATGCCTATCTCTCTGTCCAGGTGAGTGCTGTCCTTCAAGAATCCGTCTGTACACACGCTTCAATAATACCCTGCGCGTGTCGTGGTCGTCCTCAAGCTCCCCCAGTAACTTCACCGCCCAGGTGACAGGTGGTGGGCGGACCCATTCCTGCAGGTCTACCCCCGGACAAAGCATGTGTGATGTATCAGGGGTCACGTGTGGTGACGTGTACACGGTCATGGTGGCGCCTGTAAACCCAGATGGAAACGTTGTGCCCTTCTGTCCCAGTAGGATCTACTCCAGTACGATCATTTCACTCTTTACTCTGTGATAGAAAAGTTAGCATAATTTCCTAGCCATTTATTGAGCTTTGTGGGCATCGTGAAATGCAGATGAACGGTGATGGGAACTCACTTTGCATTTACAGTTTCACGGATGATCAAAAAATTTATTTTTATATATATTAATTTGAAGAAAACTGCCTTTATGAAACTTCAGGAGAAAATACTAGACCATTCATCCATTAATTCACTTAATCATACTAGAGTCATGGGAAGGCTGGAGCCATCTTATAAGACCCAGGGCAAAGGCGGGATACACCCTGAACAGCTCACCCAAGCGATGGAAACTTTAGTAAATGTTCGATAATCACCAACCTGCCCACAAAACTTCATAAAAGGCAAAGAGCTGAAAACAGTGAAATGACAGCTGAATGTGCTCTTGTGTGCCCGAGTCTCCTTATACATACCTTTAAACAAGCTCAGTAGGATACAAATGCTTTGTTTTGTGTAAAGTCACTGGATTTTCATGGTCACTTTTCACGGGTATTTTTTTGATCTCCAGCAAAAATTTATTATTTTGCTAAGCAGCCTGGTAAATGTGATTAAATGCCTCTGAGGCAAGACAATCTGCCAGACTGTTAGCTACAGTGCAACCTTCTCTTACTTTACAGCCTCAAAGCTTCAACAGTGATGTATAAAAGCCTTTATTTTCTTATTTAACTTTTTAACTTACCAAACAATGTCTTTCCAATGACTTAACCCAATGTTTGTATTATTTAATCACAAAAGAACTTACACATAATTTTCTCTGCTTTTTCTTCCAGTATACTGCTCAGGCAGCGATGTTGGAATGGGTACGTCTCAAAACATTACCCCAACATTACAATAAATAGTATCTGGAAATAGATAAAACTATAATGTATTGTTCTTTAGTTTAAAAAAACTAAAATCTTTAGTTAAAGTGAAGTGAAAGGGAAGCCCTTTAAAGACTCCTGTTACACATGAACATATGCGAATTTCATCATCAGGTTGTTTTTACTTACATTTTCGAAGTTGCAGCCTGCTAAAATCTGTTCGATAGTTTGCATTAGCCAGTTTGAAAAGACTGCCATTTCACTCCCGCGAGAACAGAAAAACGTGAGAATAGGACGTGAATCCGTCAGTTTGTATAAGGCAAGATAATGACAATAAAACCTGTATACAGCTATACTGCCCGGCCTAAAGATTTGCACAATCTAATATTTTCAATTATCCTTGATAAAGGCATGTAATCTCCATGGCATTGTTGCTCCAGTTGGTCCGGTCGAGGCTCAGCAACATTAATGTTGCAATAAAATGAA
>JBCNYH010000022.1:33905391-33948656 GCA_039654325.1 Tandanus tandanus | reverse complement strand
AGGGAAAATCCCGTATTATATCAGAGGAGATTATGTGGGAAATCCAAGTTGAACTAGTGATTCCAGGAAAAGTAAATTAAAAAAAATACAGCAATAGATTACTGCATAGCCTCTATATATATATATATTTCCCATATGTCCCCTGTAATACATCCCAAAGAATCAGATCCTGGGGCAAATGGAACAGATCTGAGATGCGCGTTCCTCTGTCTATTGTGAAAAGCAGCTTGATCAGTAAGTACACTGACACCGGAACAACCATTTATATTTAGAAATTTAGAAGTTTAGAAACTTATATTTTTATAATACGTGTGTGAGATGGCACAAGGCATGTTGCGTGTAGGAAATATGCAGATTTTATTATTTTGAAAACGAAAGTGTAAATAGAGGCGCACAGGACTCCTGCCGGCCGCCTCTTTTATAGAAGGGGCGGATTCGCGTGACCTGTGCATCATTTCGCGGCTTTTTCTTTGTAAAAAAGGGGCGGATTCGCGTGACGTGTCATAATTTCATGGGTTTTTCTTTGTCAAAAGGGGTGGATTCGCGTGACGTGCAAAAATCACACACTTCCGAAGCTGTTCGCTCGTATTCGAGCCACTCTGAATTCGCGCCAAAATTTTGAGCAGGTCCCAAACTTTTTCCAAGACCGAGAAAATGGACCGTTTACCTCAAATTCGACTGACTACCTCCGAAAATATATTTAATTACCCTCGAAATAAAATTCGCTTGTACATTCGGCCGTGATGGCTTACATGTGAGCTAGACTTAAGTTTGTTGAAACAATGCCATGACGATTATGTGCTGTAAGCAAGCCTAAAAGCAGAACAACGTTCTGACCGGGCAGTGTTTTAAACTAACAATTTAACTATGAATGAGTGAACTTCTGAATAAAATACAAGCTTTTGTTCACATACATCAAACAAGAGTTCGATCATACATATGAATGAGATGTGTTCATATGCAAAGTATTGCCTGCGGACACATGAGATGATCACATGACTTTTCGCTACTTTTTCTCAGAACAATGCTTGTTTAGCAGTGAAGTTTTTATTCATAGTTCTATTTAATGATCTCAATCTCTTTCGCTCTTTTTTTTTTTTTTTTTTGCAGTACTCTATCGAGGCAAGAGAAGTCTGGATTAGCAAACGGTAAGGACAGAATTCATCAAAGCAAAAACAAGAACAAACAATTTTGATTCCTTTTTACTCACCGAACAAACTAATCTGATGATATCTGATGCGTCATATTTCCTGAGGAATAAAAACCTCTATTAATAAACACTGCTTTTGTAGGCTGGTGTATCTGATCCTATCTACATTTACACCAACAAGAGCCTTTGTGAAGGTGGCAGTAATTCACAAGAGTTGTATTTCACTTGTACGAAATGATGCACACACCCCATTACACCATCACACCATCACACGATGATGAATGAAAGGGAAATTAAACATGTTCTCATTTCTAACAACTCATTCATGGGCACTTGTGACACGCACACTTTATATAAACAATAGTTATCTGAAAAGAGCTGAATTTAGCATTCATGAGAGGAGCCTCCAGTGCCAACAGTTTGTAACATCAGTAAGTTTTCTGTCATGGGAAAATCTTCAGGTCCGATGACCTTCAGCTTATTTAATAGCCACACCTCTTAAATGTTCAAGTTGTTTGTTAGATATACTATGTAATGTGTTCAGCTGTCTTCATTGTGCTGTGTTTTTCTCCTGCACAGCTTCATCTGACATCAGACCAAAGAGCACGCCTGCACACTTCTGTACACCACCCTCGACGCCACATTAATGACTCGTACTACCGTGCGATCCTTCTGTCATTTTCAAGACATGCATTAATTAGGATATACATATATTAATAAGTATTTGTGCCTTATGGGTAGACGCAGTGTATCAAAACCTTGACAAGCCATTAAACACATGTATTCAAAGGTACTTAATAACCCAACTTAACTACCCCAATGCAAGTAAAAATCACTGAATTCATATTATGTATGCAAAATGAAGTCTAATGTTTATGGTTAGTTCAGCCATAAAATTTTAGCTTGAAATCTGTGTTTGTGCTATTCTTTTCTGAGGCCAATAGAAATAATTTAATTGATTTAAATGAAGTGCATGTGATTCAGGTATCCCCAACTGTTCTCAGGGTAAAGGCCATTTTTATCTTTGTTTGTAATAATTTTTTTTAAGTGAAAGTAAAAAGATTCAACAAATATCAGGCAAATTCAAAGCATTGACTTGAGGAGTCATTTTGTTTTGAAATTTAATAAAATTTTATGAATGCTACTCCTATGTCTTGTGCCTCCAATGGAAATAATGATTTTCTTTGTTTTGTTTTTTTTTAATTTTATAAATACTCCATATATATTTACTTCCTTTGGGTGTACATTTTTACTAATTTGAGTATATCTACTAGTATAAAAATAAATTCATGAACATTCCTTTTTGTCTTGTCTTTCCTATCATTTATTGCTTACTGCTTGAAGTAGAGGCTTTTCTATGATACAATTCACATTCAGGTACAATGTGGGTAATTTCCACCAGTTTTCAAAATTGACAGATTAGTAATTAACCAAAAATAATGTTTTATATTAAAAACATTTATATTTGAATTAAAAAGAGCATAATCTAAATCCTTGGTAAACACTCTCTTTCCTGTCACTTCCAAGCAACACTAGCCAATCATGGGTGATTTGTGAGCCCTGTAAGCTCATGCATACAGAGGGGTGGGAAACGATTTCCTCTGAATCTGTTGCATCACTTGTTGGTATAGGTTGTGTAATATTAAAGCCTTACCCGGTGGTTAGGAATTTTGCATAATGAAATAAGTGGAAGGACAGAAAAAAAGAAATATAGACTGGTATAATATTTTAATTTCCTTAAATGACTTGTGTAAAGGCACCAAACAATTGAGTAAACTTCCAATTAATGTGAAGACAAATATATTTACAAAACTGGAGTTGAAATAATACTTCCTTTAGATGTTCACCACAGCAACAGGAAGCCAGTGGAGAGAGCATAGCAGTGGATGGTGTGGGAGAACTTGGGAAGGTTAAAAACAAACTGCATTCTGAATCAGTTGAAGAGGTTAATAGGTGCTCAGTATGTGCAACGTAAAAGTAGTATGTAGCTGTATATGAGCTTTATATATGCAGATGCATGGTAAATGTAGTGTATGTGCAAGGGTAGAGTGGTGTATGTACAGTATGTTTTGTTATATGGTCTAAACAGAGTGTTATAGAAAAGACAAATCAAACCATACAATAGAAATCCTGTAGAAGTTGGATGATGCATTGCAAAGCCCAAATGGCATTACTTCATACTCAGAATGCCCTATATATGGCCAGAAAATCATTTCCCCTTTCATTAGATGCTATAAAAGGCTAATTTAGCCTTAAAATACAGCTAATTTTCTATAGCATGCTAAAGCTCTTACATTTTCTGGACTAGAATAAAGCAGCATACACCTAGAGCCTTAAGAAAGTGTTATATTTCCAGTATTCTTTGTAGAAGGAAAGCTTTCCTCTATAGGGTAGAATTTAATACATTTGGTCAAAGGATTCACATGCCTTATAGGAAAGGGAGATTACGCTAACACATAGCAATATTATTAACCTATGGTGGAAAGGAAGGTTGAAGTTCCTATGATAGTTTAAGGGCTTTTTCGATGTCCATTATTGCAATTTGTATGAAGTGTAGGGACTGGTGTAGGGCTTGCTGAAAGACTGGTGTAGGGTTTGTTGAAATGCTGATATTGTTGTAGGATGAGGTGGCTGTGGTGGTTTCTGAGCTTTTGATGGTCATTGTCAAATAATACCCAGATATACATTAAATGAAAATAGATCTTCTTTAAATCACAGATTTTTGTGTAAATAAACAGAAGTTCCATAGGATGGACTCTATTTCTGTTAAGAGACTCGCAAGCAAGTAATTTGGTAACAGGTAAATAAATCAATTTTAAATAAATTGAATTGAATACATTTGTTACATACGCACCTTAGGTTATTTTTCCAGTGATATTAATTTTACTCACTAAATATCCAATGTGTCGTTTAAAAAAAAAGATTTTACATGAATTTTCCCATTGTTTTGGTAGTAGGCTGGCCATATCCATTTCCATCTCCAGTTTCCTGCTGACGTCCTAATGTCTCAATGCACTGACATGGATCCTCTTTTTCTATAAAGAGTCTTATAAAGTTTTACATTCATGCAGCACATAAAAAGGAAAAGAGTCCTATTTGAGCTTCCCATAAATGTCATTGTTAGAGAAATAAATTTCATTAACTGGCCTGACGCACATTGTCTATGTAACAATTTGCACTCTGCATGATATCTGGCCTAGAGTCCTCTGGTTTAAAAGCATAAAATAAGGACAATGGAAACAGAGACCGTTTTGATTTCATGGCCAGGCTCTGTTTAAATAAGTGGTATTAAATGAGGAGTCCACTTGCAAAACTTGCTAAGTCAAGTTTTGTAAAAATAAATAATAATAAAAAATATTAATAATAAAAATAAAAAATGTTTAAAAATTATTTCTCTTAGCCTCTTTTTCTGGCACCTGCACATGTCCCACTGATAGCACCACTTTCAAAACCTGCTAACTCGTGTTATAAATTGTAGCAGAAGAAGCAAAACTCTGTCAAACAATTTCTATGCCTTTAAAAAAAATCTGATTTTTCTTAAAAACTGACCAACTTGACTTTTGCAAAAAGAGGTTTTGCAAGTGGACTCCTCAAGTGATATTTACGGCAGTCATTTGGTTTATGTCATCCAAACATAGTGTGTTTCATGCTCTAGTCTTATTGACTCAAGTCTTTCCATAATGTTGAATAATCTTTCTAGTCCTATATACTGTTATCTATGCTACATGGTGGAGGTACCTTACACTCTATTAGTGCCCCACTGATATTTTTTTAAATCAACCCAGAAGCCTGACTGTTTATAGAGCAGTGGTTTTGTGATGCATCAGTAGTATGAACTTGATAGCAGGAAATACTTAAAAGATCAAGTCACTGTTTAATAAAAAAATTTAATTATTTTGTTCCAGAAAAATCAAACCACAAGGCCAGTTTCAAGGCAGTGAATTCCCAACAAAATCCCCATATGATTAACCAGACACTATTGCCCTATTGTTGTTCCTCACAGCATGGGAAGCATCACTTTTCAAAAATATGAAAACAAACCCATGGCAACATCACACCGTATGAAACTTAATGCCTCTACTCCAAAAAAGACAGTGTTATATGATTAAGCATTTACCTCTTATATCCTCCCTTTCCTCCAAACCCTCTGTCTCTCTTTCTATCTTCCCATGATATGTTCTACACCCTAGGGCATGGTCGAATGTGATGACCCTGATTTCTGATTGGCTGGTATGGACTAGGTGTAACCTTGCTGCCTCAAAAGAATCCAGAACACCTTTTGTAGTTTAACTAGCTTGTGTAGAGCTAAATGGAAATCACAAAGTCATTGGCAAGGATGGGATTGTTAAGAGGATTAGGAATTTTCATTTGGATTGCTTTGGCTCAGGTAACTGCAAACTATGACATACCATATCAAACTATAAAATAAAGTTGTAGGCAAAGAAATATATTAAATACATTATATATATATATCATACATAACAATTTTTTAACTTTAATTTGTTTGTCTTTCCTAGATTAAAACCATTCAGACACAAGGTAGGTCCAAAACTCTTGCAGGTTGCTAGTTAAAGTTGCAAATATCTCAATAGCCTTAAATGTATATTATTGAATATCTTTCATGTCTCATCAGAATTTCTCTGGAATCGATGTTTGTTGATAATTGCAAAATTACTAAATTAAACCAATATTAGTGTTAAAAGCATTTCTTTAGGTATGCAACTATTTATTTATTTATTTATTTATTTATTTATTTATTTATTTATTTATTTATTAAACAGTAGTTAGATTTGATCTACTGTAAATATTTTTTATAAATTTCTTAAATTTCTAAATACTTTAGAAATATCTCATTTAAAAATAGAATTTAACAACTTTAAATGATATATTATATACTTTTATAATTTTAATTCTATAAATATTTTTGTAAACATATGTTATGCATTAATTTCCTGTTGTACCATCAAAACTTAAATTAAGTTTGGTGTAAAAAGTATGGTGACCTTTTTCCAGTCAGCTTTTAGCTTTTTTCATTTTACAGGCTTACCTTCACCTTCTAATTACTGTAATCAATCAAAAGTGCCTCGACCGGGCCATAATTTTCAGTTTCTATCTACCACCAAGAATGATTAAGTGTTTTTATTTCATATGGCTTTTCTTTAACTCAATGCACGTCATATGATATTACATTTCCTTTTACTTAGATTAAAATATTAATTTAGCTGTTCATTGACCAATTGTAGTAAATATACCACGAAAACTTTTATTATCATTTAAAATTATTTGTTACATAGTGGTTGGAAAAACTGAGTGGTTTGGAGATGTACTACTGTTATTACTAATTCTTTTATCCTGGTAGAGTGTAGCGTCATCACATCCATCTCTTCCCCATCGGCCTCGTCACTGCTTGTGCGATGGAACAGCTACACAGATGCCACCAACTACATCCTGGACCTGCGTGTGGTGAATATGAGCAACGTGGCACCTGTGGTAGTCACAGTCTCTTCCACAACTACACAAAGAGAAATCTTCGGCCTGAAACCGGGCACTTTTTACACTGTCGTGATCAAAGTGTTCCGCTTTTACAGTGTTGAGTGTTCGGATACAAGAATAGCAAGGACAGGTCAGTTAAGAGTGTGTGTGTGTGTGTGTGTGTATGTGTGTGTGTGTGTGTGTATGTGTGTGATAGGAATGGACCAGGGACACTGAATCATTATAATTCATATTGCCAACATGGTGGTGGAGACAGACATAATTCAGACAGAACCTTATACTTGTATAAATGAATTGAATAAAACAATGCAATATAACACTCCATTAGATTTGGATAAAATTCTGCAATCAGGAAATGTAAAAGATTTTTAACATTGTTAAAAATTTTTTTGGAAGTGTGGTATATAGCGTGGTACAGCAGGCCCAGCAGGGGGTGCTGTGTAGTTTTTTTCCTTAGCTTGGCAGAGGTTTGTTTCTATTTGTTAAATATAAAATACAAATCGACAATTATTAGTAAGCTGGAAAATTCTACTTCCTAAATAAAAATGTAAAGCTTTTACACTTGTAACATATTTCTTATCTTAAATAATTGATATAATTAAAAAACTTTGAATAAAATATATTGTCTATAAAGCATCAAATACAATGATTAAAGTACGACAATGCTTTTTCCCCCCAGTTCCAGACACATCTCAGATTATCTCCTCATCGGCAATATCGAGTACCTCCATCAACTTAAAGTGGGACAAGGTGTTCTCTGCAGAACAGTACTTTATCTTGGTAAACTCCTCAATAAGCGGTGAGCGCTACAATTTCTCCTTCACAAACACCAGCGCGACCATTCAAAATCTGCAGCCGTCCACATCATACGACTGCTATGTTTTCACTTCCAACTCGGCCGGCCTGGGAGCGAGGAGCAGAGTCCGCACCGTCGCCACATGTGAGTCATCTTCCACGTGCTGTTTTAAGTTTTTTTAGTAGAAGAAATTTGCAAATGACTCTTGTTATTAAAAAAAAATTTAAATCATTGATGCATTTAGATATCATTAAGAAAAATAGTGGGTGTGTCTTAAGTACCATATATGGAAATGTGGGCATGTACGGAAGTCCAAAAGTCTTCAAATGCTCAATATGACCATAATATCGGATCAACATTTAACATTTCTGAGTTTGCAGGGCTAGTTGTTGTATTATTGTATATTTTATGCAACAGTTATTCTAATAAGTCATTATTATCAAATATCTCACATATCAAACACAAAATGATAACATGTTTGCTTATTTTTGATCAACCAAAGGAAAAAGTTCCCCATGATCCAGCCGCAGATGGACAGTGTGCTGTGTTGCCACAGCAGTTCGTCATGATGGAAACGGAGAACTGTCTGAGTGCTGTCATAATCAATATCAGCGCACTTCAAACCCCAATCGTCCAATCATATTAGTGGACCAGAACTAACATGAACAAATTTAACAGCATTTTGAAAATGGCAAACATAGATTAGGTTAGCTTACAAAAAATTGTAATGTTTAAAAGTACACATATTCATAAATGTTACTTTTAATACCAACCAGCTAATTAGCACAAGGTAACATGACAGTATTCGTGAGTACATTCGTATTCGTAAACATCTATAAACTTCACTGCTAATGCTAATCCACTTTGGACCACCAAATTGGACCACTGCTCGGGGCCGTGTATCTACTCAGAACCTTTTCTCAGGATTATTATTGGGTTTGTGGTGCAAAAATTGGGAGTTTTAAACTGCAATTGAGCTGGACAGAGGCAATCCATGAATCCATGCATGCTGGTGCAGTGGCAAGGTGCACCACTATCATCATGGAGATTGCAAGTTCGGATTCAGGATGATGCACACAGCCATCCAAAGCTGGAAGCCCATGAGAGCTAATTGGCTCAGGAAGAATTCTCCATTGCTTCTCTTTCAATTAAGTGATGGCTAGCCAATCATGGGTGTCTGTGGGTTCATGCATATAACGGGACAGATAGTGCTTTGCCTGGTGTGACCAATATTATGCTGTCCCTGAATATTCATGAGCATCAGTTCAAAAAAATGTGGTTGGCTAGCAACACCTGCCTCTGAGGAAGTCCTCTGTGGCTGGTGGTGATAACAAGGAAAACATACTTGAATGGTGGGAATTGGCAACGACTAAATACGAGAGAGAAATCAAGGGAAAACTTTAGACCGCAGAGAAGAAGACTAAACATTGATTTATTTTTTTTTTGTGCTTTCTTAGTGGTTCAGCCACCAGCGGTGATCACAGTGGCGCCCATCTCGATTCAAGCAGTCCGTGTCACATGGCAGCCTGTGGATAAGGTTCTCCTGTATAATATATCAGTCCGAGACAACAATGGAACACAGATGTTGAGTACCACCACATCTTCCACAGTCCTGGATGTGCACAATTTGCTACCGTGTAAGCTTCACGTAATAGGTGTTTCTTCTGTGAACATGTTTCTGGAACCTGGAGAAGCGAAGGAAGTCCACTTTGCACTGAACAGTAAGTGAAGATGATTAGCATGGACTATGCAAAAATATAGGAATGCTGCTTAAAGACTTGGTATGGTGGGTTTACTTGTCCATGTCTCTCTTAGATCTAAGTGCAGTGCCATCAGTTTCAGCTCTTTACAGCTGTATGAGCGCATCTGCTGTGGTAACATGGGGAACTGCGTTTGGTGCCGAGTCCTACCGTGCTATTGCGGTTGATCAGAATGGTAGGACCGTGTCCTGCACCTCTACAGGCACAACATGCTCACTGACCAACTTGGGTTGTGAAAAGAACTATGTGGTTCGGGTCAGTGCTATCGCCAATAACTGCACGAGCATAAGCAGCGTCACTGACTACTTCGAGACAGGTGAGTCAGGGTGGTCTGAGACCAAAGCAGCTATATAAGATTGTTTTGTTGTTTGTTTGGGAAGGATGGCCTTCCTGCCTTCCTTTCATCCCTGTGGTTCAACACATCATATGAATTTAGACCGCTGATGAACAAACCAGGGGCGACAGTGGCCAGAAAAAAACTTCTGAGACCACTTGTAAGAGGAAGGAACCTTGAGAGGAACCAGACTCAAAAAGGGAATCCATTGTTTACTGGGTGATACCAGATTGCGCAATTATGAATTATTACTGTTCTACAATGATATTTGGGAAAAACAATAAGTGTGTTGAAGGATGCTTATGGGTAAAACACCAAATCCTTGGTATAAAACCGCACTATCCATGATTTAAATAAATATTAATGAGGCATGTAATATTCTCCTCCAAGCTTGTTCAGCTGCAATATGATCAGCAGTTGAACGAATGCAGTGGCTTTAGTGCTAGCCCCCAGTCTTCCATATTCATAGCATAGACTTATCTGAAATGTAGCTAAATTGGATAGAAGCAAGAGCGCTGCATTTCCAGTTGAAGCAGATTCCAGATCCAGATTAACATAATGGTTAGATATGACTAGTCTACAAACGGTAGCCTTCGTCTGAGGGACAGGATACTATCTGGACCATCTGAATCAGTATGTTCCCATGCCCCAAAGTCATTCAAAGTATGTAAACAGAAATTTGGCAAATATTAAAGTGAATACCTGAGATGAGGTTGCAATGACTAGATAGGATACTCTTGATTCCTTCTCAACCATCAACCATCCTTTTGTGAACACTCCACCAGAACAATTCCAGATCATGTAACAGGTGCAAATACATGGTCTGTTTGTTGGTGAGACCCATTATTCAATGTTTACATCTGCTTCTCATGCAAAAAGCATCTGGTCCCACCCTTGTGATATGAAGATAATAAGAAGACCCTGGAGGATCAGTTTTTCTCTGGTTTTTAGTCATGGAGTCTAGTTTACGAATGCTCCTTTTTAAACACAGCAACATGAGCTGGGCTTAGAATTCAATGAGACAAGATAAAATCAGAGGCATTGGAGTGGCCCAAGTCTACTTGGATTGCTAGTTTTTTGTATTGTTGTCCCTCTTGCTTTGTTTCTCCATGTACTTTAAGTTCTATCTGTAGGCAGTGAGGTGTATCCACATTACACATGTTCTCTCACGCTGTGTTTATATAAAACCCTTATGTAAAATAGTACAACGTGGTGACATCTTCCATACAAGAAAACTGCTCAGTGGAGAACCTCTACTGGCGTCCAGTACTGCATGCTAAAAATATGGAAGAAATGGCTAGTAAAATTAATCAAAACCACTTTAACTCTTTTTGCGTCTTGCAGTAACATGTTCACCGGCAGATTTGAACCTGTTCCGTGAATGCAGCAGCAACGTGATCATCTTCTCATGGGCGCCAAAAAACAATACGGCATTCTACAGGGCACAAATGCAGGACTCTACTGGGATTTCACAGACTTGCATAACCACAGAGACTTCCTGTTTCTTTACCGACACTGTATGTGGACGGAAATACAGTTTTACCGTCTTTGGAGTGAATGGGGAGTGCAATGGTCCAGTTAGTTCTTCAGTAAGCATTCATACAGGTAAAAGCTCAAACTTGCTTACCTTTTTTCCCCTGTTGGATTAGTTCAAATATTCATTCATTCATTTTATGAACTGCTTAATCCTACTAAGGTTGCAGGGAGGCTGGAGCCTATCTCAGGCAAACCTGGGTGAAGGTGGGGTACACACTGAACCGTTTGCTAATCCATCGCAGGGCCAACACACGCACAACCATTCACACTCACATTTACATTTAGGGGCAATTTGGAGTGGCCAATTAGCCTAATGTGCATGTCTATCTGTCGGAGGAAACAGGTGTACCCGGAGGAGACCCATGCAAGCATAGGTAGAACATGCAAACTCCACACAGAAACGTCCTCGCCGAGCCTAGGACTTGAACCCAGGATTAGTACATATACGTTTGACGTATTTAAATTTGCACTGGAGGATAATGCTAGGGTATATAAAAGATCTCTCTTAAAAATATTCCCCACACTAGATATCTAGCAGTGAACTCATTTGACAAATCTGCTTTTCTCTCCTCAGCACCTTGCAGACCCTCTAACCTGATCACGACATCAAATTGTGAAAATGACATTTTGACAAGTACTTGGGATGCCAGAGACTCGATGGCAGAGTACATTGTGGAAGCCAGAGGAAATCGTGGAAATGACAGCTATGAGAGTCGTTACAGCTGTATCTCAAATACAAGCAGTTGCACCATTCCTGGCGTTGCATGTGGAGAAAGCCTGACCATGATGATCACCGCCTCTAGTGATAATTGTTACAGTGCGGTGTTATTGGGTCAGGAAACAAATACTGGTAAGTTATGATGCCCTTACCAGGAGGTTGTATTCAAAAATTCTTTTGGGCTTTTGGGGCATTGTGTACATATAAACCTGATAATAACCAATAAGTAACTGATCTAAGAAACAGAAAGGGTTCTGCATGTTTGCATGGAGCTTGATAGGTAGTTTTACCTGTGTTACAATGTGTTTGTGTTTTCAGCTCCCTGTGTGCCCAAGGACCTCTTGCCGATTCCTGACTGCAGTTCAGGCTCCATTACCCTCAGATGGAATATGGCCAATGGAGCATTGTTCTACTTTGCCTCAGTGACAGACTCTTCGGGTGGAACGTACACCTGCAGCACCCCGGAGCTTAACTGCCAGATAAGGGGGCTGCGTTGTGGAACAACATACAATGCATCCATCATCTCCTCCAACTTCAAGTGCAACAGCTCTGTCAGTAACAAAATCACTGTGGAAACAGGTAGCTAATGCAGCAATGCCACTTATGGAACTCTTTCAGATATTTCACACTGCTGCCCCAGAAACTGGAATGTTAATGCACTGTCTGCAGTCCTGAGGTCACTTTTGCTTGATGATTTTAGAACCACAGACAGTATGCAAATAACCATTTACAGAAATGAAACATAACATTTTCACCATTGATTCAAAGCTGAAGAACTGAAGATACTCGGTGCTGTAAAGGGAACTCAATCATTCATCAATTTTCCAAACCGCTTAATCCTACTAAGGTCACAGCGAGGCTGGAGCCTATCTCAACCGACTCTGGGCGAAAGCGGAATACACCCTAGACAACTCAGCATTCCATCGCAGGGCCAACACACACACATAACAATTCACACTCACATCTAGGGACAATTTGGAACAGCCAGTTAGCCTAATGTGCATGATTTTGGACTGTGGGAGGAAACCCGGAGTACCTGGTGAAACCCCACGAGCACATGAGGACAACATGCAAACTGCCCGCAGAAATGCCCTTACTGAGCCCGGGACTCAAACCCAGGACCTTCTTGCTGTTAGGCAGCCATGCTAACCACTACGCCACCATGCCGCCTAAAGGAAAATAATTTTCAGTTAATGCCACAAGTTACCACACTTTATACCCATTTAATGCTTTTTTTAAACTCTCTTTTTTTCTTTCTCCAAGCCCCCTGTCCTCCAACTCGGGTACAAGCCACTCTAGACTGTGATGGAAACCGGGCACTGGTGAGCTGGCAGAGTTTAAACCTTCCTGGCTCCTACATAGCCAGTATGGTGGACCAAAGCAGAGGCCTGCTGAACTGTAGCACTCGAAACAGCAGCTGTTGGGTTTCCAGCCTCAGATGCGGTCAGGTCTATGATGTCAGCGTTACCTATGACAATGGTATCTGCCCCAGCATGTCTTCATTACCCATCCACATGAACTCGGGTAAGTTAAAAGTAACCATATGGGTTTTGTGCTTTTATTTCCAAAACTCACTTGCCACAGAAGAATGGCTGCTTCCCCTCTCTCTTCCTTTTCTTTCTTCTCTGCTAGCACAACTCACTGTTGTCATGCTAAGAGCTTCCCCTCATGCTAAGAGCTTGCCTTCTATTCTTTAGCTTGGATTTGCCTACAAAGTGTTCTGAGATTGTTGTTGTTGTTTTTTTCCCCTATTCCTAATTAATTCCATTTTAGTTCCAGGTTATAACATGTATAAGGCACTATAAATCACACAATTCCATTCTCTCTCCTCGTGTCTCTGTATTAGTTCCATGTGGACCACAGAATTTTCAAACCTGGGTGGATTGTAGCACACGTGTTCTCCGGTTGACCTGGGATAAGACACATGGCGCTAATGGATACTCTGCTAGTGTGGTCGCTGTCAGCAGTGGGAAACAGTTTTTCTGTAACTCAACATCTCCCAATTGCAGCTTCAGTGCTTTAATGTGTGGGGAGTCCTATATGGTGCAGGTGAGATCTTACAATGGCACCTGCTTCAGCATGCTCACTCGCCCAGTGAGCATTAAGGGAGGTCAGTGAACATTTCTGTTAGCTGCTTACTGTGTTTTTGTGCAGGAGTTTTCCTTAATGCTCTTTTTGTACAATGATGTTTGTGCTGTGATGTTCTGGAACATGTGTATGTTCTGGAACATGAGGGTATATATGATCTCCACAATTATTGGTAGAAACCTTTTTCCCAATTTCAGCAATCCAGTATGGAGATTTTTAATAGCATGAATAGTTCTCATTACTCTCATAGCTCCAGCGCTAATCTAAATTTATAAACCTCAAACATAAAGCACTATTCCTTCACACGCTGTTTTTTTTTCTGATTTCTTGACATCCTCAGTGCCATGTCCTCCCACTAACATAACAGTTGACAAGACATGTAGTAATCACACCAGAGTGATGTGGCAAGCCACCCTTGGTGCTCAGTCTTACAGGGTCACTGCCGTGGGCAACAAAGGTCACCAGACAACGTGCTCATCCAATTCCACCACCTGCAGCCTGACCAATCTGCAATGTGGACAAGTGTACAATGTCAGTGTGGTGGCTGTTGCCGATGCTTGTTCTAGTATCCAGAGCCAAAGTGCTACACTCCAGACAGGTGTGTGTGTGTGTGTGTGTGTGTGTGTGCGTGTGTGTGTGTGTACAATCAGTTTACATTGTATACCTTTCATTATGCATTATGAGTGTAATTAATCACTGCAATGGTAATAAATACTGTAATTTTACAGCAATTAACAATTTAATAGTTTAGTATTTGTTAGTTATACCATTTTGTGTTATAGTGGCATTTAAGTCAGTTTAGAGTCTGTAACCTATAAATTTACCATTAGGGGCCAATGTGGCGTAGTGGTTAGCACTCTAGTCTCACAGCTAGAAGGTCCTGGTTTCAAGCCTTGCGGTCAACAAGGCTATTTCTTTGTGGAGTTTGCATGTTCTCCAAGTGCAGGCATGAGTTTCCTCTTGGTACTCCGGTTTCCTCCCAGAGTCCAAAGACATGCACATTAGACTAACTAATATGGATGTTTGTCCTAGGGATAGTTTAGAGGGCTTGAAATCCACTCGGGTAAAAACACATTGCAGCGGAAACCCCGAAAGTGGCATCCGATGGTACAGAATATCGATACAGATGAATCGATTAAGCATTAGCTCTGATTTCTCCAACACAGGTCCTTGTGTCCCCATTAACATCCGCAGCACAATCAAGTGCATCACTAACGATGTAACGGTCAATTGGGACTCGAGTGCCAGCAGTGTGTCCTACACAGGGAGGGCTGTAGGAATAAACGGACACACGGTGTGGTGTAATAGCACCTCTACAGAGTGTCAGTTCACAGGCCTGTACTGTGGCCAGGACTACGCGATCACATTGACTGCCAGCGACGGACAGTGTGGGAGCACAGAGAGTGAGATCTACACTCAACCCACAGGTAAACTTCAGAACTTTCACTTAGCCCCATTTAGTCATATGTTCAAATCACATTCTTATAATATTATCTATTTATATTATATTCTTTTTTCTATTTTGTTCCAGTTTATTAACTGTTACAAGAATTACCGTTTGGATTTAAGATTTATATCAGTTGTTTCTCATGGTGACCTATTGGCTGTGTGATGTGTTTGAGCTCTGTGTGGGTATAAGACCTGCGGCTAACAGTGTCTAAAAAGGATAATGTATTTTGTGTGAAGAAAATAAAAATGTGTCATTTTGTTCGATTGATGATATTCAAGGCTGACATGATGGCATAATAGTTAGAACTTCTGCCTCGCAATAAGAAAATCCTGGGTTCATGTCCCGGGCTCGGCGAGGGCATTTCTATGTGGAGTTTGCATCTTCTCTCCATGCTTGTGTGGGTTTCCTTCGGCTTCTCCGGTTTCCTCCCACGGTCCAAACACATGCACATTAGGCATTCTCTATTGCCATTTGGTGTAAGTGTGAATGGTTGTATGCTTGTTGGCCCCGCAATAGACTGGCGAGATGTTCAGGGTGTACCCTGCCTTTGCACAGAGTTAGCAAAGATAAGCTCTAGCCTCAACATAACCCTAGTAGGATTAGGCAGTTTGGCGAATAAATGAATCAATCAAATATTTCAAATATTCCAGCTGTAAAAGTTTAAATTGTTCACGTAATCAATAATCAATGATGTGTCCTTATTCTGTAGCTCCCTGTGCCCCAGTGGCTGTTTCTAAGGTCCTGAGTTGTGATACCAATACGTTGAGTGTGAGCTGGACCCAGAGCCCCATGGCTCTGAGCTACAGTGCCATTGTTATAGCCGTAAATGCACCAGTGCGTGGCTGCAACTCACCTGGCACCAGCTGCAACATCTCAGGATTGCAGTGTGGACTGAGCTATACGCTTACCGTCATGGCTGCTAATAGAGTGTGTACTGGACCGGAGAGCACAAGTCAGATCATCCAGACAGGTAGCATAACCTTCAACCCTTAAAGGTCTATTAACAATAATTATATAAATAAAAATAATGTTCTCGTGAATACAGAATAATAACCAGTGTCATCATCTTGCAAAGGTGTCATCATGTTTTGTCCTCTACCTATTCTTTCTTTCCTCTCTCTGTCTCTCTCTCTCTCTCTCTCTAGCCCCATGCATTCCTGCCTCTGTGTATGCCAACACTGTGTGTATCAGCAATGCAGTGCGTGCCTCATGGAATCAGGCGGTGGGTGCTCTCTCATACACGGGTGTCCTTACCAGCCCAAATGGCTCCACCTTTTTCTGCTCTACTTCTGGCCTTTCCTGCGAATTCAGTGGCCTGACTTGTGCTCAGACCTACACACTCCATGTCTTCACAAGCAATGATAACTGTAACAGCACCTTCAGCACAGGGGTCACTGTCACCACAAGTATGTGAGCTCACAGCGACTAAAAATACAAAACTATAACGCCTTTTTATGATCATTTGATTTACAGTATGTTCTCTGCCTTTTTCAGGACCTTGTGTCCCCTATAACGTGGTTGCTCGGGCACAGTGTGGGTCAAATGCTGTAAATGTATCATGGCAAGCAAGCTCTGGTGCCAGTACATACACTGTCCAAGCCTATATGCAGAGCCTGACATCTCCTTCTGCGTCTTGCGTCTCTTCCAACACAACCTGCACACTCACACAGCTGCAATGTGGAACGGTGTTTAATGTGAGCGTGCTTGCCAGTGACGGCATCTGCAACAGCAACTCCTGGGTGGGAACAACAGTGAAAACAGGTATGAAAGAAGTCAGACTGAGGACAAGATGGGTAAAAAGGGTTTTAGAGATATTGGACAGAAAGTTAAAGAAAAATAGCCCTGCAATGCTGGCAAAACACCTCAGCCCATGCACCACATTATAGTGCAATGGCCGTATTGGATATTGGGACATCCATGATGAAAATCAATAGGCGTGTGTTTAGTTACCCAGTCAGAACATCCACACCAAAAATGGTGATGATCAGTGATGGTGTTTTTGAGGTAGTGCGTGGAAAGTTTTGACCTTGCTCCGACCTTCACCTTTGATCCTGACATTCCAAATTCAACTCATGTCTGGGACTCAGGTAGGGTAGTATCCCCACCAAGTTTGGTGAAAATAGTTGCATGGGTGTGGTCACAATTACAATATCTTGCCAAAACGAATACAGGAACCAGAGTTACTTTGGGTATTTTAGAGGTATTTTAAGTAAAACTGAATTCATTATTAATCTCACAAATCTCTCTCTTCTCTCTCAGCCCCCTGCCCTCCTGTTCTGCAAGTCTTTCCTTCCAGCTGTATCAACAATCAGGTCATGGTCTCATGGACCTGGATACAGGATGCACTAGATTTTACTATTAATGCCACCTCGGCACTTGGCCATTCAGTAAGCTGCAACTCTGGTAATAACAGCTGCACCATACAGGGTCTGCAGTGTGGACAGAGGTACATGGTGCAAGGCACGTCTCGTGGCCTGTCGTGTAACAGTGCTCCTGGTGTTCCTGTCAGCATCGTTACAGGTAAAGGCCACACAAAGAGGCGAAAGGGTTATACTAATCTTACTGACATAAAAGTGTGCTTATATACCGCTGGAAAACACTGTATAAGGATGACAGTAATCAGGCAAAAGGACATACAGTCAGTTATCAGTTGTCATATAAGCAAATACCACTGATACATTGGAGCAATAATCCTGCCAACATCAGCCAAAACAACTGACATGATACTCACCTAGACACTAATTAGAGGCTATACTACTGATAATGACAGCTACATTGCGGTACTGACACTATCATCACATAGAATGATGCTACTGACTATAGCATACAAGACTTCTGACCACAGCGGGGCAGCATGGTGCTGTAGTGGTTAGCAGATCCACTTCACAGCAAGAAGGTTTTGGGTTTGAGTCCGGGGCTTGGTGAGGACATTTCTGTGTGGAGTTTGCATGTTCTTCCCATGCTTGCATGGGCTTCCTCCAGGTACTTCGGTTTCCTCCCACAGTCCAGAGACATGCACATTAAGCTAGTACTGACGCGTTACAGCTACTACAACTGATGCACCATGATATGAATAATGAAGTGAATAAAGAGTAGCCTTAAGTTATAAATCATGACTCCACTTGGTATGATGTCTCGACTCTGTTTCTGTAGTTCCCTGCACTCCTGTGGCAGTGCGGGCTGACTACGCTTGTGGAACAAGCATGGCAGTGTTAAGCTGGAATGACAGCCTGGGCCGCGAGAGCTTCATTGGCAGTATTTGGACTCAGGGCCACTCCGACTCATGCAGCAGCAACCAAACATATTGCACACTCTCTTCATTGCTATGTGGAAGACTGTACAATGTCAGTGTCGGGGCTGTGGCAGGACAGTGCAACAGTAGCAGCATAGCCAGGACCCAGATGCAGACAGGTAACAAGATGAATGATAATGCATTACTTGTACTGACAACTAACTTTCAGTCACCTGAGGAGGCAGAATAGTAGATATAAATGCATAAGAATGTTATCCCTCATTTTTTTTCTTCCTTCCACTCCAGCTCCATGTGCTCCTCAGAATGTGTCTGTCAGTCTGCAGTGTGCCAACAACACAGCATCAGTGTCCTGGACACAAAGTCCTGGCGCCATAGGATACAACGTCACTGCCCTAGGAAATGATGGCGACGTCAAATACTGTCGTACATCAAATACCTACTGCCCCATACCCAACATGCATTGTTCCCAGACTTACAACTTTGTAGTCACTCCATTTTCAGACGTATGTACGGGATTGAAAAGTAGTGCTTTCACCTTCACTGCAGGTACGTACCCACATAAGTGAGCTTCCCAACACCTCTCCAGTTTTAGTCCACGGTCACAAATTTGTGAACCTCTTTCGCTCTTGGTATCAGGTCCGTGTCCACCCACTGGAGTCCAGGTGTCACTGCTCTGTCAAAATAATATTGGCTCTGTCAGCTGGAATGCTGCCATCAATGCTGAGAATTACATTGCTACAGCGACAAGCTTGGATGGCTTCAGGCACAACTGCACCACAAATGGAACCAGCTGTGTCTTCCTGGACCTCTACTGTGGAAAGAACTACAGTATCACAGTTGTCACTGTGCAGCATGGCTGCTGGAGTGACCCGAGCGCACCTGTGCTACTGAGATCAGGTAAAAAGAGTACAGAGGTATGTAAATGATGGCACATATTTGATGGTCAGTCCTGGTGATCTTAATAACTTTCCGCAGGCTTGTCAACCCCAAACCCTCAAACCAAACTCCTCTCTTAAGCCTTTCCCTCAAATACATGCAAACGCATATACGTTAAGTTTTGAGAGTCACTAATATTAACATCATAACACTCCTTTTTATTCAGCTATCTGCCCCCCTACCAACCTGGCCGGAGTTACTCATTGTGGCACCAGTAGCATCACCATCACATGGGACCCCTTCCCTTTGCAAGGTGTCACCTACTCCTTGGTCTCTCAGCAGGACAGCAGAGCAAATTCTACTTTTAACACCACAGGAACATCCATTACATTAAACCAACTCCAGTGTGGTTGGCTCTTCACAGTGTGGGTGGCAGCAAAGGATAACACTTGTACCAGCAAGTACAGTGCACCAGTGCAGATCCACACAGGTATGCATCTTGATAATAGGAATGGATTTAGCTCCAGGAAGAGATGAGTTAATAAATATTTTCACCTTTTTTGTTGTGCTTAGCTCCATGCTCACCATCTGGTCTGGAAGCTACTGCTATCTGTGGCACAAACCAAGGAAACCTCACTTGGGTTGGTGGTGCTGGTGCCCTCTTTTACACCACTACTCTGGTGAGCAGTGATGGAGATTCCATTTCCTGTACATCCCCTACTACTTCCTGTGTGGTGAAGCTGGACTGTGAAGAAACTTACACAGCTACTGTTATCTCTTCCACGGGGCTCTGCAACAGCACTGCAAACAGCAGCACCCAATTTACCTCAGGTAGGCAAGTCATACACCAGCTTACAATCATGAGAGAACACATTACATGAATAAAGGCTTAGGGTGGCAAGTGGCTTAGCAGTTAGCAGCTTTGCCTCACAGCAAGAAGGTTCTGGGTTTGAGTCATGTGCTCGGCGAGGATGTTTCTGTGTGAAGTTTGTAATAGCATTGATGGACTAATGGATGGATGAAAGGATGGATGGATAGACAGATAACGGCTTAGAATTGTAGGTGTTTCATATGATGAAACCAGAAAATTAGGTATCAAAAGCTAGTATTTTCCTTACTGTGGTGTATTTGTACATTAAACCTGTCAACATGTTTGCTTTCTTTCCTTTCTCTCCTGTTTCTTTTTTTATTGTTTCCACTTCTGCAGCACCATGTATGATTAAAAATGTACAGACTCAGCTTAACTGTACTGACAATTCATTGGCAGTGCAGTGGGCTTCTATTACTCGAGATAGAAATTACACCGCTCTGGCTATTGGCACTGATGGCACACGTACTTCTTGTAGTAGCAACGGCACTTCCTGTACCATCTATGGCTTAAGATGTGGAAGCAGCTATGATATTGCTGTGACTACCTCAAATGTTCGGTGCAACATCCAGGGTTCTGACCTCCAAGTACAGACAGGTATGGACATGCAGGGATGCTTAGATACACCACAGGTGGGCTGAATGCACTGAAAGGCATTAAGGCGCCACTTATTTGTGCCATTAATGTTGTTAAATATTTATGTCTGTGTGATTAAGGGTTCCACTTTTTCCTTTCCATCAGCTCCCTGCAAAGCAGAGAACCTGTCAGTTTCTCTAGAGTGCCATACTAGCATTGCCACAGTACGGTGGAACAGCACAGGGCTGAACCAATCGTATAGTGTGTCAGCAGTGAATACGACAGGTGGAGTGGTGAACTGTAGCACTAGGGAATCGTACTGCACTTTCACCCAGTTCCACTGCGGAGCGACATACACTGTCACTGTTACTGGGGTTACGCAAGCATGTACCAGTCAGCCGAGTAACTCTGTGAATCTCCACGCAGGTAAGGTTAATAGGTTAATACATACTCACATACTGTATATAAACACTTGGGCAATAGATGAAAAAGTTGGACTTGATCTCATAAGTGGTGAAGAATGGAGTCTATACACTGGATTGTTCAAAAACGGGACAGTTAGCTTTTAAAGGTTTTGTAAAGTGCTGTCCAGCAAATATTTCTTTAAGAGACCAAAAACACAGAGATACCTGTACACAGGTAGGAGATATTGTTACTTTCACAAAGGTGAAAGACTGATATCTGAACACAGGTGAAAGATAGGAGTACCTACATGCAAGTGTGAAAGAGAGAGGTATACTTCCACCCTGCCCACAGGTAAGAGACAGAAATACCCGAGTACAGCTGAGATATAGAAGTAAATGGATCCAGGTGAGAGACAGAGTTGCTCAAACAATTGTTAGAGACAGGGATACCTGCACACAGGGAAACTTGCCTATGAAATGGTGAGGCACAATTATAGATAAAAAAGGTGAGAGAGAGTAATCGCTTATAAGAGAGTGAGACTGGTATTATTAACATGCTATTTGGTCTCTTTCAGCTCCTTGCATCCCTACCAATGTCAGAGCAATACATGATTGTGCCACTTCGGTCACCTCAGTAATGTGGGACATGGCCCGCACAGCTGACAGTTATGTGGTGTATGCAGTGTGTAGTCAAGGATACCAGTCCAACTGCAGCACCATAGCCACCAACTGCACTTTCCCAGATCTCCGGTGTGGTCAGGACTACAACATCACAGTTGTTGCCAAGTATGGCAGTTGCAGCTCTCAGCCCAGTCAACCCTTCACCATGTCTACAGGTACTGAAGATGAACATTGGGCAGCAAGTCCAACCTGTTATTCAAAAGATTAAAATGTGTCCTCTTTGTGGCAAATTGGTGGGATTATTCACTTCCCTGCTAAAAAGACTTTGCACACCGTAATATTTTGTTGGACCGACTTTATCCTTGATGACAGCATGTTATTACCATGTCGTGGCACCATGACATCTTTTCCATCTAGCATTGGGTTCACTTTTCACCGACATCTTGAACTTATAACGAGAAAATCAAACCATTCCATAAAGTTTTCATAAGATCATCCCGCTGGGGTATCAATACATATGTGAAAAGGATTCCTCGTGCTCCCTAAACCACTCTTTTCTCTGGTTAACTCCCAATTTTATATCCGTGCCATCAGGGGGAGAAAAGTCCATTGATGTGATAACCTGGTCATTCAGTACTTTCAGGTCATCAGCTGACCTTATTTCATTGCCACATCAATGTTGCTGAGCCTCGACCGGACCAACTGGAGCAACAATGCCATGGCAGTTATGTGCTATATTCAAGGCTAAAGTCGCTCCAACAAAATGTTAGGATGCAGATGCCATTTTTGGCCGGGCAGTGTATACTAAGATGATAAAAGAATATTTAGCTTTTTATTGTCTCTCTGTTTAGGGCCATGTCCTCACTCAACTACTCGTGCCTTGTTGGACTGCAGCAGTAACTCTGCTCTCATTTCGTGGACGCCAGGTCATGGCATAGAATTTTACAATGCCTCTGCTAATGCCCTGGATGTGGCTGACCATGTAAATTGCAGTACAAGTGGATTTTCCTGTAATGTGACTCAGCTACAGTGTAACCAGACCTACCAGATCAGTGTGTGTGGTCAGGGGGGCACCTGCCCAACCTACTCCCAGAACCTTTCCATTACCACAGGTCCATAAAATATTGAAGTTATATATCAATAGTCAATACATTTACCATCCTTTTTAGGTACAAAACATGTCTCTGCACTTCCTGTATCTTTTTTATGTTAAAAAAACTTCCTGTTTTGTTGCTATAATTGCAGGACCATGCCCCCCAAATCAGGTCTCTGTTCAAATTCCCTGTGAATCGAACGTTATGTCCATCTCCTGGCAGATCTCTGAGGGTTCTGCCTCTTACCTGGCTGTTGTTCAAAGCACTGACGGACTACTTCTTAGTTGCAGCAGCAATGGGACAACATGTAACATTGCTGGACTTCCGTGCGGACAGACGTACAAGGTTTATGTATCAGGAGTGGTTGGAACGTGTATAGGACCGAAAAGCCAGAGCCAGATTGTTAAAACCGGTGAGATGGGCCACCCTTTTCACTATACTGGAGTCTAACCATCTTCTTTCACATCTCCTTCATCTCAAAATATGTTTAACCATTTTCTTAAGAATAGTCTAATTATCTTGACCTCTGACCTCATCATGCAGCACCCTGCGTCCCTCAGAACATCCAGGCGATACTGGAGTGTCAGTCAACAGTGCTTAATGTTACCTGGCAGCAGAGCGGTGAAGCTAAGCAATATAGAGCCATGGTGGATACCGGTGCTGGTCAAGTGATGTTCTTTGTTACAAACAAGACCTTTTTTACAGTTCCCAACATCCTCTGTGGTCTGAAATATAATGTATCTGTAATGGCACAGAACGAGAGGTGCAACAGCAGCCACAGTTCTGTACAAAGTGTCATGTCAGGTGAATATACAACCATGATTACAGTATACCTTCTTCGGTCAGTGTACCTCTGCTGGTGTTTATATTCTGAATAGCTCTGTATATTACTGATCTTCATTGATAGTTTGTAGGAAAAGGAATGATAATACCATGCGTCTGTGTAGTTGTTTTCTTTACCATGTGCATGTAGTAATTCAACTGTATCATCTATGATCTGTGAGTTAACCATGGTATGCGTCTCTCCAGCCCCATGCCCTCCACAGACAATCAGTGCAATCATAAACTGCACTTCCAACACTATCTTAGTGAACTGGTCCTCCAGCGTGAATGGTGTCAGGTACATGGCGTATGCCCTCTCTTCCAGTGGCTATTACACATGCAACAGCACAAACATGTCATGCAGCATCCAAGTGCCATGTGGCAGAACCTACAACATTTCTGTAAGGCCAATTCGAAACGGGTGCAATGGAGTCAGTTCGCCGTATAAGATTATTAAAGCAGGTCAGTATTTATTTTTTATTAAAAACTCACTAATAACAGATACTTTTTTGTGCAGTACTGTGTGAGTGTGCTTTTGTGTGTGTAGCACCGTGTGTTCCCACCTTGGCAAGCGTGGAGATGGACTGCCTGTCCAACTCGGCGTGGGTGGAATGGAACGCATCATCGGGGGCGGAGTTTTACACTGCTGTGGGAATAGACAGTGACGGACGCCGATATCAGTGCAACTCCAGTGACAGCATGTGCACCGTTCTTGGGTTACAGTGTGGGAGGAATTACAGTTTCAGCCTCACAGCTGCCAATGTAGAGTGCAGCAGTGGAGTCAGCAACACCATGCAGTCTGAGACAGGTGAGGGAGGAAAACTGAGACAATAACACAGAGTGAGAGTTACTCTCCATCCGATTTATTCTGATTTTCTGTCTTTCTTTAGTACCATGTGCTCCTGAGGGTGTGAATGTATTAGTGGGTTGTGGCACTGGGACAGTGAGTGTCCGGTGGTTGCCCAGTAATGGAGCTCTCTCATACACGGCTACACTTGAGCCACCTGAAGGCATGTCTTCATGCTGCAGTACTCTTAACAATAGCACTTCCTGCAAGGTCACATCCCTTCCCTGTGGTCAGGTGTACATGGTGACTGTCACCGCAGCAGGACAGACGTGTAATAGCTCTCAAAGCACTGCCATAATTGTACAGACAGGTAACATCCTCATACAGTCATCTAAACTTTCCCTTTCTACTGTATTTTCATGACTTTTGGTTGAATTAAAGGTCACTGAACACAGAATGTAACAAAAATTCAACACCACTTTGGTAAAAGCTGCTATACCCTTTTCAAGTTACCAAAGTGCTACTGTGAATGCTCCTTGTTTATCATTGTCCTAATCACATTTTTTTGTATGTGTAGCACCCTGCCAGCCACCACCACTCAATGCCACTGTGAGCTGCTCTGATAATGTGGCAACTGTGAGATGGTCGAGCACTGCGGGTGGTCAGCTCTATACAGTAAATGCAGTAAGCATTGACAGAACATTCAATGACAGCTGCAATGGCTTTGACGGTTCTTGCGACCTCAGAGGACTGGTGTGTGGCCTGGAGTACACAGCCACGGTGGTGGCACAACACAGCTCTTGCATCAGCTTGCCGAGTCCCCCAACAATCATCAAGACAGGTGAGAAGAGTCCCACCTACCTTGACCCAGCAACAGGATGAAGTGACTGATGGGCAAACCCTTTTAAATCGTAAAAAAAGGAGGTTACCATATTGCTTTTTCCGTGTGTTTGTGCATTATAATGAGAAATAGGAATATAAAAGGTATGGCCAGGTCAATGCCAAAAATTTGTTTGGAAAATAAAGCAGGTAATTCTATCTTATTTGTCCTTGTAGACTTGTAGCTACTTGCAGAGTGGCAGGGGCAACTGGCCTTGTCTGTGGTCTTGACTGGGCAATGCAAAAAATGTGGTTTGCTGGTGTCACAGACCTTGGAAGAAGCGCAATCTTGCCTTTGCCCTCCCTGAGTGGTAGCTGTCATTTGATAGGGAATTTTTGCTTTTGTTAAAATTATATAGTCTCTAAGACTGAATGGCACCCAAGCCATGCTTCCTGTACTACGACTGGTATGCACACAAGCCACACCCCTTTACCAGATTTGACAATTATAGACCACTCCTTTTTCTTTGTGACTGAGGGATACATAGGCCACAACAGGCAGAAAGGGAAGTCTTCTTCACTTAACCCGACAGATAGTGAGGCCATACCCTTCTTGTATTCCATATTAAAACTACTCAGGACTTATATATTTTCTTTATTTCAGTACCATGTATTCCTCAATATGTCATGCTGGACTTGAATTGCCATGCCCGCAACCTGACTGTGTCCTGGAACCAGACCGCTGGGGTGGAATTTTACACAGCCACAGTGATGGACAGCTGGGGGCACTCCACTAACTGCCAGAGCTTTTCTAACAGTTGCAGCATTAGTGGCCTGGCCTGTGGAAACATCTACCATACTAGTGTGGTTGCCTCTGACGCATACTGCAGCAGCCACCCCAGCACAATCCATCACATAAACTCAGGTGATAAACACATACATCAAATATGACTGCGTTGTTGAATAAATAAAAAATGTTGATACAAATGATGCAGTATAAGAGGATTGGATTACTTAAAAATGATGTCATGAGAGTCCTTCGTAATGGTAACTCTAGTCAGTGTTATTTCATTCATTCATTTTCTAAGCCACTTAATCCTAATTAGGGTCGCGGGGAGGTTGGCGCCCATCTCAGCCGACTCTGGGCAAAGGCGGGGTAGAGTTATTTCAGATGGAGCAAAAGACAGTCAAGCCATGTGCTGTGGTCAAATGAGTCCATAATAGAGCTTGTTTTCAAAAAAAAAGAATGTTGAGCTTGTTTTCGGAACAAAGAACCGTCCAGATTGTTAGCAGTAAAAGGTATGAAAGCCTGCATTTGTGATTGTATGGAGGCGCATCAGTGCCCAAGGCATGGGTGAGCCATTAAAGTAATGTCTATTCCCAGGATGTCCATGCCTATTTAAGCAGGACAATACCAGGCCTCATTCTCCATGAGCTTCAACAGTGTGGCTTTGTAGACACAAAGTGGATGGGTTTGAATGACCTGAATCCAGTCCAGATCTGTCTTCTATTGAAAATGTATGGTGCATCATGAAGAGGAGGAACAACATAACTTTTTAAAGCAACATAAGCCACAATTATGTGGACAGAGCCTGGTGTAGATGGTTGGAAATGGAACCGTCAATGAGCAGAAATATCATTTTAATATTATTCAACTCCACCAATTTAAACATAAGTGACTGGTTCCAGTTTTATTGTACCTAATGCACAATCAACTGCATGCTCTGTCATGTTTTATTTCTTACTGAAGGATTTTGAATATACAAAACAGCTGACTAACTGTTAGCCATGAAATTAGCATGTTATAACCTTAGCTAAAGGCTGCTGCACTTTTTAGCTCCTATTCTTATTTCTTGACACTATGTTCTGTTCAAGCAACTGCAATCTCTTGAGATCAATTACCTCCTCCATTTTTGTTCTCCTTTTTGCAGTGCCCTGTGCGCCAAGTAATATCCAGGCTCAGATGGACATTCTGACTGGCAGGGCTATTCTCTCATGGTACTTGAGTGCTGGCGCACTGAGGTACAGGGCCATGGCAGTGAGCAACATCTCAGGAACCAGTGACTCCTGCAACACCAATCAGACAAACTGTGACCTCTTCAATATTTTGTGTGGAGACATGTACCGTGTCACGGTCCAGGCCATGGGAAGCATCTGTAATAGCTCTGTTTCAATGGGTGGATACCTTCAGACAGGTAAATGTTTTATTCTATACATATAACCATATAGGTGGTGTAGTGGTTATCACACCCACCTCACAGCAAGAAGGTCCTGAGTTCAAGTCCTGGGCTCAGCAAGGGCGTTTCTGTGTGGAGTTTGCATGTTCTCCCTGTTCTTGTGTGGGACTCTTCTGGGTACTCCAGTTTCCTCGCACAGTCCAAAGACATGCACATTAGGCTAGTTGGCTGTTGTTGCCCCTAAGTGGGAGTGTGGATGGTTGTTTGTGTGTTGGCCCTGTGATGGACTGGCAAGCTGTTCAGAACTTATTCTTTGGTTGTTACAGTTTTTTCATTGTAGTGATGACTATGCGATTGTTGTAATCATAGTTTTATTGTGATCTCAGGGCCATGTGTTCCGGTGCTAGTGAATGCAAGCTATAGACCTCCTCATGCTCTGCTGCTGTGGGATATGGCCCGAGGGGCTGATAGCTACACTGCTTGGGCCGTGTCACCGCAAGGCTTCCAGACATCCTGTTCGAGCCGTAACAACTCGTGTGTACTCTACAATTTGAACTGCAGCCAGATCTACAACATCACTCTGACTGCCTACAGCCACGTCTATCAGGATGGGGTCAAGTCCAACACCATTACACTCAACACAGGTGAGGGAGAGTCGGCCAAACAGATTAGAATACAAAAAGCGCTAGCTGCCATTTTGCAGTTGAATTCTCCAATCTAATATCATAACAGCAGCTCTGATGGAATTATACCATGTGGTTTGCAGAGCCATGTCCTCCTACCATCCTATCAACCCGAGGAGCAGCCGGAGGCCGAGGAGAAGTGACATGGGAGCCAAGATTTGGCGCTGTAGAATACTTGGTGGTGCTCGAGAGTCAGCTGGGGGATACCCTTTACTGCCACACCACAAATACATCATGCAGCGTGCCAGGGCTGCTGTGTGGTACTGTTTATATGACCCGTGTCATAGCTATCGGCTCCAGCCTCCTCAATTCAAGCAGTGGACCGGTCCTGCTCACTACAGGTTAGTGATGAGAAATGGAATATCAATCTAAAATGTTTGCAGGCACATTTTTAACAAAACAAACATGCCCATCGTTGCTCCTTAAGTTACTGACTGACTGATGTATCATTATATCCAGTCCCCTGTCTACCAGACCCAGTCAGCTTTGCTGTAGCAGTGCAGTGCAATAATGATTCAGTTAACGTCAGCTGGGCCTGGAGTAAAGGAGCGATGTCCTATGAACTCACTGCTACAAGCTACAATGGGAAGGAATTAAAATGCGTCACAGTGCAGAACAGCTGTAACATTACAAACCTGGAGTGTGGACAGACGTATAACCTCAGCCTGACAGCCTTCAACAGTGCGGGTGCCGTTAGCCTGAAAACTGGCATCACCTTCCAAAGCCGTGAGTCTTAAGAAGCCTGAGTAGGGAATGAAAAACATGGGGGTTTGCTGTTAAAAGAAAATATTCAATGATAGCATGGTAGGAAGGAATCTCCATGGAAATCTTACCACTGTACTTTGAATTCCAAAAGTGAAGTGGTTTTTTTTTGCTCTTACACAATTTTGCTAGGGTGGCACTGTGGCGTAATGATAAGCACATCCACCTCACATCCAGAAAGTCCTGTGTCTTTCTGTGTCGAGTTTGTATGTTCTTGTGTGGGTTTCCTCCGAGTACTCCTTAGTTCCTCCGAGTTTCTCCCATAGTTCACAGACATGCAGATTAGGCTAAGTAGCTGTTCCAAACTGCCTTTAGGTAGGAGTATGAATATGAATGGTTGCATATGCGTTGGCCCTGCGATGGACTGCCAAGCTGTTTAGGGTCTACCAAGCCTTCACCCAGAGTTTGGCTGAGATAGGCTCCAGCCTTCACTCGACCCTAGTACGATAAAGCGGCTGAGCAAATAAATTAAGGAATTAATGAACGATTTTGCTAAGATCGCAATTTTTCCTATTTTTCCTGTGTTGCCGATTTATAGCCATATTTAATAATATGGAATGTCCGAGAAACAAATTGTCACAACTTACAGCTGTACTTTTTCCTCGTACAAGCTGCAAATACTGGAGACTCCTTCCTTCTGTTAGTTAATCAATACTATCTGACCAATGAGAATGAAGTACACAACTGTACTATTGTGTTGGTATGACCTAAAATCAGGAATCAATGAAGACTATACTTTTATATAATTTTAATGACTGTCCATGACCTGTAGGACCCTGCATGCCTCGGTATGTAGCGGCGAACCTGCAGTGCGGCACTGCAACGGCTGTGCTGACCTGGGAACAGAGGCCAGGAGTTATGTATTACCTGGGCAGTGCAACTTATTCGCCTGGAGTAGCTGCTGCAGTGTGTAACTCTACTACAGACACCTGCAATTTTAGCGGGCTGCAGTGCGGTGTCCAGTACTACCTGAGAGTTAGAGCTTACACCGAACAGTGCTGGAGTTATTTCAGCGCTCCTGTCAACATCACTACAGGTCTCACCATCTCTTGTCTCTCTCATCTGCCACTATACTTATATTTTCCTTAATGTCTTAGCATTATATTTACACATTACCTAAGTCCATCATGGTGCATTAATCATGTAACCTTTGTCCAGAGCCATGCCAGGTGCAGAACCTCACCATTGCCGGTTCTTGCAACTCCAGTACACTCCAGCTGAAGTGGTCCAATGCTACTGATGTTGTCCTTTACACCATCTCGGTCAAGGGGAACCTGGGCTACACCAGGGCCTTCCAGAGCCCAGTGTCCAGTCTGCAAGTTGAGGTTCCCTGTGGCCAAAGCTACATGTTTACTGTGTTGGGGCAGAATGATCAATGTCAAAGCATCACAAGTGCCAACGCCAATTTTTCAAGTGGTACATCATCCCTGCCTTGTGCATATTCATTCACTCCATGTACTATGTATGTTCTACCTCAAATGTAACTGATCAGGCTAATGAAGTATTCAAATAATGGAAGTCTGTCTAACCTCAAACCCTTCATCAATGGAATAAAAACAGAATGAGCAGGTCTTACATACAAATTTACAGCATCCAATTTATTGCTCCATTAAAAAAATAACTGTTTTGTCCCTTTCTTTGTAGCCCCATGTGTGCCGACTGGTGTACATACCTTCATTGAATGTGAGAACAGCTTCGCTTCTGTCAGCTGGGCCGGCAGTGATGGGGCGATAAATTATACAGCAGTTGCTCAGGGACAGATATTAGGCAACAGACACACGTGCACCACCAATACAACAGTATGTACCTGGAGTAACTTGTTATGTGGAGAGACCTATATGGTCCGAGTCATCGCCAGAGGCCTGAACTGCCAAAGCACCCTTAGTGAAAACACAACCATCCGAATGGGTGAGCCAACATTCAAACTGTGTGTACAGGTTTTAAGGCTTCAGTATACTAAATAAAAAAAGTATGTCTGTGGGGCTTACATGAAGATAAAACCATTTTCACAGGCTTAGAAGCTTTATATACTCCCTGCAGTTTTGTTTTGGCTGTTGTGTACTCCATTGCCTCCTCCAGCACTGCAGATGACGCAATTCAGTCTATCGCTGCGTTCCAGAGTCAGTGATCTTGAACAGTGTACTTGGGCATGCCACAGGCTTCGTCATCTATGCATGAGCTATACTGAAGCCTTTATCTATTTAAAATGACAACGGAAGGAATCTAATGTATGTAAATAAACATCAAGGATATGTTTTATGAATATTAATCGAATGTGTGGTTGTCCTGTGCAGCTCCATGCATACCCCAGATTTTAAACGCCTCTATGGACTGTGGCCTGAGGGTCGCGTCTCTGACCTGGGCTTCCAGCCGGGCCGCTCAATTATACTTGATGACTGTTGAAAACAATGTCGGCTTCCAGTTGGGGCTAACCACCAACAGCACCACCGCTCAAATCTCAGAACTCCAGTGTGGAGAGCAGTACTATTTCAAGGTGTCAAGTTTGGGGCAAGGGTGCAGGAGCAACCCGAGTAACAGCTCTGTCCTGCTGACAGGTGTGCCACACACATACCAGCCACATGAATGAGTACAATAATCATACAAATTACAAATGTTTTAAAGTAAAATTCCTACAGATTAACAAATCCATGCATTTTATCATAGACTTTAGCATTTAACATGTCAAAATAAAACTTTAAAAATGGATCTAAAGAGAATATTCTTGGTTCCCAAAGGGGCGCGACAAAAAACACTGTTCATTGCCATCCATTGTGTGGGAGACCATGAGAGCTGATTGGCCAAGCTCTCGTGGAGAGAGTGATGCTCTCTTCCCTGTCACTCACAAACCAACATGCATACGAAGGGACAGATAACGCTTACCTCCAAGTGTTAAAATGCTAGTAACTATGAATGAGCAGCAGTTTGAAAAGATTTTTGGGGGGTGTCTGGTATCACCGGCATTGGAGGAAGCACATGCTTGCCTTCGCCCTTCCTGGTTGGTTGCCATGGAAAATATTTGAGTGGAGCTTTTTGTTCTAAAAGCCACAAGGACCTGAAAGACATGTTATGGAGTTGTCCCCATGTGTCCCTTTACAGATCCATGTCCCCCAACTGCTGTCTCCACTAATGTGAACTGTATTACCAACATCGCTACAATCACCTGGGGCATATCAAGAACTGCTTATAACTATATTGTTAAAGCGGTGGACCCAGATGGCAAGGTCACAACATGCATGTCCTTGACTACGAGCTGTGGCTTTTCAACACTGCAGTGTGGACAGAAATATGACATCAGCGTAACTGCATCCCATCTCCAGTGCAATTCAAAACCCACAAACCAGACGTACCTCATCACAGGTTAGACACATGTCCATTACTGTAAATATTGCTCAAGAGGCAAGTGTTCAAGTCCACACCATGCTGTATTTAATGCGTTATCAACCTCCAAGGCACACCATTTCTGACACCACCTCACATGTTCTTTTCCGCATCCAGCTCCCTGTGTCCCATTGGGTGTCTCTGTTATGATGGACTGCACCAGAAACGAGGCATACGTTTCATGGAATGTCAGCAAGGGGGCAGTGTACTACCGTGTCATCGCTACCAGCAGCTACAATGACTATGCTTCATGTAATAGCTCTGGGGTCAACACGTACTGCATTCTGAAGGCTTTCACCTGTGGGGCGGTTTATACAGTCCAGGTGGTGGCCGTTGGGAATGAGTGTTCGAGTTTGCCAAGTGCGGCAGTGGAGTTGCATTCAGGTATGTGAAATGCTTGAGCTGTCTTAAGGTGGTATTGTGAGATAGAGGCCACACCCATTTAAGTCGATATTGTGAGATAGAGACTATAGCCATTTAAGGTGGTATTGTGAGATAGAGACCACACCCATTTAGTTGATATTGTGAGATAGAGACTATAGCCATTTAAGGTGGTATTGTGAGACAGAAACTACAGCCATATAAGGCAGCATTTGAGATAGCGGCTACAGCCATTTAAGGTGGTATTGTAAGAAATGGTCTACAGAGATATATATGAGAGATAAAATCTCTATGCACATTAAGGAGGTATTATGGCTGAAGAAGTTGTGTCCTTCCATGCACACCTGATCTTGCCTTTGGCTACCTGAACTGATTCGGCTACCTGAACTGATTTGGCTACCTGAACACGGTCTCATTGAACTGGACTTCGGTCATGGGTGACATCTCTTACACTGCTGTTGCCAGAGTTCCAGGTGGTAACCGCTCATCTTGCAAAACAAACTCCACCAAACAAACTCCTTCTGTTTTTTTCCCCAACAGCACCATGTGTCCCTGTGTCTCTGAAACCCAGTTTGGACTGTGCATCTGGGGCTATCAACATGACTTGGCAGCCCAGCAATGGCGCCACGTCCTACAGAGTCCTTGCTCAGAGAAGTGGAGGTTATCCATCATTGTGCAACAGTACCAGCACCACATGTGTGTTCACGGAGCTTCTCTGTGGACTAACCTACAACTTTACTGTCTTGGCTTCTGATAGCATGTGCAGCAGCGTATACAGCAGCAGTGTTCAGATAAACACAGGTACAACACACCTGCCTGTCATAAATAATTAGGATTATTGTTAATTGTCCAAGTGAATGAAAGCTTCCCTGATGGTTTTGATGATCTCTTAGATGGATATTGATCAAAGCTGAATTAAAAGTAGACAATATACTATAATTATGACAAATTATGCCATACATCTTTTAGTGTTTCAAATAGTTCGTACTTCTCTAATATTTTATGACTGCATTATTAGTCAAAGTATCAGATCACTGAGTGCCAAGCATGGCTGATCTTCCAGCATGTTGAGATGACAAGCGTCTTAGGGTGGTATTATGAAATAGAGAGGAGTACAATAAGACTATAGTCATTTTTAAAGTCTTTTTAATAAGACTGCTGTCATTTAAGGTGGTATTGTGAGATTTAAGCTTGAAGTTTAAGATTAAATAAGACTCTGTTGTTTTAAGGTGGTATCATGATATAAATAATATTACAGTTATTTTAAGGTGGTTTTTTGGGGTGCATGAGTCTTTTATCAACTTAAGGTGGTATTGTAAGATATAGTTTAAGGACATATTGTAAGTGGTAATTGTGGTCTTGTCAGGTAAATAAAACTAATAAGCCATTAGTGTAAATCTGTTTCAAATAATTCAACTTTCAACAATAACTTTAAATCAAATATAAAAAATATATATACATTATGATATATATAATTTCTTGTTCCATTATTGTTATACTATATCTGTATAGCACTACTTTTACTTCCTGTCACCTCACTCATTACCACGAGCAGTTCAAAACTGAATCTCGCTTTTGATTGGTCAGTTCCATGTAAGCCACAAAGACTCAGCACTTACATGGACTGTTGGAACAGAACAGCGTTCGTATCATGGGAAGGAGGACAGGGTGTCTCGTCCTACCTGGTCCAAGCAGTCGGAGCAAACGGATACCAGACGCAGTGTAGAAGCACCAACACGAGCTGTTCGTTACCCAACTTGCAGTGTGGCCAAATCTATAACATCACTTCTGTCGGCCAGGACCTTCGCTGCAACAGCAGCGCTGCTCAAGGAAATCTGCAGTCAGGTACACGTATACAGAGTATTTTTATCCCAAAGAAGTCTGTTATTTAAATGACCTGATGCTCAGTTTGTACTTTGTGTCTCATTAAATCTGTAAAATTTATGGTTATTCACGCGGAGTACTAGCAGTCTGTTCCTGCAACTTTTTCCTTAAGCCATTCTCCTAATTCTAGATCCAGGGTTTCCTTTCAAGATTCTTTAACATTGTGAGATAGGATGTAAAGTGTGCTATTATAGCAGACCCCATAGAGAGTGCTGTGTACTTTGTTTTTTGGTGGGGTTTTTTTCCGGCTTGGTGGAAGTTTACACTCTCCAAGCACTTTTAGTGTTTTTTTTTTTTTTTTTTTTTTTTTTTGGTTAGTCAGAGGCTCCCACTGAATTTTGGGATAGCAGCTGATTATGGGAAGTGTAGTATGGTACCAGATGCCCGAGCCACCTCAACTGGCTCCTCTCAATGCCGAGGAGCAGCGGTTCCACTCCGAGCTCCTCCCGGATGGCTGAGCTTCTCACCCTACCTCTGAGGGAGAGCCCTGCCACCCTGCAAAGGAAGCTCATTTCAGCCGCCTGTATCCACCATCTTGTTCTTTCGGTCACTACCCAAAGCATCTGATTAGAATGCCTAATGAACGCCTACCTGGTGTGGTGTTTCGGGCATGTTCAACCGGGAAGAGACCCCAGGGTTGACCCAGAACATGCTGGAGGGACTAACTCGGTGTCCCCCCGGAAGAGCTGGAGGACGTGGCTGGGGAGAGGGACGTCTGGACCTCACTACTTAGGCTGCTGCCCCCGCGACCCGACCCAGGATCAAGCGGAAGAAGAAGAAGATGATGATGATGATGATGATGATGATAGTGTGGTACCTTTGTATAATACAGATTTAGTATGTAATAATACAGATAAGTTTTAACTAATATTTACTGGAGTCAATTAACATTGTGAGAGAGAGTATGATTTTTTTTGGGAAATGTGGTATTACAGCAGGCCCACCAGGGGGGTGTACTTTCTGTTTTGCATTGGATATAAAACCATGTAATGAAAGCATTATTGGAAATGTAGCTATTTTCTAATAAATGCAAAATTAAAGATTTAAAATGCCAGTAAATCTTCTCACTGGAGGAGTTTTCTCAAATGACTTCAAAAATCACAAAATGTTTTTTGTTTTTTTTTACTCCTCACCATCCTCTTCCTCAGTCCCCTGTGTGCCCACCGGTGTCAATGCCTCCCTACTGTGCAGCTCGAACTCAGCAGCTGTAACCTGGCGGTCATCCAGTGGTGCACTGAAATACCGTGCTGATGTTGTGAACTTCAATGGGTCTCACACCGTATCCTGTAACTCCAGCTTGCCTTCCTGCACCACTGGAGAGCTTCTCTGTGGAACATCCTACAATGTCACCGTGGTCGCTCTGGACGATATGTGCAGCAGTGGCAGGAGTTTCACCACGCAAGTGTACTCAGGTGAGGAAGCAGATATGACCTACAGACTTTTCTATTAATTGAACAAAAAACTTAATACATGTAGAATCATATATACCCCCTCCTCATCTCCCCACCTCTTCCAGCTCCTTGTGCTCCCCAGAGAGTGCAAGTTCAGATGAACTGTACAGCCGGCGCCATGACTGTCAACTGGGCAGCCAATCCGGATGCAGAATCCTTCCGTGTGGATGCAGTGGGCAGCAACGTCAGCCTGTCTTGTAACACATCGGCTACAAGCTGCACAATCAGAGGCCTGGTCTGTGGTTTGTCCTTGTCTGTAACAGTCAGGGCGGTTCGTGGTGGCTGTCAGAGTGTACCCAGTGCAGCTACACAAGTTTTATCAGGTAACTGGGCTAAAACTGCTCACCATGCCAGAAAAAACATCCAGTCGGTAAGATAGGAAGGGTGTGTAGGTTTCAGTTTAGCATTGTGCAGTCTATTCATCCATCATCTATCCATCATGCAGACACAGACAATCTTACACACTTACATTCACACCAAGGTGCAATTTAAGAGTAGCCAGTTGACCCAATGTGCATGTCTTTGGACTTTGGGAGGAAACCGGAGTACCCAGGGGAAACCCACAGGGAAAAGAACAGGGAGAACATGTAAACATCACACAGAAATGCACCAGCTAGTGGTGAGGTCCATACCCAGAGCACAGTGCTAGAGACTAACTATTTGAAGTTAAAAGAGCTAGAATAATTAATGGTAAGACATAGGACAGGTGAACACAGTAAGGTAACACCGATAAGGATGAGGCTAGAATATAGTACCAATGCTTTATGAATCTGTTTGTGTGTGTGTGTGTGTGTGTGTAGCTCCATGCATACCTCAGGGTCAGAGCGGCAACCTCGACTGTGTGACCAACTCACTCTGGGTGTCATGGCAACAAGCAGCCGGCACAGAGTCTTACCAGGTGTTAGCAGTATCAAAGCGTGGGGCTAACTCCACCTGCCGCACCTCGGATCTTTTCTGTAACATCCGTAACTTGCTGTGCGGCTCGCAGTACACCTTCCAGATTACCGCCACAAACTCCTGGTGTGCCAGCGAGTACTACAACAACTCCTTAAATATTGAGACGGGTAAACACACACACACACACACACATCGTCCCTGCATGATCTCTAATATCACAACACTGGTATAGTCCTCGTCATGTCACTCGAGTTATTATCTCTCTGCCCTTAGGGCCCTGTTCTCTGATCGGAATCGAAGCGGAGAGGGAGTGCAACAGCAGCTCCATAAGAGTTCGCTGGCTCTCCGAGTCAAGCTCATCCATCTATGTTGTCACAGCAGAGGGCCAGGACCTCAGCTTGCTGGGGTGTAACAGCACCGGTACTTCCTGTGTGCTTAATGATGCTCGCTGTGGCATGCAGTACGCCATAATAGTCTCCACCAGCTCGAATAAGTGCAACAGTGTCCGCAGTCCAACATACTACATCAGCACGGGTACTGTACACACACACACACACACACACACACACGGACACCCTGCATACAGCGGATAAACACAGATAAACCAACACTACATTCTTTAATTACTCAAAAAATGAATAGAAACACCATGCCTCTGTCCTCTTTTCATCCACAGCCCCGTGCACTCCTCAAGCACTGATTGCAAAGCCGCTGTGCGACACACAGAGTGTGTTGGTGTCCTGGAAGCCTGCTAACCTCTCTCAGTCCTACTACCTAACAGCTGTTGGCAGGGACGGTGACTTCCGATACTGCAACAGCACCACAGAGAACTGCACCCTGAGCCGTCTGCACTGCGGCCAGACGTACACGGTCAACGTGAGCGCTTCGGACGGGAACTGCACCAGCCCCATCAGCCAGGCCCTCACCTTCCGCACAAGTGAGACACACAATCATGGACTCAATAACAAAGGAATGAAAGGGTTACTCTGTACTGTTGCCTATCTGAGTCTCTAAAGGAAGCATGGTCTGAACCTAGACAAGATTTTAATATTATATAGGATTAAATGTTTATTTTTTCCTTTAACCCCTACATCTGTGCTACTCCGTCCTCAGCCCCGTGTGCACCTCCAAGTCTGAATATCTCCTTGTCATGTGGAAACAGCTCAGCCACACTCTCCTGGTCCCCCAGCAACGGCTCGACGTGGTACTACGCCTCAGCCATCAACACACAATGGGACAAACATCAGTGCAACACCACAGGCAATTCCTGTAACATAACAGGGCTTCAGTGTGGGACGTTGTATAACTTCAGCGTGCAGGCCTCAGATGCCGTATGCAACAGTCCCAGCAGTCTACTGGTGCAGAAAGGAACGGGTAAATAACCTCCTTCATGGGAACGCCCGACTCTGGGTGAGGGCGGGGCACACCCTGAACAGCTCGCCATGCCATCGCAGGACCTTACATTGTTCATTTTCATGATTGTTTTTATTGTATTTATGGCTAGGATGCAAAATTCCAGGAATTTTAAAAGTTGGAAGCTTTCCATGGGAATTAACAGGAATGAACTGGAAATGTGTAAAAATGCAGGTTAGCCTACAACACGGAACCTGAATGTAGTTGCGGGGGGAAAAAACATCATGCAGCATAGGTTAATCTGTTGGGCCTTTTACTTCCAAGCCTAATGGGTTACGACCAGAGCTTATACCCCGGTTTCTGTCGCGTGAAGCAACTAGCAGCAGTTCTCCTGGATGGGACGCTATCACAGGTTACCTTCCCAGTATTTTTACTGGTTCCCATTTATACTACTGGGTGGACAGAGGCACACTTGTGGTTGAGACCTTGCCCAGGGGCCTTAGAACAGTGGGGTCTAACAGGGATTTGAACCCATGACCTCTCGATCATGAGCCCAGCACACTAACCACTACATCACCGGCCTCTTGTAGCATTGTCATGCCATAAAGAAAAAATTATTAATGAAAGTCTAAAATGTAATTAAAAAAAATTATATTTATATTTGTACATTATATTCATCTTCATATTCATATTATTATTATTGTTGTTGTTGTTGTTATTATTGTTATTATTTATATTCATATTTGTATTCATATTTGTACGTATTTATACAGTGTGTATAAATTATCCAAAATTTCCATTTAATTCCCATATATTCTCAGTAATTCCCATTTCCAACTTGAAATATTTACAAATTTTCCATGTAAAGTTTCTGGAAAGTCTTACGTGACATTTTCCAACCCTTTGCAATCCTATTTATTACCAGTGAAACATAACGAAAGAAGATTAAGAGCATGTTTTCAATGCCGCTAACGTTCTATATCCCCTTTGTCCACTTGCTTGTTTTTAATTATAACATCTGTTTCAAATTGAACAGGAATACAAATCAAATGTTTGAATTTCACACCACGAACATAATTCATATAAAATCATTCATAAAACAATTTCCTTTTAATCGCTCTGATTGTAGAAGCTACCAACAGCTCTCTCGCCAGACTCCTCCCATAAATCTTAAATAAACATCTCCTTACACAAAACTTTATCAGGTCATCAATTACTGTATTTTCGTAACCTCTCGTCTGTAACTGTTTCTAACCTCATCCCCGTCCTGTCCCACACAGTGCCATGTCCCCCGGCCTCAGTATCCATAGTCACCCGTCATATGGAAAATGCCTCTCTGGTAAGAGTGAGCTGGAGCACCGTGACCTGCTCATCTGTCCAGTACCTGGCCGAGCTCAATGGCCAATTCCTCTACAACCCCCTCGCTCTCGTGCAGGTGGCGTCCTACTGGACAGAGCGAACATATTTCGAGTTCCTCATGCCCTGTGACATCCTCTACACGGTGGTGGTCAGCGCTGGAAGTAGGGCAGGAAATGGTCCGCCATCCTTCGCTATCAATGGAACCACAGGTAGCTTTTAATAAAGAAAATTAAGAAAGTAAAATGAAAGGAGTGTAATCTGTCATTACTGGGTGTAAATCTTCTTTTTTTTCCCATGAAATAAATATTTTATGATGTAGAGAAGTAATGTTCTTTGTTCCTTTTAATTTGTTCCTTGTGAGGTTCAGGATTACTTTAACCGGTAGATGGCGTTTTCTCAAAACCATTTTTAAGTGCACATGCAAAGTACAGTCTTATGCAAATATACACAAAGATATGCAAATTATGACTCATGGCAAAAAGTTACTTATACTTGGACTGTAAGTAAGTAAGAGGATGAGGGACTGCAGATGAGAATTATCCTGCATGGCTAAATCCGGCACATTTACATGAAGTGCTTATTTTATTTAATGTGTATTGTCCCGTTTGAATAAATAAACCTATAAACAAACAAACAAATAAACATATAAATTTCGCATATTTGAAGCAACATAGAAAACTAGATGTAAAGTGATTTTATTGATGTACATGGAATCTCTCTCTCTCGCTCTCTCTCTCTCTCTCTCGCTCTCTCTCTTTGTGTGTGTTTAAAATGATCTGTATTTTATTTAGATTTTTTCCACCTAATATATTTTACTTTTTTTTTTTTTATTCTACTGACTACATAAATGTGTAGCATAATACACTGAAAATATGGTACATGTTAATTATCTGATGTATCTAACTGTTTGGAGATGGATAATTAATTGCTTTATATATTAGATTTTTGAGTTTTGTGATAAATATTAATATTATTTCCCTTTAATCAAAATCTAATCCTATTCTCTCTCTGTGTTTTTCAGGTTTCTGCCAAGTGTACAGTACTAACACCACAGGTCCCTCATCCACCCATAAACTTACAACATCTATGATTATTCTATTTATTACACAGAATATTACTCCTTTACTCTGATTGGTGTAATTTCTTGTGTACTTGTCTGTTGTTTTTCAGGTTCGTTAACAGGACGCCGTAGAAGAGACTTGCAAGCGGCAGAAATTCTTGCTGGACTAGAGGATGGAGGTGAAAACTTACATTCTTTCATTTATTCATTCATTAATTTGCTGACCCCCTTAATCCTAGTAGGGACGCAGGGAGGCTGGAGCCTATCTCAGTTGACTCTGGGCGAAGGCGGGTACACCCTGAACAGCTCGCCAATCCATCGCAGAGCAACACCCACAACCGTTCACACTCACACTCACACCTAGGGGCAATTTCAAACAGCCAATTAGCTTAAAGTGCTTGTCTTTGGACTGTGGGAGAAAACCTGAGTACCTGGAGGAAACCCACACAAACACAGAACCACCCTCGCGAGATTGGGACTCAAACCCAGGGTCTTCTTGCTGTGAGGCGAACATGCTCACTACTACAGAACATGTAGTATATTATAAATTATATCCATGATGTAATACTACAGCACTGTTGCATACTTGATTCTGATTGGTTAGAAAATGTCTATTCATTTTCTAGTGCAGCAGTTTTGACAATATTGTCAGGTACAAGTTTGTATTAATGGCTTTGTTCTAATATATGCTTTTGTAGACATGCTGTCGGTTCCCGAAGTCACAGTCATGCACGTGGAGGGCGCGACCCTGCACGTGGAGTGGACTCCAGTCAGTGGCGCAAGTAAATATACACTGATTGTGAGGGAAGACACTGAATCTCATCCCTTCAGAGTAGAACTGACAGTTCAAGGCGAGGTCTCGGACGTTTCTGACCTCAAACCTGCCAGACGTTACTGCGCCACCTTGTCGGCCAAGAACTCCATTACCCAAAGTGCCTTCTCCGCCCCGGTGTGCATCACTACAGGGGTTCCTATCTGAGCCACAAGAACAGTCCATCTGCCGTAGTACTCCAGATTGACCATGAAGAGTGATTTTTATAGCACGACCACCATCCGTTGAGATCCAACACTGTGTTTCACATCGCAGCACCAAGAAATAAATACTTTCTGTAATAAAACCATTTCAGTTAATAATGTATGTATACTGCATATATGGAGAGCAAATAAAATACTGTTTATCAAGCAATAATTGTTAAAGTACATGTTGTTTTGTCTTGTAGATGCTCTATACAGGTTTGTGACTTTGCGTTAGTCATTTCACAAGTGAATAAATAAAGATATGTTAATATTTACCTTCATATAAAAGTCTTTTCTGTATAAAGAGCCAGTCTGTGTTGTATGTACAAAGTTTCTCCATATGAACGTAACTGAATTTCACAGAGACAAAATCATTTACGCTGCCGTTGTTTTTTTTAACACACTGTAGTAGAACGATAATACTATTAAAGGTCTATTATAGTGAAACATTTTCCAACCTCTAACTCTCCAATTTATGAGAACCGAACATTAACATTTAACTGACATTTTGGGAAGCACAGTGGCGTAGTGTAGGTACGTTAAATGCCCCGCCCACAAAGGCTGCTCTGCGGTGTGCGTCACTATTTTTGTGCGTAACTTCTTCAAAATTACAATTTTTTTGTCACATAGAAAATCATGCACAGTACATGTAGTGAAATGCTTATTACGACTGTCCTGTATTTGAAGAATAAAAACTATCAATATCAAGAAGAATAAAATAACAAAACTATTTGAAGGACACCAATAGTTAAAAGTCAAATATAAATGTTATGATGATAAATAACGCGGTATGTAAAGTGTGGGTGCAGTCCACACAAAGACGTCCAGTGAGCGGTTGTTGTGTGTGCAGAGTGGTGCAAGGTGCACCTTTATTTGATGGGAGCATGAAAAACACATTTATTGAAGACACCGTATCAAAATATCGGCCTGAATTATTATAAGATTAAAATAATATAAATAATTTGCATATATTTTCTGCCACACCTCTCCATTAGTACCGTGTCCATGTTTGTTTGATGAGAATAACCTGTTCAGGCTGTTTGTGTGTTTGCAAATGAATAAGTGAACTTAAACCAAACAATTTTTTTTTAAAACCTGGGATTAAGTGCCTTTGTTTTGTAATTTGAAGGAACCTCTGGTAGCAAAAAAAAAGTTTTCTTACATTCTCTTTCAAATAATCGGGAAATATCAATCAATTGTTTGATTTTATCCCTCAATAAATGTTTTTGTATTTAAATTAAATATTTTTTTTAAATAAAAAAAAATTTAATTGATTTTATCCCTCAATAAATGTTTTTGTATTTAAATTAAATATTTTTTGAAAATTAAAAAAAAATTTAATTGATTTTATCCCTCAATAAATGTTTTTGTATTTAAATTAAATATTTTTTTTAAATAAAAAAAAATTTAATTGATTT
>JBCNYH010000022.1:33868477-33891389 GCA_039654325.1 Tandanus tandanus | reverse complement strand
AACTTTTTCACGCTAGAAAAGGAGAAAACATGAGACGTGGTTGAACCAACCCCCCCCCCCCCCCCCCCCCAACGACACGTTACTCTTACTGCGCATTAGGTGGCGTAGTGGTTGGCAAAGTCCGCCTCACTGCAAGAAGGTCCTGGGTTTGAGTCCCAGGCTCACCAAGGGAGTTTCTGTGTGAAGTTCGCATGTTCTCCCTGTGCTTGTGTGGGTTTCCTCCAGGTACTCCTGTTTCCTCCGACAGTCCAAAGACATGCACATTAGGATAACTGGCTGTTCTAAATTGCTCCAGGTATGAGCTTGTGTGAATGATTGTGTGGGTGCCACCCTTGCTTGGAGTCGGCTGAGATAGGTTCCAGCCTCTCCGCGGCCCTGGTAAGATAACTCGGTTTGATGGACGGATGATATTGCGCTTTAAACAGGTTAATGGAAACAGGGCTACTGATCTGTTTTTCTTTTTGGGCGTGGCAGGAACACACTGCTGTGCAATACATCCTCACACACACTCTGTTTTTCTTTCTCTTCCGTTTTGTTGTGTTCATTCAGGGCTGGTTCAGATTGATGATCACTGAATCAGCTCATAACCCAAAGCCAAGTTTGTGTGTGAATGTTTGTATGATCACAATGAAGGCCTTATCGAGTGTTTTTTTTTTTGTTTGTTTTGTTTTGTTTTGTTTGTTGTTGTTTTTTGGTGTTTTTTTTTGTCGTTGCAACTCTCACTGCTGCTGAAGAAGAAGAAGAAGAAGAAGAAGAAGGAAAAAGTGTTTGTCTGACCAACTGTACTGGCATCAGTGATCTGGAGATGAAACCAGGACGTTACAGAGTCCAGACCTGCATGTGGTTTTTGGTTGTGTTGAATAAAATGATATTTTATCATCCTCGGCCCTGCTGGTGTTTTGTGGCTCAACAGGACTGTAGTAAAACTTTGTGAATGATGGACAACACTCAAGTTGTTTAAACGTTAAAAGAACCAGTGACCGGAAGTGTCTTGACTTTTTTACATCTCCTAAACAAACAGTGATTGCTTAAAGCTGCTGAACTGTGATCGAATTCGAATTCCTTCCAGCCTTTACTTGAAAAGGTCATGTTTGCTTGAGTGGCTCTAGACAGACTTGCTTGAGTTCATTACAATGTTTGTGGAAATAAAATGGCACAACACTGAAAGCTAACCGTCCAGGTCCATGTGTTGTTTCTCGTTCAGAAACGAGTTATGAGCATTATATCATAATCCTGCCTTTACGCTTCTCAGGAACTGCCGTATTCACCATCACGCTAAACCGAGAGGCGTCGCCTGACGGATCATGTTCCAGATGTGGATCCGGCGAAGTATTTCAGGGATGGGAGTTTTCATAAAATTTAGCAACACAGTTGATAAACCATTAAAATAATTTCCTTGTAGTTTAACAAAGCTACACTCAGAAATAGGGCTGTAGTAGGACTGCATTTCTGTCCCCCAAGGTACTCCGTATACTAACTGACCCCTTGGGTTGATTATTGGATATCAAGGCAGCTATGTGTAGCTTTTAAGGACTAAAAATGTCTATAAATGTTCCCAAATGGTATATTAAAGGTACAAATAAGTACACTAGTACTACTTTAAAAGGGCGAAGGCCATATTGTGTAGCTATCTTAGTATTTTGGGGGATTTTGTTGACCCTGAGTTTACACTGGTGCATGATGTCACGATCGCCGCGATTCAGAAAAGCGTGGAGCTCCATGATTTATGGCACGTTTGGAGCACGACGGGGGTAAAAAAAAAAGGAGGTGGGGTGCATCCAAGAGATGAAACTTGAAAGAATCGTGTTTCCTTGTTCATCAAGATCCCCTACGGCGGCGAATCAAGGCCTGTTATGCTCTGTTAAGGTCTCCTACGCTCTGCTACATATCCCACGTCCTATCACGATTGGCGTCAAATCGTGCTAATCGCGGCAAAATTTTTGACAGTTTCTAGGATTTCAGAACCAGTGATCGTGGCAAAGGTGGCACGGCTTTGTAGTGGATAGCTCGTCCGCCTCACAGCAAGAAGGTCCTGGGTTCGAGTCTCGGGGTTGGCTTGGGCATTTCTGTGTGGAGTTTGCGTGTTCTCTCTGTCCTTGTGTAGGTTTGCCCTAGGTATTCCAGTTTCCTCCCACAGTCCAAAGACATGCACGTTGGTATCATTGGCTGTTCCAAATTGCAACTAGGTGTGAGTGTGAACGATTGTGAGTGTAAATGGTGAACGGTTGTATGTTTGGCACTGCACTGCACTGAATTGTTGAGCCGTTCAGGGTGTACCCCACCTTCTCCCAGTGTTGGCTGAGATAGGCTCCATCCTCCCCACTAGATTCTGAGTTCACTAGGTTCTGAGTGGTCTGATAAATGATCAGGGCATACCATGAGTGTTTGTTCGGCCATTTTGAATCAGGCATTATCCACCCAGGCTAATATCTGTTGATCTTCAGACCGTCATGAATTCTAATTGAAGGCTCTGATGTTTGTACTCAAGTTTCATTACATTTAGAACTGGGTGTCTGTAGTATGCAGCAACAGAAGAGAATCCAGATGACCAGGCGAGATCCTTTTTTGAACACGGATCCTCTCCAGGTTTCTCCCTCGTGTTGTCTCAGAGTTTGTCCTGAGACGACACCATCACCACCATCACCCATGGTTTGCTCACAAGGGATACATTAGACTAATAATATATTATTGAGGTCTATATCTTGATTTCTTTAAAGCTGCTCGGTGACGGTGTTTATTCTTAAATAAAATCGAATTACTGTTAAAAAAAAACCCAGAATATGTTGTGAAACATGTTATCCAGGGATAAATATCATCTTTAAATGTATCATTATACTGGAATGAATCTTCGAATTCATGCATTTGTAATAAAGTGACATGTTTGTGCTTTGAACTCATGTTTACATCATCTAGCAGGAACACGAACCCGGAAGTGTGTGCAAAGTGAGCGCTCTCTGGTTTCTTGAAAGTCTTTGGCTGACACAGTGAATCAGATCACCTGACTCCCAAACGGCTCCTCGTTACATCCTAATAAAAATCCAATTAAATAGGTTTGTCTTTCGCATATTTACATGATTATGTATTATCTGACTACAGGATGCGTTTGGATGATTAAGGAGGTTTTAATTAGGAGGAGGATCGATTCGGACTCTTTTTAGATAGGTGAGTCGGTTCCGTGGTCGGTTCACTTAAAAGAGACGGTTCGCTCGAGAACGATTAGCAGTGCTGCGACACGATAAAGGTTAAATCCGACGTGTAAAGACTGCGCCATGACGTGACTTCTTTTTCAATATCCTTCTAAAAGAGGCACTGGAGAGAGAGAGAGAGAGAGATTATTTATTATTATTATTATTATTATTATTATTATTATTATTATTATTAATTATATAAGATTTTTCACCGAAGATGGTTTTGTTTAGGTTCGGGGTCGTGTTGACCCCCGAGCGCTCGGATATCCAGGTGTTTGTGTCCGGATCCCGTCCGGAACTCGGGCTCTGGGACGCCGGGAAGGCGGTACCGATGAAGCCGACGCGGACTCTGGCGTGTGGTGGCGACCCCTGCCTGTGGCTCGGGGAAGTGCAACTCACCGAGCCGCACACAGACAAGTTCTGGTTCAAGTTCCTTAAGCGGTTCGATGGGAACTGTACCTGGGAAGGTACCTGCTGATGGGGTGGAGCTGCAGTACTGTACAAAAGTCTTTTTTTTTTTTTTTTTGGTCGGAACTTTGTTGGCGGGACGGTGGTGTAGTGGTTGGCATATCGCAAGAAGGTCCTGGGTTCGAGTCCCGGGCTCGGCGAGAACATTTCTGTGTGGGGTTTCCTCCGGGTACCCCGGTTTCCTCCTACAGTCCAAAGTCGTGCACATTCGGCTGATCGGTTGTTCCAGATTGCCCCCAAGTGTGAATGGTTGTGTGTGGCCCAGTGATGGTCTGGGGAGCTGGTCAGGCTGTACCCCGCCTTCGTCCGGTGTCGGCTGAAACAGGCCTGTTTGGTAAATTATTTCTGTGTTCTGTGCAGAGATTTCTGTGTGCATTATTTCGAAGATGAAGCATACATATCAGTCATAAGGGCGGCACGGTGGCGTAGTGGTCGGCACGTCTGCCTCACGGCAAGAAGGTCCTGGGTTCGAGTCCAGGGCTTGGCGAGGGCGTTTCTGTGTGGAGTTTGCATGTTCTCCGCACATGAGTTTGCATGTGCTCTGGTTTCCTCCGACAGCCCAAAGACATGCACACTATGCTAATGGTCTGTTTCAAATTGCCCCTAGGCGTGTGTGTGTGTGTGTGTGTGTGTGTGTGTGTGTGTGTTGGAATTTTAATGGTCAGGCGAGCTGTTCAGGGTGTACCCTGTCTTCGCCCAGTGTCGGCTGAGATAGGCTCCAGCCTCCCTGCGACCCTAATAGGATTAAGCTGTTTGAGTGATTATGATTTGCAGAATGTAATGCAATGGGTCATTTTTCTCACTAGATGGCACTAATGCAACACACACACACACACACACACACACACACACACACACACACACACACACACACACACACACACACACACACACGGTGGTTCCTTGTTTTTCTTCATTGTTGGAATTTAAATTCAATCTAGTTCGATTTTGGGCTTTTTTTCCATTTCATAGTCCTTTTATTATTGTCGGCGGAAGCCTGCAGCCGATCACAGCCAACACCGAACCCTGAACAGCTCGCCAGACCATGGCAGGGCAACGCACACAACCATTCACACTTACACACCTAGGGGCAATTTCGAGCAGTCATTTAGCCTAATGGGCATGTCTTTGGACTGTCAGAAGAAACCGGAGTACCCGGAGGAAACCCATGCAAGCACGGGAAGAGCATGCAACCACTATACGGAAAAGCCCGAGCACGGGACTTGAACCCAGGACCTTCTTGCTGTGAGGCGGACGTGCTGACCACTTTTCCAGTGTGCCAGCCTGCCCTCAAACAGCACTGGGTTTAAAAAAAAGTAAAAAATTTCTACATCTTTTGTTTCCTGAACAAGTTTCAACTGGCGTCAATCGTTCTGCGTCAATTGTTTGTATTTATTAATTAATTTATTTATTTATTTCGTTTCACCTGTACACTCATTTGAAATGGTTTCTCAGGCGTAACTGTGAGTAATTGCGTTTCTTTTCGGGTTGTTTCTGTGTTTGTTGGCGTCCCGTGGTCTCCTCTTCATCATGCAGCAGCACAGTTTTGGACGTGCATGAAACATTTATTCTGGAATACAATGTGGCCTGATTATATCGCATAAACCTGAAGTGGGTGCCAAAAACAAATACAAAAATAAATCTCAGTTCTCTGGCAGTCGCGACGTCCAAAATCCTAACACTGATCCCTCAGCGGCCTCGATGTCGTGATTAGGACACCCAGCCAGGGCTGGCACTGGGAATTGGGAGGCAGTGAGGAGGTATCTTTAAACCTCTGGATGGTTTGGCGTCTCATTAACGGGTACAGGACGTGATTTACGTCAAGCATTTTTCCTCTGATCTTATAATCTTCATTCATTCATTTATTTTCCCAAAGGCTTAATCCTGCAGGCTGGAGCCTATCTCAGCCGACTCTGGACAAAGCCGGGAATAGCTCATCGGCCAATCACAGGACAACACACACACACACACACACACACACACAAAACCATTCACACTCACACCTAGCTGCAACAGCCAGTTAGCCTAAAGTGCATGCATGGGGACTGTAGAAGGAAACCGGAATACCCCGGATGAAAAAAAAAAACCACAAGCATGTGGAGAATGTGCAAACTCCACACAGAAACGTCCTCGCCGAGCCCGGGACTTGAACCCAGGACCTTCTTGCTGTGAGGCAGACATGCTAACCACTACGACACTGTGCCACCCAACATATAATCTATAAAATCTTATTATCCAAGCAAGTCCAAGACCAAGGACTATTATCCAAGGACTATTCAAGACCGAGTCCAAAGAGTCCAAGTCAAAATTTAGTTTACAGAGGTTTGTGTCTATCAAGATTGACTTCAATGAGGTTCGAGTCAAAACCAAGTCCAAAGAGGTTCAAGTTCAAGTCAAAGCCGAGTTCAAAGAGATTCAAGTCCAAGTCAGAACCAACTCAAAAGAGATTCAAGTCCAAGTCAGAACCAACTCAAAAGAGATTCAAGTCCAAGTCAAAACCAAGTACAAAGAGATTCAAGTTCAAGTCAGAACCAACTCAAAAGAGATTCAAGTCCAAGTCAGAACCAACTCAAAAGAGATTCAAGTCCAAGTCAGAACCAACTCAAAAGAGATTCAAGTCCAAGTCAAAGCCGCGTTCAAAGAGATTCAAGTCAAAACCAAGTCCAAAGAGATTCAAGTCCAAGTCAAAACCAAGTACAAAGAGATTCAAGTTCAAGTCAGAACCAACTCAAAAGAGATTCAAGTCCAAGTCAGAACCAACTCAAAAGAGATTCAAGTCCAAGTCAGAACCAACTCAAAAGAGATTCAAGTCAGAACCAACTCAAAAGAGATTCAAGTCCAAGTCAAAACCGCGTTCAAAGAGATTCAAGTCCAAGTCAAAACCGAGTACAAAGAGATTCAAGTTCAAGTCAGAACCAACTCCAAAGAGATTCAAGTCCAAGTCAAAGCTGAGTTCAAAGAGATTCAAGGCCAAGTCAGAACCAACTCAAAAGAGATTCAAGTCCAAGTCAAAGCCGCGTTCAAAGAGATTCAAGTCCAAGTCAAAACCAAGTCCAAAGAGATTCAAGTCCAAGTCAAAACCGAGTACAAAGAGATTCAAGTTCAAGTCAGAACCAACTCCAAAGAGATTCAAGTCCAAGTCAAAGCCGAGTTCAAAGCTATTCAAGTCCAAGTCAGAACCGAGTCCAAAGAGATTCAAGTCCAAGTCAGAACCGAGTCCACAGCAATTTGAATTCATTCATTCATTTTCTGAACCGCTTAAATCCTACTTAGGGTCGCGGGGAGGCTGGTGCCCATCTCAGCCGACTCTGGGCGAGGGCAGAGTACACCCTGAACAGCTCGCCAGGCCATCGCAGGGCACAATTTGAATTCAGTCAATCCTGATTTTGAAGATTTTGTGTCTATTTCACGATTTAGTACAAAGAGGTTCAAGTCCAAGTCAATATAAATTATTTTGTTTTTGGTGATGTTGGCTTTCAGTAGCATTGCTGAACTCGGTGAAGACCAAGTGCAATAGGTGAGACCAGTGGCCAGGACTGGGGCAAGTCAGAGTTAAAATACCAAGGAGTCCAAGACAAGTCGGAAACAAGAGAAACAACAAACCACCTCGAATCTGGATTTGAGTCTGAGCCAAACACCGAAGTACTACAGCCCTGCTTTCATGCTTCATTGATTTATCTTCTTCTTCTTCTCACAGTTTTGCTATATTACAGCATACCCATAATATATACACACCATAAAATGAATAAGCTCGGGCCCCATTCTAACATAATAGCAGAGTGCAGTGATATCTTGAGCTTTAATATTTAATCCGAATAAATGTTTAATACAGATTTCAGATCTGCTTGTATTCCTGCAGCTGACAGAACAGACATGATGAGAAATGAAGGCAGCAGTGACATTTTTTCCACTGACATTTTTTAAAATAAATACGATCCTGTCTCACAGTACAAGCCGTCGAGTTTGCTATCCGTAAATGAGCCGAGGGTCGAAGTCCTAAACACAAACCGTGAAGAAAAACGGTGGAAAGAGCACTGAAAAGATCGCGGATACAAGCGGCTGAAATGGGCTTCCTTCGGGAGGAGCTCGGAGTAGAACCGCCGCTCCTCCGTGTTGAGAGGAGCCAGTTGAGGTGGTTCGGGTATCTGATTAGAATGCCTCCCGAAAGCCTCCCTGATGTGGTGTTTCGGGCATGTCCAACCGGGAAGAGACCTCGAGGTCGACCCAGAACACGCTGGAGGGACTACGTCTCTCGGCTGGACCTCACTGCTTAAGCTGCTGCCCCCGCGACCCGACCCCGGAACAAGCGGAAGAAGAAGAAGATAATGACGATGAGTATTGAACACGCTCAGCAAGGACAGTTCGCCTGGCATGGAAGCCCTAGAAATGTTTATCTTCCCAAACAATTGTTTAAGTTTTATTTTTGCTTCAGTGGATATCGTCATCAGAATAGTGTATATTTATACCCAAGGACTGCTGCCGTAATCCTAACGAATGTTATTTGCCCATAAAAGGTCTCTTAAGCCTCAGTTATGTTTCACTTTACGTATCAACAATAAACAGAACATCCACCAGAGGGCAGCAGAGAGTCAAACGTTTCCAGCAACAACAAATTGTAATAATGTATCTGTTAAGAAACAGGCAAAAGCGGAGGCTGGGTTGAGGGGTAGAGATGCTCCTGAGCGAAGCTCCACAAGCATGGAACGTGACTTCGAAGGCCGTCCCGTGTCCGTGGCCCATCGCTGACCTGATGATGATTGGCTGTTATGTATAACTTGTGAATGATTTCCTGTTAGGGCGGCACAGTGGCGTAGTGGTCATCACGTCTCCCTCACGGCAGATGTCCCAGGCTCAGGCTTTTCTATGTGGAGTTTGCAAGGTCTCCCTGTGTTTGCATGGGTTTCCTCTGGGTACTCCGGTTTCCTCCCACAGTCCAAAGGCATGCAAATTAGGCTGGGTGTGGGTGTGATGATCTGGTGAACTGTTCAGGGTGTACCCCACCTTTGCCCAGTGTCGGCTGAAATAGGTTCCAGCCTTTCCTTCTTTCGCTTCAGACCGTAATCGGGTAAACTTAAGTCAGGGATATTTGTTTATTTATTTATTTATCCCCTCCAGGGTTGAGGTTGACTTCGCCCTTAAAGGAGCCCTGCTACTCTTATGACACCCATCAGTAGAGGTATCTATCAGGAGCTCCGCCTTTAGGCATATGCTAATATTGGTAATCCTTTTTACAGTAGAAGGAAACTGGCGTTGTTTTTGTGTTTGGTACTTCCTGTCGTCCTGGCGAGTTTTTCTCGCCGCCCTCGACTCCCGGGTGCTCAGTAGGGATTGACATCTGCATCTGGACTTCCGTAAAGTTGTTTCATGATCATGTTTGTTGTTAAAAACGCTATACGAGTTATATTAACTCGAATTATTTGAGTCGGTTTTTCTGTGTTTAAAGAAGTCTTTATGCAGAAAGCAAAAAAATCTGTTTGTCTTTAAAAGGAAACGATTTGAATTTGTAATGCTGGTTTATTTTGTCTCCAGGTAACGGCCCACATCACGATCGGGAGTGTGTGTATGACCTAATCAACATGGTGGACGAGGTGTACTGTCACCCGATTGGTCACTGGATCGAAGTGAGCGGCCACACGGACGAGATGAAGCACACGACAAACTTTTACTTCAGCGTCGCTGGACAACAAGCCATGCACTTTTCCAAGTGTGTACACAGAAAATCTCTCTCTCTCTCTCTCTCTCTCTCTCTCTCTCTCTCTTTCTCTCACTCTCTCCTTCTCTCTCTCTCTCTCTGCCTCTCTCTCTACTTCTCTCGCTCACTCTCTCTCTACCTCTCTCTCTCACTCTCTCCTCTCTCTCCTTCTCTCTCTCTCTTTGCCTCTCTCTCTCTACTTCTCTCGCTCACTCTCTCTCTACCTCTCTCTCTCTCTCACTCTCTCCTTCTCTCTCTCTCTCTCTCTGCCTCTCTCTCTCTCTACTTCTCTCTCTCACTCTCTCTACCTCTCTCTCTCACTCTCTCTCTACCGCTCTCTCTCACTCTCTCTCTCACTCTCTCCTCTCTCTCTTTCTCTCACTCTCTCCTTCTCTCTCTCTCTCTCTCTCTCTCTCTCACTCTCTCCTTCTCTCTCTCTCTCTGCCTCTCTCTCTCTCTACTTCTCTCGCTCACTCTCTCTCTACCGCTCTCTCTCACTCTCTCCTCTCTCTCTCTGCCTCTCTCTCTCTACCTCTCTCTCTCACTCTCTCCTTCTCTCTCTCTCTGCCTCTCTCTCTCTACTTCTCTCGCTCACTCTCTCTCTACCTCTCTCTCTCTACCTCTCTCCTCTCTCTCTCTCTGCCTCTCTCTCTCTACCTCTCTCCTCTCTCTCTCTCTGCCTCTCTCTCTCTACCTCTCTCTCTCTCTTTCTCTCTTTCTCTTTTTCCTTCTCTCTCTCTCTCTGTCTCTCTTTCTCTCTCTTTCCTTCCACCTCTCTCTTTTCCCTTCTTTCTCTATCTCTCTTTTTTGTCTTCTCTCTCTGTCTCTCTTTCTCTCTCTTTCCTTCCCCCTCTCTCTATCTCTCTTTTTTCTCTTCTCTCTCTCTCTCCCTCTCCGGTTCTCTTTTGTAATGTGGAAATTTGCATGTATATCAATTTACAGTCAAAAATTAATGAATCCCCTGGAGGTAGAAGATTACTGGTTCGATAAACACGGCGCACTGCCATCTCAGCTCCACTTCCGGCGGGTTCGCGTACTCGTTTTCACTCATCATAATAAACAGATTTTCGTAGCCTCTGTGGTAGGATGATGGAATCGAGTTCTTCTCGCGTGCTGTCACGAGTGTTGATCACATGAGCAGCGCAGAACCCAGGAAGTTAAAAATAATCAGATTAGATCACTGGTTATCGGACCAGAGTCTGATTTATTCTCTTTCACTCAATATTTAGCATCACCACGGGGTACACCCTGAACAGCTTGCCAGACTAATCACACTCTCACACACACCACCATTCACACTCACATCTAGGGACAATGAACAGCCAGTTAGATTAATGTGCATGTCCTAGAACTGTAGGAGGAAACTGGAATACCCAGAGGAAACCCATGGTAGCACGGGAAGAACATGAAAACTTCACACAGAAACGCCCTCACCGAGCCCGGGACTCGACCCCAGGACCTTCTTGCGGTGCGGCGGACGTGTTAACCACGACGCCACTGTTTTAAAACAAACATAAAGAAAATGACATTTGAATTGCACCGTGATTCCAGATGTGCAGAATGTCCTTCAGTGCTAATGTCTACGCCTTTGACCTCCCTGTTAAAAGGACAGAAAGGAAGTGGAGATAAAAGTCACAAAGCTTTTCAGCGTCGCTCGACTCCGAGGGCAGGGACAGCTTTTAATCATAGCAACCTCCCATCCAATAAAACACCTCCATTACGGTGAAAACAACGGCACTCTGACACGTATAACGCCGAGGAGCGAGCTAGCGTTCTCTTCCAGAAACTTTCTAACCTGTAATAATCGGTGGCCTTTTTTTTCACCGCAGCCCGGTTCGCTAATAAACATGATGTATGGAGAGAGAGAGAAAAAACAGATTGGACCCAGCACAGTTATGACACAGAATATATCTGTTTGGTGAGGGAGCTCATAAATAGCTTTGTGATGGGACGCCATTGGCTAAATCCATTGGAGAAACGCCAAATTGTATGCGTTGGCCAGGCTAAATTGATCTGGGTGTAGAAAAGTGCCGCAGGGCCGCGGTTCAGGCGTGTGCGCGCTCATGATTCTCAACAAGCACATAAAGGCAGACTGAGAGAAAGAAGGAATCGATGTGACTCTTATTCTGTTTTTTTTTAATGCACCCTTGTCCGCTACCCGCCACTACCGAAGTGTTGAAAGGTGAGATATTTAAATATTTAAAATATGACCTTTGTGTGTGGGCCTTGTGATACGGCGGCACGGTGGAGTAGTGGTTAGCGTTACAGCAAGAAGGTCCTGGGTTCGATTCACGGCCTCGGGCGTTTCTGTGTGGAGTTTGCATGTTCTCCCTGCGCTGGTACTCCTCCAGGTTTCCTCCTACAGTTCAAAGACATGCACATTATGCTAATTGGCTGTTCCAGATTGCCCCTAGGTGTGAGTGTGAGTGTGAATGGTTGTGCGTGTTGCCCTGGGATGGTCTGGTTGGGTGTACCCCAGCCTTTGCTGTGATGTAATGTTGCGTGTTGCCCTGGGATGGTCTGGCGAGCTTTTCAGGGTGTACCCCAGCCTTTGCTGTGATGTAATGTTGGAAAGCTTGGAGAAAAAAATTTTGTCTTACTTCTTTAGTACCGGAAATAAGAAACAGCATGCTAGAAAGACTAGTGGTGGTGCTGTGGCGCTATTACCGTCAAATAATCTGATCTGGATTTCAAGAATTAAACCTTATATCGAAGTCTTTTTGTCTTCCAGAGAGCAGAGGTTCAGGTATAAAATATAAAACCTGACTGAACGAGTGCTGGTTGTTCACACTGTCCCGTCAGCAGTACTGTACGTGTGAGATATTTGGGGGATAAAACAGTACACTTGCTGATTAACTCACTCATTTCACTCATTTGGGTCGCGGTGAGGCTGGAGCCTATCTCAGCCAACACTGGGCAAAGGTGGGCCAGACAGTCGCAGGACCAGCACACACCTAGGGGCGATTTGGAACAGCCATTTAGCCTAATGTGCATGTCTTTGGACTGTAGGAGGAAACCAGTGTACCCTGAGAAAACCCACGCAAGCACGGGGAGAACATGCAAACCCCACACAGGAACGTCCTCGCCGAGCCCGGGACTCGAACCCAGGACCTTCTTGCTGTGTGGCGGACCTGCTAACCGCTACAACGTCATGACGCCCCGCTCGCCAAAACTTTTACGAGATCCTCCGTAGTACCTGTATCTGTTCTCTGTTTTCTCCGTCTTGTTCAGAAGAGCGCAAGAGACAAATTCGAGAACATTTTGAGAACGAAAAGCATCAGCCGTGAGTTGACACTCGCGTCAGCCGCTTTTCGATCGCACCTCTAGAGTGATCGCCCCCTAAAAGAGATCGCTCTGCCTCTGAGAGAAGGGTGTGTGAGGGGGGGAAAAACGGAGCAAGGCTGTATTTTTACTTCGAAATGTGAAATCTACATCTCTCTCTCTCTCTCTCTCTCTCTCTCTCTCTCATCCCCTCCTCCCCCCTCCCCCCACGCTGTCTCTCTGAGAGAGGATGACTAACAGATAAACGAGTTGATGGGATGGGGGGGTTACCAGGGGTCTGACTGTCACATGGACTCTAAAAATATCTCCGTATTCTAACCAGCGCACGCACAGAGCGTCCTGCTCCTCCTCTCCTCCTCCTCCTCCTCCTCCTCAAGGGTTCATTTCTCCATCCTGTTCAAATATCACTCTCATCACAGTTCAAATAGTTCTGCTCACTCTGTCCCCTTTAGAAAGATTGCAACACATTTGGAGCACATTTTGTTCCGATATCAGGTGGGGTGGGGTGGGGTGAGGTAAATCGAGGGGGACGTGACTGTAACCATGACAACACTTCCTTGTCATTGCTAGTTTAAAGCCAGTTGTTTAGATTATTATTATCAGCAACGCAGATGGAATACAGGTGGGTTTAACCTTCAGCTCCGGGATGAAGGGGGTGTTTGTCTTAGTTGCAGCTTTACATCCCAGAATTACACCAGCTTTTATTTGATTTTTATTTACGGAAGAGTGATGAAGAGGAAGAGGAGTGATAGTGAAGCAGAGTGACAAAGATGAATGATGAAGATGAGTGATGGTGATGATGATGATGAATGATGTCACAGGGCTTTTTGTAAGAGGAGTGATGAAGAGGAATTATGAGGAGGAAGAGGAGTGATGAAGAGGAGATGATGTCAGAGAGAGTTTTTGGAGGAAGAGTGTTGAAGAGGAAGGAGAGTAATGATGAGGAGGATGAGGAGTAATAAATAGAAAGAGGAGTGATGAAGATGAGATGATGTCAGAGAGAGTTTTTGGAGGAAGAGTGATGCTGAGGAGGACGAGTGATGAAGATGAGATGATGAGGATGGGGAGTGATGATGAAGAGTAATGATGAAGAAGAAGAGGAGTGATGAAGAGGAGTGAGGATGAAGATGAGATGATGAGGATGGGGAGTGATGATGAGAAGGAATGATGAAGAAGAGGATTGATGATGAAGATGAGATGATGTCAGAGAGGATTTTTTTTGTAGGACGAGCGATGAAGAAAAAGGAGTGATGATGAAGAGGAGTGATGGTGATGAAGATGTCACAGACACGGGGTTGGAATCTGCAAAGACGTCTCAGAGGAGTTTTTTGGAAAAGTGCTGGAATAATAATAATAATAATAATAATAATAACGATGATGATGATGATGATAATAAAAATAATAACTATAATAATAATTAATAATAATAACGATAATGAATAATAATAATAAAAACTATAATAATAATAATAATTATTATAATAATAAAAACTATAATAATAATAATTATAAAAACTATAATAATAATAATAATAACTATAATAATAATAATAAAAACTATAATAATAATTATTATAATAATAAAAACTATAATAATAATAATTATAAAAACTATAATAATAATAATAATAATAATAACTATAATAATAATAATAATAATAAAAACTATAATAATAATAATAATAATAAAAACTATAATAATAATTATTATAATAATAAAAACTATAATAATAATAATTATTATTATAATTATAAAAACTATAATAATAATAATAATAATAACTATAATAATAATAATAATAATAATAATAATAATAAAAACTATAATAATAATAATAATAATAATAACTATAATAATAATAATAATAATAATAATAAAAACTATAATAATAATAATAATAATAATAATAATAATGATAAAAACTATAATAATAATAATAATAATAATAATAATAATAACAATGATGATAAACCAAGTAACCGGGTTTCATTCTGACGCTTGGACCCCTAATACTCACCAATACTTAATTTTCCTGGATTTGATCCTTAACTTGAGTCCTGATTGGTCAGAAGATTTTTTTTTTTAATTGGTGGGTTCTGTCGATTTCTAAACGAGGCAGAAATGTGATATACATCATTCATCTGGAGTTTTACCAGACCTCAGTATCGCCGCTGCTGTGAATACGTCGGTGGAATAATGGAATATTCTTCCTCAGCTGATGTGTAACAGTCAGAGCAAAAAAGAAATGGATTTTTCCAAATTGCACAGTAGCAGATATTTTATCATCTTTTGCCTCATTTGCATAATTTAATAGATTTATTTTCTAAAAAGGAAACCATAATCCAAAAAAAAAAGCACCATCTTGTGCTGATAATGACTTCAGAGCAGGTTCTGTTCTATTCTGATGTGATTAAAGGAAAATGAGTTTAATAAGGTGTCTGGCCCAAAGCACTGGAAAACCTGGAGGTTATTTTATTTTATTTTTTTTTATTGAAAAGTGCATAAATTAAAAAATCACTTTATATGTAAATGATGTCATCATAAGCTTGAAATGTTTTGAATTATTGAATAGTTAATAAACGTTCTCTGAATCTGATGCTCGCGAGAGATGATGAAGGGATCCGATTCTCGCTGTCCTGGTTTGGATGCATCTGTAAATAAATGATGAAATCATTTGTAATCCTTGGTAAATCTGTGGGCGGTCCGAGAGGTGGCTGGAAAAAAAATCAGCCACTGTTCGGTGAAGTCTTGAAAAAAAAAATAGGTACAGTATGAAATTCGTGCTTGGAAGCAAAATGTATCCTCAGCAAGAAGATCCCGGGTTCGAGGGCGTTTCTGTGTGGGGTTTGCATGTTCTCCTCATGCTTGGGTGGGTTTCCTCTGGGTACTCTGGTTTCCTCCGACATGCACATTAGGCTGATTGGCTGTTTAAAAATGACCCCTAAGTGTGAGAGTGTGATTGGTTGTGTGTGTTGGACCTGCGATGGACTGGTGAGCTGTTCAGGGTGTACCCTGCCTTTGCTCAGTGTTGGCTGAGATAGGCTCCAGCTTCCCCGCGACCCGAGTAGGATTAAGCGGCTCGGCAAATGATTGATGATGATTGAGAGGTCATGATTGCTAATATACTCCAAGTCGGTCCACAAATCTGACTCCGGGGTTCATTTACGCTGCTCATTGTAAAGACCATCACTGATCATCATGTTCATTCTTATCCTGGATGGGGCGGGGTCACCCTGGAAGACACCACGCCCCATCAGAATAAAACATAAGCCTAAAGGAACACTTTTAAGACCCATGAAGGAATTTAGGCAAAAATTATACCCTTATGATAGGTCATGTGACTCCAAAGACAACCATGTGATCAACACGGTCGCACTTTGCGTACAATTAAGCAAATCTGAACTTTGTTTGTGTGCAGGATCCTCCCTCGGATTTGGCTGGGCAGTTGCCCTCGGAGAGTCGAGCACGTCACCCTAAAGCTAAAGCACGAGCTGGGCGTCACGGCTGTGATGAACTTCCAGACTGAATGGGACGTCGTAAGCAACTCGCATGGCTGTCGGCGTGACCCTAACGAGCACATGACCCCGGAGACCATGATGTGTCTGTATAGAGACTGCGGTCTGGCTTACGTCTGGATCCCGACGCAGGACATGAGTACAGAGGGTGTGTATGTTATAAGGATGCCATATAGTCACCATGTTTATTATTTTCATTCTTTCATTTTCTAAGCCGCTTAATCCTAATCAGGGTCGCGGGGAGGCTGGCGACCATCTCAGCCGACTCTGGGCGAGGGCGGGGTACACCCTGGACAGCTCAGCAGGCCATCGCAGGGCCAACACACACACACAACCATTCGCACTCACACTCACGCCTAGGGGCGATTTGGAACAGCCAATTAGCCTACTGTGCATGTTTTTGGACTGTGGGAGGAAACCAGAGTACATGGATGAAACCCATGCAAGCACGGGCAGAACATGCAAACTCCACACAGAAACGCCCTCACCGAGCCCGGGAATCGAACCCAAACCTTCCAGCTGTGAGGCGGACCTTCTAACCACTGCGTCGCTGCGCCGCCCGGTTATTATTTTATAAATAAATAATAATGTAGCTGTAATTATAGACGCTATTAGCAACACTATACACAAGGGACGTTACTGTTGATGAGACGAGACTTCGACGGAACTATTCATCCATATTCTGGATAATTTTCACGAATATGCATTCAAGAGATTTTCTCGTTTCTGATTGGTGTAGAGCCATCAAACAATTCTTGGTATTACATCATTGCCATGGGATAACCGAATTATTGCATCGTTGCCATCGGATAAGTTGAATAATTATTGCACACCTGGCACGTGCAACACAGTAACATAACTGTCTACTTTCACGGTGGTGTAGTGGTTAGCACCGCCGTCTCACAACAAGAAGGGTCCTGGGTCCGAGTCCTGGGCTCGGCGAGGGCGTCTCTGTGTGGAGTTTGCAGGTTGTGCTTGTGTGGGTTTCCTCTGAGTACTCCGGTTTCCTCTGACAGTCCAAAGACATGCACCTCAGGCTAATTGGCTGTTTCAAATTGCCCCTAGGTGTGTGTAATGAATTTCTAACGACCCAAAGAGCTGAATCACCTCGGTCTGAGTTTACACCTGCTCCAGCGCTGCATGACCCCGATTTTACTCCTCAGCTCTCCTTGGGGAGGGTCGGCACTGTTTACGCTGCGGAACCCATAACTAAATATTACACACGGGTAAAAATAAATACATGTGAGTGCGATAGGAGGTTAGGAGGTGTTAGTACAGCAGGGCTGATAGAAGATAAACACACTCAGGGGTAAACATATCTCTTTCTGCACTAATACAAGATTATCACTTCATAAAGTTAGATTATTTCCCTGTCCGCTGGAAACAACAAAGCATCAGAGAGTCCAGCGCGCTCTGTATTTACACCACAGAGAGCTGGATATTGCTCGGAGTTATTACATTAGATTCTTTTGTGACATGGTAACTACAGGAGTATTATTTTTTTATTAAAGTCTAGCCTTGCTTTTGGGCATCAGATTGCACAGACGTGAACACTGGAAAGCACGAGCGCTTAGAAAAGAGTACGGGAGCAAAAATCAATGAGCTGTTCGAAGCTCTCTTCCTGGAGCTGTGAAGCTAATGTTGCTAACAAGAAAAAAAAGCGTATAGCGTACAGGTCAGGCCAGCCGTTCGAAATTATGGAGCCTTTCATCAACACCCATGATGTACTACATCACATTTGAAGGTCAGCTATGGACCTGTGCACGGGGTTCTTGGGTCAGGGTAATCTGTAACGAACAAAAGATATTCTTTTTTGCTTCGCTAGAAAGTGAGGCTACATCGTTGTAGTGGGAAAACTGTGTCAAGACAAGAGCACCCGGAGAGCGCAAACCTCCACCAAGCCATTAAAAATTAAATACACGTGTACTTGTTCCCCCCTGCTGGGCCTGCTGTACTACCACAATTCCAAAAAAATGCAGGAAAAAATGGCCTCCTTGTTTTTTGGGGGGGGAGTGTCTTACTGTTGTTTATTCGCCCCCTGCAGGTCGTGTGCGGATGCTGCCCCAGGCTGTTTACTTGCTGTATGGACTGTTGGAAAACGGTCACAGCGTGTACGTGCACTGTAACGCAGGCGTGGGTCGCTCCACGGCCGCCGTCTGCGGCCTGCTGATGTACGTGTTCGGATGGAGCCTGAGGAAGGTGCAGTACTACCTTACAGCCAGGAGGGCGGCGGTATATATCGACGAGGAGGCTTTGGTGCGAGCACGGGAGGACTTCCTGCTGAAGTTTGGACATTTACGGTCCTCCGTATGCTGTTCTGAGACGCAGGCAGGAGGACGATGTTAGACATAAATAGTGATGGTGGATATGTACGCTACGCTTTGCTAATATAACTGTTGTTTTTAATGAAGGATGAGTAACATCAATCTAAGAAAATACTTTAATTTAATATTTATTCTTTTACTCTTAATTTGTAGCATCCACATGTTTTTGTTGTTTAAATATCTCATCTCTGATCTGCCGAACCACTTAATCCTACAAGGGGCGTGGGGAGGCTGGAGCCTATCACAGCCGACACTGGGTGAAGGCAGGGTACACCGTGAACAGCTCGCCGGATCACAGTGCAACACACGCACACCTACGGGCAATTTGGGGCGGCCAGTTAGCCTAATTTTCATGTCTTTGGACTATGGGAGGAAACCGGAGTACCCAGAGGAAACCTGCGCCTGCCTGGAGAGAACATGCCAACTCCGGGATTGAACCCAGGATCTTCTTGCCGCCCTGTTTAAATATTTTGAAGTAAAGTTTTCATCTGCCTCACTGATGTGTATCCCATCTCCGGCTTCGATACAAATCACCGCTCTTTTTTTATTACAGGATTTTTTTTCTTGGAAAGATTCCTCCCATTTTCATCTTCTCACCCTTCCTCGATCGTCTCCCTGACCAAACAGACATTTTGCAAAAGGGCACCTTGGAGCTGTTGGCAGCTCGTCGGCTCGCACATGTGGCAGTTACCGTTATTCCGCCGACCGCTTTACCAAATTTAATATCCCGCTTAATCATTTCCGGAGTACTCGGTGCGGTGGCTATATTTAGAGCAGACCTTTCGCCCGCACCTTCGCCCCGGCTCCTTTTTTTCCGAGGCTGGGTAAGAAAAACCGTGTGACCTTTGAATAAAAGGTTGGAAATTCTGTCACTGTCCAGGAAGGATTACTGAGGGGAAAAAGAGTCGAGAAAAAGCTGGTAAATTATTCCAAGAGAGATTTAAAATTCAGAAAACATCCTGCTCTGGCTCGTGTTTTGTTATAGCACCACTGAAAAAAGAAAGAAAAAAACCCTTGTTCATTTTATCCGTTTACTTTGTCCCTCCGCGCCCGTTAGAGCTCAGGGTGCCTTTATTTTATAGCGCAGTTTGCTAGTTTTTGTGTAGATGCACCTTCTGCAGAGCTCTGAATCAGAATCAGAATACTTGATTTATCCTGGAGGAAATTTGTGCTTCACTTCAAACCCTTAAGCATTCAATAGGAAGGAGGAAGTGAGCTCTTCCAACCTTGAGGCTTTGAGGGGGTGGAGGGTGTATATGGCGTTTTTTGTTTTTTTTAAAGATGACTTATTATTATTCATTCATTCATTTTCTAAGCCGCTTAATCCTAATTAGGGTCGCGGGGAGGCTGGCGCCCATCTCAGCCGACTCTGGGCCACCACACACACACAACCATTTACACTCACACCTAAGGGCAATTGTCCTAGGGGACAAGGAATATCCAGTTAGGCCGATGTGTATGTCTTTGGACTGTCGGAGGAAACCGGAGTACCAGGTTGAAACCCAGATAAGCATGGGGAGAGCATACAAACTCCACACAGAAACGCCCTCGCCGAGCCCAGGACCTTCTTCCTGTGAGGCGGACATGCTGACCACTGCGCCACCCATGGATGTATCATCCAAATTAATATTTGGTTTCAGTTGACATATTTTGGGGTTTGGGGGTGGATGCTTATGCAAGATGTCTAAGCTGCAGTGTTGCTATGAAAACTGTAGTAGTAAAAGTGTTACTATTAGATTTATTATAAAGGATGATTGTAACCCAGTTGTAAATTAATTGAAATTGATGTATTAAATAATCCTGAAATTTGCTTAAGGGGATTTATTGACCAGATCTGGCAACCCATTGAGAGCAGCGAACAGAACAGGCAGTGTTGTATAAAAAAATGCATGCAAAATGACAAAAAAAAACAACAAATCTCTAGGAATTTATTTGTTTAATTCGTGGAGCCTGCGGATGACTATAATCGCATTTACAATCATTGTTTCTCCCTGCATATGTTTACGTGATTTGGGAGCAATAAAACACTCTGGCGTCAGTAATGGCCTCTTCAGAAGCTGCTGGACAAACAAATTCCTTGTAATGTTCCTGCAGATTGGAGACGTTTATAAACCGCCTGTGTATTAGCGAGATGCACGAGATAGTAAAACGAAACATAACGGTTTCTACTGGGTCGTTTATTTCGATGGTTTTATACAAATAATCTATAGATATAAAGATTTTATAGAGATACGACATAAAGCATTGGCGTTTAAAATGAAATATAAAGCTGGCGCCAAACATCGCTTCACTTTATATAGAGTGATTAAATTTACATTGTGCGCGTTTGTATTTTTCTGTTCTCTGTGTCTTAATCTGTTAAAGTGCTGCACAATAACTTACTGACTGAAAAATAAACAAACGTGGCTGCCGAGTGGCGCATTGACAAGGTGCACGACTATCAACCTGCAGATCGCAGGTTCGTTTTGGTTGATTTCACAGCCATCTACGGCTGGGAGTCCATGAGAGATGATTGACGAGCTCTCATGGGAGGGAGGGATGGCGTACAGTTGCCTTCCTGTCACTTACAAAATCATCAGTCTGTGATTCATGGGCGTCTGTCATTCGTACAAAAACGGGATGGTGGATAGCGCCAGGTTCACACTTAGGAAGCAACGAGTGTCAAGCGACCGGGCAAAGTCAGTGAACGCCAGCGGAATGAGTGACGAAAGGAGAAATGTTCTAAAGTGACATGAAGTGGGCGGGCACGGAGTTTAACTGAGGTGAATGTTCACGCGAGCGATTTAAGTGTTAACCAATCAGAGCTTAAAGACACATATCAACAAACAGTGAGATCCTCAAAATATCCCCTCGTGTAAAGCAGGTGATTTTTGGTGCAGTTCAGAAAATTGCATGTCGCTTGTTTTTCATATGTGGATCAGGCTTTAGGCCGCCCCCACATGAGCAGCAGTTCGTAAAGATGCTGGAGGCAGCATCACATATCATGGTAGAGGCATGTCCTTGCTTATGTCTCTCTCTAGTTGGCAGTGGTCATGGGTAATACGAAGGAAATACTTACTGAGTGGGAATTAAATACAACTATATTAGGGAGAAAAATCCCCCCAAAAAATAGACCACAGGGGTCCAGACGCATTTTATAATATGCCAGTATAGAACAAGCATAGCAAGTTTGAAAGCCCCAGCTTCAGCGTGCGGCAAGTAAATGTCCGGAAACCTAATATACAGTTTTGCCTCTGTGACCTTAAAAAGTAGGTCAAGGTCACTCACACACAAACTCATCCTAGCACTCATAGTAGTGATCCAGCACACCAAGTTTGAAAGCCCCAGCTTCAGGACATGGCAAGTAAATGTCCGGAAACTAAAGTGTGACGGACAGACGGAGGGATGGAACCCATTCCTATAGCTCCCGATGGGCGGGCGCTAATAAAACTGCCAAAACAAAAAAGGCAACCCACCCCTTCCAAGTACCAAACAATCTCACACAAGTAACACTTAAACACATAATCTCTGGTAGGGAGGGTAGTGAGATGGTTTCCCTTTCTGTACCTCCAAAGTTGTCTTATTGATGGAGAGTGAAACAGGAGAGCCAATAAACAAACACTTCACTCTGCCTCCTCCAATCACCTCCACTTCCTGGCACACCTCATTAGGTACTAATTAAAAGGCACACCTGACAAACATCAGTGGCAGAGAGGGAGAAAAAGGAAGAAACAAAATACAAAAAGATGACAACAGTTGCCAGAGATAATTTTTTAAACAAGCATATAACATTTGTTTGTTTATTGTAACACAGCCGTAGGATGTCGTAGCACGTCGTACAATAAACCCAGGAACTGGACCTGATGTCTTTTCAACTCTACAAGAGCCTACAAGGGCAATTTCCGTCGTACAGCAGGTAAGTTTCGTATGACCCGCCCACAGCTGTCCTAGGAAATTTTCTGTCGATAGTTTTGAATTTTCACGTACTTGCATACTTTTCATTATAAACGCATTCACACGGTGAAGTATATCAACATGCAGTGGAATATAAGTACCCGGATAATGTGCTCGAAATATAGTGATATAATGCCATCGAAGGTAAAAGTGTAAGTGCATCTGTTCTTTTAATATTTGCTCTAAAATCACTGTCAAACAATTAATTTAATATAAGGGGGTCTTTATATGATATGATCTTTAATCATCATGAATAAGGGTTCTATATATGCCAGAGATAATGTGACATAACATTAAGCCTGCGATTCTCCCTGTACGACTTCAGTGTCAGGTCTTAAAGCATATCAAGTCTAATTATACACACTGTGAAAGGAGGAGGAGATGGAAAATGGGGGGATGGGGGGATGGGGGGGGGGGGGGGGGAATGGAGAGCTAAAGATGTCCTCCCAAGCTCTTCAGGTTTGGGGTTGAAGGCTTTTCTTCTTCACACCTTAAACTCTTTACCGACG
>JBCNYH010000022.1:33842284-33862035 GCA_039654325.1 Tandanus tandanus | reverse complement strand
ATGGGCCCCGGTTTTAAGGCCCATGCTGGCCCAATGCAGGTTGCCAGTTGTCCCTTAGGAGAGTGAAAACCTCTACCAAGTCATGCAATCCTCCATATGAACCAAAATGTAAAAATTGTCCAAAATCTCAGTGTTATAGAATCATTAAAAAATTCCTGAATCGAGAATGTAGTCCAAATCATCTTTAAAACCTTATGGAGTCTCCCTAGTCCAAAGCCCCACCTCCGGTTGAAATTTCATGGAAATCCGCACATAACTCTTTGTGTAATCCTTGAATTAGTGATATACTTAAAACTAAAGCTGTGTCCAAATACTCAGTAGGTACTAACGACAGCTAAGTACGTGAATATGCCAGTGAGCAGCAAGCAAACAACTCGGAGATACTCCGCCACCATTTTCCCAGTCCTTTCTCCTGAATGTTTGTAGCATTAGCGTTATCTTGGCACTAGCTTACAGGCGTAAATGAACATCAGCCCATAGTTTCCAAAATCAGAGTAATTTAGGCTCTGATAACAATGATACACAAATGAACTGTATCATGGTTAGGTAGCCAGCACATTCGCCTCACGGCAAGAAGGCCCTGGGTTCGATACCCGGGCTCGGGGCATTTCTGTGTGGAGTTTGCATGTTTTCCCCGTGCTTTCTTGTTTCCTATGGGTACTCCGGTTTCCTCCCACAGTCCAAAAACATGCACAGTAGGCTGATTGGCGGTTCCAAATCACCCCTAGGTGTGAGTGTGAATGGTTGTGTGTGTGTGTGTGTGTGTGTGTGTGTGTGTGTGTTGGCCCTGCGATGGCCTTGCAAGCTGTCTTGGGTGTACCCCGCCTTCACCCAGAGTCGGCTGAGATGGGCACCAGCCTCCCCGCGTCCTTAATTAGGATTAAGCAGCTTAGTGAATGAACGAATGATTAGGTAGCCTATTTTTTGTGATCCAAGAAATATAGAAATCGTTCCAACTGGCTTCTCTTCATTCCTCCACTTTTACCTCCACCAAGCAGGATATTTCTGTCAGCGTTCGTTTGCTTGTTTATCAGTTTTACGCAAAAATTCCAGAACGGATTTTGAGGAAGTTTTCTGGAGGGGTGAAGTACGGCTCAAGGAAGACTCCACTAGATTTCAGAGATCCAGGAATTTTTTTAAAGATTCTTTAACGATGTGAGGTGGGAGAGGACGTGAGCGGTGGTTTTACCGCAGGCCCCATAAGGAGTGCTGTGTACTTAGTTTTTTTTCCAGCTTGGCAGAGGTTTGCACTCTCCAAGTGCTTCTAATAATTATTTATTTTATTAGTCAGAGGTTCCAGCTGAATTATGGGATTCGTTTGTTGTATTACAGCTAACTTGTATAATACTGAGTATTTGGAAATCCTGCGTTCTTTTCTTTTTTTGCGTAGAAATACTATAGAAGTATGGGTATTTGGACACAGCCCAAATCTAAAGATGATCTCCAAGAATCTTGTGTGGCAAGTAGCGAGTCCCCATTATTTATAACCCCAAACAACTTGCAACAATCTGGGGAACCAGTAAAGGGCCTCGAACATAAATACTGAGTTAACCATTGAAGTTTATCCACTAGCGTTGAATAAAACACAATATTGCAGAAGTTGACAGGCAGGTCCTTGGATTATTTCTACAAAATGGCTCAATGTTGTCCTTTACATCAGGTTTGTCACAGAGACATCGTTGTGTGTGTAGAGTTTATGAGAAGTGAACGAGGTCAGTCAGGAGAGCAAAAGGATGAAAGGAAGCAACGACGGTGAGGTGACGAGGAGAAGTGTGTGTGTGTGTGTGTGTGTGTGTGTGCGTGAATAAAAGAAGAAGGGGAGGTCAGGAACACCAGAGCATGGTGGTTAAAAGCATTGATCTTTCTTGTGGTATGTAAAGATGCTACACAGATCGCTGTGACATTTCCATTTTCATCCTTCACAAAAGAAAAACAACTTGTGTAACATCAGGGCATGACGCACAACGACACGCCTACACACGTCTTTTCAATGAGAGAGTGTGACAGCGTATTAACATTGCATGAAAAAGACACACACACACACACACAGACTGAAGAGCAGCCTTTTAGTGCAGGAGCATTCAAGGAATTTACTTTAGATGAATTTCAGCCATTGGGTTTCTAAAGGCTGTGCTTTTTTTCAGCACTGCCATAGTAGCAGCATATTTTAACAAGAGAACTTGTAGAGCGAAAACTTCTGCCAAACCCAGCAATCAACCTATCCCACAATGTTTAAAAAATCATTTGAAAAATTCCTGAATCCAGGATTTGATCTGGATCATCTCCAAGAACCTATTCATACTTTTTTCTGAAATTTGTCCTGGACATCTTGTAATAGTGCCTTGGTATTCTCAGAACCACAGCCACCATAATAAGGGGGATGAACCCCAAACTTAATAAAAACTTGCATACATCCTATATGTCTTTGCACGTTAAAAAGGTATAATATTGTTATTGCAGTCTCCTTTTTTCCATAAAAAAAAAAAAAAACAAGTAATAAATGAAAACATTGCATTGTGAAAAGTCGCACGTGATTCACGTCTATGCGACAGTAAATACTGAAGTAATTTGCATATGAATGAATGGCAGGACATACCATTCGGTCTGTCCTTTCTTCAATGAGACAATGTTTGTGATGTACGTGAATCTAAGCTTGTATTATTTGTATATGTGCCTAGTTTAATTTTATTCAGACGTCCACTAGTTTATATCTGATTTGTTAGTTTAATATCTGTATACTGTTATTTTGTGCCGTTATTTTGCCTTATATGAACTGACAAATTCATGTCCTATTCTTATGAGCACACACACTATAGCAGTCTTTTTAAACTGGCCAATGCAAACTAATAACCGGATTTTAGCAGGTTGCAACTTGGGGGGGAAAATGTAAGTAAAAACCACCGGATAATGAAAATATACATATTCATGAGTAACAGAAGAGTTTGGAAGGCTTGCCTTATATTTCACTTCAAAAGTTGTGATTACACAATTGTAAAGTAAAGGATTTGAAACATTTTCTCTGTGTATTACTGGCTTTTCTGCATAGAGTCATGGTATATAAAATCCTAAATTCAGTTCCTATTATAACACTACGAATTGCAGTAAAGTCCACTGGGAGGTCAGTACTTCTGCAAGGTACTTTATATGCTACATATGCTTGTAAATATTATGATGCATAAAATCTTCACTACTTTATAATCACTGGAAATGCATCCAGTCTTTGTGGTTTACTCCGCATTTTAGCATTGGTTAACGCGGCTCTTGTACTAAAATCAATAATAATTAGCAAGGTGGGGGGTTTTTTTTTGTTTGTTTGTTTTTTTAAACTCAAGGCTCTCTATGAGGCTTCTATCTAACTTTCTGGCATTTAAAAGTCTCGCTTATTTTGCTTTCAGTTTAAACTTCATATCACTATTTCAAGGATTCAGATTACCTTGAGTCTTGCTAACACATTCCGCTTGCGCTGGCATACGGTTGGGAAATGTTGGTTTAATTATCGTTATGCTTATTTCTAATCAATAAGAAAGCAGCAGAGATAACAGCGTGGTGTAATCTATCTGCTGTGAATGCAGTTCATGCACCACTTTGCAGTTAATTGTTGTGTTAAAAGAGCAATGATGGGATTGGAGCTTTGTTTGGCGCTGTATAGAGCTAATCAGCAAAATAACATGAACACGCTGTTAGACGGAAATATGTCTATCTCAAACGGAACTCCAAAAAGCACCTGAAACCTTCCTGTTTGTTTCTTTTTAATCACACTAAGAGCTTTAGTTTACCTCACTGGAGAATTAATCAAGCATGAGATTTTCTAAAGACCGAATCAGAAGCCTCAGCTCGGCGCCCAACGTCACGGCTTTGCTAATGCAGATTTACGACCGAATAAATCTCAGTCCCCAAACACAGCATGAAGACTGTGTCAGCAAAGCCTTATTGCCATTCTTATTCTGAAATGGACGTCTGTTCCACTCTGAAGCATAACAACAGTCTGATGTGGTTTCTCTATCGGATTATTTGTCATTGCTGATTAGCTTACCGACTTATTATGAGGACAAATATGCTGCACAATTTTAATAACTTTTAATAACTCCGTTCTTTCTGATCGTCATTTTAATGGGCTCTGTCAGTTTATGATGAGCATTAAGAATGAGAACGTACAATAAGTCGGTCCAGTGTCTTACATTTTCATATCATATCTGAATTGGTCTAACTGTCAGTCTAGTTATGCTTCCACCAATCAGCCATAACATTAAAAACAATATGAGAACTGACCGGTGAAGTGAATATCATTGATTACCCTGTTACAGCGGCACCTGTCACAGAGTGAGATGCATTTGGCAGAAAGTAAATAGTCAGTTCTCAAAGTTGATGTGTTGAAAGGAAGAAAAGCAAGCAAGTGTGAGGATCGGAGTGATTTTTGACTGAGCGAGTGCTACACTGTGATGCTAAACGACTGAATCTATTAGCTCCGAAATGGCAGATCTTGTGGGGTGTCAGGGGTAAATACCTAGGGAGGATGGTCCAAGGAGGAATAAGCTGTAAACATGGGTGACCAAAGCTTATTAGCCGGTGTCCCACTATCATGGAACGGTGAGCCAGGTCTGTCTCAAGGCTACCTTAGGCTTGTAGCCTGGTGCATTTCTATGATGGCGCCAGTATTTTCCCAGCCCTTAGCGCATTTCCTTGCTATAAACGACACCCACACTGCCCTGATGTACAGAATAAGTAACTAGAAGAAATTTATTGGTGACTGAAATGGAATTTTTGGCGTGACCGTGCAACTGCAGCGAGAGCATTAATGCTGCAAGCAGATGCAAACGTTTTTTTTTTTGTTCGTTTTTTTTACTTGATCTATTTGTAATTTAGTTAAGTTAGGAGGTATCCAAATAAAATACAACTAAAATAATTTTAAACCATTACGTGTGTCCTTATTTACACCAGTAAAGGATCTTGATTAGCTTAACAGCTAGGATGGGTCAGCTAGCGCTTAGCATAGTTCATGAACTATTCGTTCATTTGTCGAACCGTTTCATCTTACACCCTAAACAGCTTGCACGGCCATCGCAGGGGCAACACACACAACCATTCACGCACTCATCCATACCTAGGGGCAATTTGGAACAGCCAATTAGCCTAATAATTATTCATGCTAACTGAAACCAACCGCTTTGGTATCACTGCAAAAAAACATTCTGGATTATAATTTTTCTGTAGCTTCAAAAAAAAATAAAAAATAAAATGCAGCTATGACCGACAACTTTCTGTAATTCCACTCTTTCTCAGGGCTGTTTGAATGTGTCCAGAAAAATGCTGACTCCAAACATGGACACTATTAAATTTATTCATTGCTGTTGCAACAGGCGATATCTCCAATAGGATGAAATATCACTCCTTCGGGGTTAGCTTTCTTATCATCTGAACACCCAGCAACTGAGTACAACGCCACGGTGATAAAGATTGATGGTCTGCACCAAAATGGCTGTGTTCCTGCAAGCCAAGAAATAATAGCGTGAAGCTAAGTAGCTAGTTTCATTCCATGCCATTCTCATATTTATATATATTACACTGCTGTAATATGGTGTCACGTAATGTGATAGGGTCTGGGGAAAAATCTGTCGGAAATAAACAGCCAGATCAGCCTGTTCCATGTATTGACGTCTCTATTTTAAGCAAACAATGCAGGAATGTTTGTTTAGTCTGCTCCCTGTCTTTGCTTTGGCTGCCTGCCAGGAAACCTCACATCAACACAAAGAAAAACCCAAACACCCATTTAGAAGTGCAACTTGAGCATCATGAACTGCTCGTGTCTGATTTATTCCTCATAACCAGGAATTAATTTTACTAGGGGTCAGGGAGAGTGCGAAATGAAATTGTGTAATTTATAGAACTAAATTGGCACATGTGACACCCTCATACATTTTGCTTGGATGCCACAAAGTACTAGAAGTGTGATCTACTGTCAACAGAGATGCGACGCATTGGGGCTCCCAAAACACAGACATCCGCAGCTGGGAACCCACAAGAGCCAATTGGCCAAGCTCTCAGGGAGAAAGGGTGATAAGATACGACGTCTTACCTGTCAATTTCAACCGACACTAAGCAATCAAGGGTGTCGGTGAGCTCATACTTACAAAGAGATTGATAGCGCTTTCCTCCGAGTATGTTACGTCGCTCCTGACAACGAATACACAGCAGTTCGGAAAAGTGATGTGGTCTGCTGGCCTTGTAGGAAGCGCATGATGACCTTCGCTCTCCCTAGTTGGGTTGGTAGCTATCATGTTATAGGGAAGAGTTGGCTGAGTTGGGGGGGTTTAGCATACACGGTGGCTCCTAAGTAGCACAACAGAAAAGCATTCACCCAACCATCATCTAGAGATCATGATTTTGAATTCAGGAGGCCAAGAAAGCAAAATTTTCCATGCTCTCATGGAGGGAGGGGCATACACTATCTGCCCTGTCCCTCAAAAGTAATACTAACCAATCTGGGAGCTGGGTGGATAGTGCTTTCCTCCCAGTGTGTTGCGCTGTCCGAGCAGTTTGAAAAGATGCGACTGACCCCACATGCCTTCACCCTCACTGGCAGGTACCTGTTGTGTAATAGGGAAGGCCTGGCTGATGGGTGGGACTTGGATACGACTAAATTAAGGAGAAAATTGGGGGGTGGACAAAGATGGTGGCACCTAAATGGTGCAACAAAAAAACCTTCGTTATCTTGCACCTATCTCAGAAGACTCTGGACGAAGGACGGGGTACACCTTTAAACAGCTCGCCATTCACACTCACACCTTGGGGCGGTTTGGAACAGCCAGTTAGCCTAATGTGCATGTCTTTTGGACTGTGGGAGGAAACCGGAGTATCCGGAGGAAACCTGCGCAAGCACTAGGAGAACATTTAAACTCCGCACAGAAACGCCTGAGCCGAGCCCGGGACTCAAACCCAGGACCTTCTTTCTGTGAGGTGGACGTGCTAACCACTACGCCACTGTACTGCCCACAATTGAAATGAATGAGCTTAAATTAAATGGGAAAAAAAAAAAGCAAAAGTAAAAGTTAGTTCATGCGGTTTAACTTGCGTTAAAGGACGTCATGTGATGTGCTGTGTAAAGCGGATTTGTGTTATTTGTTTCATGGAAGGATGATGGAAATACAAATCGACGAGGCCCGAGTTCCCCTGTGCGTCTTCACACACATTCTTAACGCCCGCAGACAGCCGAATCGATAAATCACTTGTGACAAAAGGTAATTAACGGTGCTCCTGCAGAGAGATGAATATGTCCATCTGAAACCGCTCGGTGAAGAAAGTAGTCTCACCACAGGGCTCCGATTCTCTGAGCTGTCAGTGTTTGGCCACCGTATTCACTAATATTATTGGATAAATCACACTAAACCACTTTTCTTTTACACGAGTCTTGATAAGGACGCCATTACTATTGTGTAGTTTAGTATTTATCTGGTTAGTGTTACTGTAGAGCTGTCCAGGGTGTATTCTACCCTCGTCCAGAGTTGCCTGAGATGGGTGCCAGCCTCCCTAATTAGGACCCGGTTCAGAAAAATTCATCAATGAGTATTACGGTAGTTCATACCACAGCACTTTTTAAAAAATTCCAATTTTTATTGGAGCACATCCACCGCAAGGGTTGTACCCCTCGCTCGCCCAGAGTCGGCTGAGATGGGCGCCAGCCTCCCCGCGACCCTAATTAGGAATAATCGGCTTAGAAAATGAACGAATAAATTAATGAATGAATATTTGTTGGAGCACAACCACCTCACAGCAAGGGCTCGAGTCCCGGGTTCGGAAAGTGCTTTTCTGTGTGGAGTTTGCATGTTTTCCCCAAAGACATGCACATGAGGCTAACTGGCTGTTCCAAATTGCTCCTAGGTATGTGTGCGAGTGTGAATGGTTGTGCGTGTTGCCCTGCGATGGTCTGGCGAGCTGTTCACAGTGTACCCCACCTTGGCACCGAGTCGGCTGAGAAAGGCTCCAGCCCTCCCATGACCCTAGTCTACCCTCCAAAAAAATAAAACAAACTGGAAGTACACAGCACCCCCTGCTGGGCTGGCTGTAACACTACACCTCCAAAAAAAACACCCTGTCTTTTAATTAATGTTAAAGAATCCTGTAAAAAATTCCAAGATCCAGAATTTAGTCCAGTTTATCTTGTTGTAGGTCTATTTACTTATCTAACAGATATGTGCTTGCGTGGATTTCCTCCGGGTACTCCGGTTTCCTCCCACAGTCCAAAAACATGCACAGTAGGCTGATTGGCTGTTCCAGATCATCCCTAGGTGTGAGTGTGAATAGTTGTGTGTGTTGGCCCTGCGATGGTCTGGTGAGCTGTTCAGGGTGTACCCCGCCCTCGCCCAGAGTCGACCCCACGACCCTAATTAGGATTAAGCGGCTTAGAAAATGAATGAATGATGAATAAACAAACATGCCGCATGCCATGTCATATTATAATTCAACTATACAGCCTGCACATGACGCACGCTGCCATGACAACCCCAAGCGACTGTGGTTGTGGGTGGGACTCATTTCTAACAATAATGTCAAGAAACTAAATATAGTGGCTTCTAATTTCATATAACGTTCACGTCCAGAACTTCACATTCCAGGGTGTGAAGCCTGCAGTAATCACCACGAGGTTCTTCTTAATAAATAAAACAGACAGTGACTCAAAAAGTGTTACCCAAAGCCAAAATAACAGCGCACCGATCTTTTTGGGTGTTGAAAACTTTTTTTCTTTTTTAATTCTTTCTCTACAGAATGTAATTTCAGCGCTGAGTGTATGCCGGCTGGTGCCTTTTCCATACAAGGCTGAGAATATCACAGTAGGCGGTGTGTGTGTGTGTGTGTGTGTGTGTGTGTGTGTGTGTGTGTAGGAGTGAGCAAGAAAAATCCATTTATCTTCCACAATGCGCAGATGCCAATGCACCGGCTCCCTGTGCTCAGACGAGTATTAAAATCAGACTGAATAGGAGTTAATAATAACAATGAAGGGTTTGCAGGTTTGAGAATTTAAAAAAAGGGGAAAAGGGACTGAAGACGAGAAAAAATACTTTATACAGAAAGAGACTTTTTTTTTATCAGTTATAATGTTAATAATGGCGGCTTATGTGAGAGGAAATCAGTTTAAGAAAAGTTACATTCACAGCAGGATATGTACTCTATAACTAGATTGATAACACACACGCACACGTTTTTCTATCAGTGTGAGGACGTAATGATGTCTGTGGCTAAATAATCATATATTCTTTCTAAACCAAACCTCAAAGTGTTTTTGTTTTGTTTTTTTTGTTTTTTTGGACTCAAAGCTGTCGTTTTTAGTGATTGGCTTTGAGGACCTGGTGATTGTGAGGACATTTGACCTCGTCCTATTTTATCATTGTGAGGACTCTCACTTCAGTCTATCTCCAATTTTACCCACAGCAAGCAAAAAGAAAGTATTCTGGCTCTTTTATTTTATTTTATTAATTTTTTTTTTTTTAATAAAAGCCTTATTTTATTTATTTATTTTTAATTCCTCATGGGGACCTGTCAATATGTCCCCGCAGGGTCTACGTATACCATCAGATATTCATATCCTTCTAGATATATATATATATAAAAAACAATAAGCAAGGAAAACTTTGACTTCTGCATTTAACCAATCCAAAGTGAGCACACACACACACACTCGGAGCAGTGGACTACCACACACTGGGGGTTCGGTGCTTTGCTCAAGGGCACTTCAGCCATGAAGGTGAAGGAAGGGAAGGTGCAGCTCACTCCCCCCATCGCCACACATTTTTCCTGCTGGATTGGTAATCGAACCAGCGACCTTTCGGTCCCAAAGTCGCTTCTCTAACCATTAGGCCACGGCTGCCTTATGTATATACACACACTGTGTGGGAAAACTTTAAACCTACCAGGTTTATTTATTTATTTATTTATTTATTGTCTTAAAGATATTCTGTTTAAGGTTTATTGTTGAAACACGCAGTAAATATCAAAGACCAAAATATTGCATAGGTATCCTGCATTACTCTGTCAGGGATTTATTTTATGATATTGTACGTCATCCCTTACATCATGGACTCAATCGTTTTGTTTGCTTGCTTTTTCATGCTATGCTAAAAAAAAAAAAAAAAAAATTAAAAAAAACAATAAAAAAAAAAAGCCTCCGCCAAGCCCCAGATGACCCAAAATGTCAAAAACTGTACCATCTTACAATATTAAAGAATCCTTGAAAAAGTTCCTGGATCCAGAATTTGATACGGATCATTTCCAAAATCCGATGGAGTCTTCCTTGTCAGGTGTACAAGGGTGTACCCCGCCTTCGCCCGGAGTCGGCTGAGAGGGGCGCGAGCCTCCCTGCGACCCTAATTAGGTATAAGCGGCTTAGAAAATGAATGATTAAATCGCCTTTTTTGGTCTGAGCCCTTCAGGTCTTTGTTGAAACTGCAGAGATGAAACAAGATGCAGGAAATCAGTTAAAAAGTACGGTATAGAAAAACACAGAAAGGGGGAAAATAACCGAGTCATGCAAAATTCATCCAGCTCTCATTCTTTTTTTAAAAATAGAAATTATTTGGGGGGGGGGGGGGCATCTGTGCTGTGAGAGAGAATGAAGCAAAAATCCATTTAAAGCTTATTTATCTGCTTTGAACAAGGTCACCCAGACTGGCCAGCACTGAGCTGTAGATTACTTTTGGGTGGGTGTGAAAGAAAGAGAGAGAGCGAGAGAGAGAGAGAGAGATTAATAGCAACTTCAGATTGGAAAGGTGTTCCACTAAGCTGCTCTTTGCTAAAGCCCCTTAATTACGGCCGGCGAATAGCAGCAGGAGGGAAAAAACAAGCACAAAAGGAAAACAAAAAGCCCAAAATTGCACCGTATACCACTACTGACACCAATTTGAGCCGGGACGGAGGAAGAAGTCTGAAACCGCTGACACGTTCCTTTAGCACCCTCGAGCACCGAGTCTAGACAAACAAATCTGGAGGAACCTTTTTTATTTTAGGAAAAAGTCATCCAAGCACCTCCGTAATTGGAAGGAAGAGAGTGACCACTTAGAGAAGTGCTTACAGAGGGCCCGACGGGATTTCATACAAAGAACTAAAATGAGGAGTATTCAGAGATGTGGGGTGTAAAGGACTGCTTCATTTCCCAGAACTCTAATCACAGCATATCATTAAGGAACACTGGAACTATCAAGAGGTTTCTTTAATAAACAGACAAACAAAAAAATAAAAAAATCCCCATTGAATGTCAAGCCTGGGACTGTTAAAGCACCAAACGTTCAGCAAAACCCAATTTTCAGGTCTTGGTTCTTTCCACTGTTGCTTTTTTCCCTTTTTCTTTTTTCTTTTTCTTTTTACGTACAAAAATCGTTAAAAGCGACGCTGAATGGATTCGCCTTGAGCTCGTCAACACCGCGCAGACTTCCATTGTGCGTTAAATGTCATCCAATGCCGCCCGGTCCATCATCGTGATTGACAGAGCGATGAGAAAAAGAGGAGGGAAAAGAAGAAGAATTAAAAAAAAACCGTCAGGGACGGGAACGTTCAAAGACATCGCCGAGATGCTTATTTACAAACTTCAAGACATGATGAAAGCTCGAAGGTGACTTTTGATTGAAGATTACATGTTGAATAGTAAAAAAATGTGGCATTTTTAACAGGGGGGGGGGGAAATCACATGCATTGTAAATATAATAAAATAATAAAGGCTAAGAAAAGAAAAGGTCTCTTTTGGTAAAAAATCTGCGATTCAATTCCAATGTGTGCCGTATTAGAGGGGGTGTGCATGCTGGTGCAATAAAATAATCCAAGCGGAAATTATTTTCTTATAACACTAAGTGTCCTCTACATACAGTTTTTTTATATACATATATATTTATTTATTTTATTTTTATTTTATTTTTTTTTTTTGAATGTTTATTTTTCTTTTTTTTATCCAACAATTACTATTTTTACCTCCACCAAGAAGGTTGTGTTTTGGTTCGCTTTATTGTTTGTTTCTTAGCAAGATTCCGCAAAAAGTTATGTGGAGATTTCTACCAGAGGCGGGGCTTTGGACAAGGAAGACTCCATTCAAATTTGTAGATGATCCGGATCAAATTCAAGATCCAGGAATTTTTTTAAAGGATTCTTTAAAATTGTGAGAGAGGATTTTTAATGAAAACTTTTTTTGGAAGTGTCATGTTACAGCAAATAAATGTATTTTTATTTTGTAAAATGTTTTGTACAAATTTTCATGAATTTCTACTAAAGGCTTTCTACAGGAAAGTCTCCGTTAAATTTTGAAGATGATCCGGATCAAATTCAGGATCTAGGAATTTACCCCCCCACCCCCCCAAAAAGGATTTATTAAAACACAAAAATACATGAAATGTAGAAATTAGTATTTTGTTGACTTGGCCTTTTTTAGTGCTTTCAATCTTTCAGGCATGGAATCAGTCAGCTGTGCAATTTTCGCTTGTGGGATGTCACACCATTCTGACCGCAAACAGTTCAGCATTTCCTTTGTTGATGTTGGTCTTCTTGATCTTTTTCGTACTGCGGTGTCCAGTATAGCCCAAAGATGTTCATGTCTGGCGACTGACTTGGCTACGAGAGCTTCTGGATGCCATTTTGTTCCTCCCATTCTCGCGTTTTTTTTTTTTCGACCTGTGACATGGTGCGCCATCTTCCATGAACAACGTGCGATTCTTTGTGCACCTTTATACAGCAGTCTGACTCGTGTTTATTAAATTGACTGATGACTCCAGTTTTGAGGGTGTCTATTTACTTATGTCCGGTCTCTTTTTAAATATTCAGTCCCTCACCAGCACCTCTCTTTTCTTTTCTTTCTTTATTATTTTATTTCATAAAAACTTCTCGGTGGAAAAGACTCCCAGAGTGGAACTTTTTCAGGAAATGCCTGTCAGATGTCCTCTTCATATTAACCTCCCAATGATCTGTTTTTCTTTGTTAATTAAATAAAATATGTTTAAAAAAATAATAATAATAATCTGTTTATGGTTCACAGTACGTGGATTATATAGAACATCTATACAAGAACTGCTAAAAATGCTAACGTATTGAAAGCGGCGTTATTAAAGTACACCTATAACCAATATTACATCTGCACTGACTATCGGAGCCACTGTTACAGAATGCTAATCAACACCTTGTTAGTTAAAAGTGCAACTAACAGATTATAAAAATGCCTCCAACTGAGAAATTAAACATGATGCACAGAATCTCCGAATGTAGGCGTATTAAGATGGCGAGATATTTTAAGAGATTCGCTCAGCATGCAGGCTAAAAGGTTAAGTTGCTCATAACAACCCACAGCTCTAGAGACTCGCCATATCAGCCCACTTTTCAGCTTTAAAATAACTCCATACTGGAAAGGTTTGTTTTCTAGGTCCATCGTGGGGAAATAAACAGAACCCCTGTGTGTTCTTGTGATTTAATTATATGTCAAATATTCTGTAATGTCAGGAATGAAACACAACAGGAGCGTACACAAATGTACACACTGTAATGTGGGGTGAAGGGTGACACAGCAATGCACCTAGTTTTATTTTATTACACTCCAAAGATGAGATCCGACTAATTTGGGGTGCACTTATACGGAGCGGGAGCGGGAGCTCACTTACATTATACTTGCTATAAAATATGTTTTCCAGCCATGATTTGGCAAGACTAGGTGCACCCCTGTGCTAGTCATCGCCCACTTGCTGCTGGGTATGAATTTCATTAAAATCTGAGAACATCAAAGTTTTCACCAGAAAGACATAAAGAACCCAACCCCGACACTCCCGTACTGTGTCGACTGAAAAATATCACGCTTTCAGACTTTACCTGAATTCATACCATGCGTTAGGACATGAAAACTTGGTGCCCTTAGATTCCTCCAATCATACCCCAGAGATGAGACCTGAGCCTCTAATTTCTAACAAATTATTCATTCATTCATTTTCTGAAGCGCTTAATCCTAATTAGGGTCGCGGGGAGGCTGGCGCCGATCTCAGCCGACTCTGGGCGAGGGTAGAGTACACCCTGGACAGCTCGCCAGGCCATCGCAGGGCAGAAACACGCTGACGGCTATGCAGCCTCCTCTTGACGAAAATCAGCGTTGGTTCTTTTACATTCCCCTCACCATAGACAGTGAGAGACATGGTCGGCATTTGATAACCCAGTCAGCTGCACTGGGGGGACAGCAGTGACAACCCGCTGATAGTGGGGCTTGAACCCCCTACATTGGGATCTGTAATCCAGCACCCTACCACCAGCCCTCCACTGCCCTCTAACAAATTACATTTAGTAAAAAATACAGTTGCACTGTGTAAATAAAATTCAAATTGAAATAAACCAAGAGAGGGGCGTGTCCTAATTGTTTATTAAGAGACTCTGATAGGCAGGGAATAAACACACTGAAGGGAATGGCTGCAGAGGAAACGCCTCCATACATGGTTCCAACAAAGGGCCTGCACATTTTTGATCAAAGAAGGCGAAGCCACAACTGCTCCATTCATCATGTTTTGTTTTTCCTCAGTATTAAGTGCCTCCCTGTGCAAGTCTTTACCAATCTAACACACAGCATGAATTTGGTTCCAATATGCCAACGTCAAAATCTTTGGTAAAAAAGTGGTAAGGGGGTTAGCCTTTGTGTTTTTCTAGGTGAAAATTTTGATCTTCTGAGATGATAACCAAATTACCAGCATGCTTTAGGGGGGACCAGCCTCCGACACCTGGATGGAGGAGAAATGGCGAGAGGAATGGAGCCACTCAAATACCATCCTGCACGCCTTCATTGTCTCGCCATCAGTAGCGCTCTGCAGCTACCACCTTTTGCGCAGGGCATGGGTCCGCCTTAACTGCCTCCGTACTGGATGGGGGAGGGCCCAGTCTTTCCTAAAGACCATTGGGAGCAGTGAAACCGATACCTGCCAATGTGGGTCCAGCCAGACAACCACCCACATCCTCAGCGAGTGCCCAGCCTATGGTTCACCACAGGGGCCTGATGGCCTAGCGAGGCTGGACCTAGAGACCATAAACTGGCTTTGTAATGCAGCCATCCCAGTATGAATCTGGAAATTATACGAACGACGACGAGGGGGGTGAAGAGTAACACAGCAGTGCACTTAAGTTCATCTGGTGACATTCCGCAGTTTCAGATCTGAGAACTTGACGGTGTCTGAACTGCACTTGTACATAGTGACATTCACAGACATTATAGTAGCAATACATGCTTTTGGACCATACTTGGAGGAAACTAAATACACCTTTGTGCTATTCTTCAACTTCCGAACACACAGTATGAATTTGGTTCAAATCTGACAACGTCAAACCCCTTACTGACCCCTTACTGTTTTTAGGTGAAAAATACGTCGTTCTTGGACTGGAACTGAATCCCTCCCATGTGTTCAGGACATAAAAACGAAAACAGCGGCACACTAAGTTTCTTCTGATCACAACCCACAGATGAGGTCTGAGCCTCTCATTTAAAATAAATTATAATCAATAAAATATCCAGGTTTTTAAAACTCAAATATGAACAACATTTATGTTGATCTTCGTTACAGTACATATGACATGGAAATAAATCAGGAAAGGGGTGTGTTTTTACAGTGTTTATTAAGGTATGACAACAGGTGGAGAATGAACACACACAACTGAACAACTGCAAAGGAAACGTCTTTATTCAAGGTACTAACAAAAGGCCTGCTCGTATTAGTCCTTACCTCCCTAACACACAGCATGGATTTGGGCCTGCATCCCTGACAGAAAAACAGAGATGATGGATGGATGGATGGTTATATACATCTATGTCATTATGTAGATTTTACTGTAGTGTCAGAGGGTTTTATAAACATTTTATTAAAATAAATTAAGGGTCTGTGTCGGTATCACGTTTTATTTAAATATTGTTAAATACCATCTTCTTTATTCTTATCTTTTTTCTGCTAATTTGTGAGGTTAGATGGTGAGTCTGTTGGGCTTTTACCCCCGAGCCTAGTGGCTCATCAGGCCGGTGCTTATCCCCGGTTTCCGTCGCGTGAAGCGACTAGGACTTCAACTCCTCCTGGATGGGACGCTAGTCTGGATCCACAGACAGAGGCTGGGTGGACAGAGGCACACTTGTGGTTAAGACTTTGCCCAGGGGTCTTATCACGGTGGGGGTCTAATGGGGATTGAGGATTGTTCCCAGCAGGAAGCTGATTGGCTGATTGATTTCTGCTGAATGACGGGGAACCTGATAAAAGCTGGTGCTTTCTAAAACGAAGTGACCTTTTGTTTCACCTTCTGTTTGGCCTTTTGTTAGCTCTGTTATTTTTCAACCTGAAAATTCCGTGTGTGTGTGTGTGTGTGTGTGTGTGTGTGTGTGTGTGTGTGTGTGTGTATATGTATATATATATATACACACACAGTAGAGTGCAGTGAAGATTATACTCCACCACTTTTGTCTAAAAGGGCTCCTAATAAAAAGTAAAAAAAAAATTCTTCTCTATAAAAAAACGATTTTTCAGAAAAATTGAAAGGTGTCGCAAATTTAATTTTTTTGACTTTTGCACAGCATGAATGAACGTCAACCCATACGGAATGGTTCAGCGAGTAAAGAAATTAAAAAAATACATTAATGCAGTGATGATTCTACACTTAACAAAATGAAGATAAATCAGAAACCAAGTACTATTCAAGTATTTATTTCATGTAATATTGGATCATATTGGTGAGAATAAGGAAACAAACAACAATATATAATAATAACAACAATAACAGTCTCTTTTTGAGAAAAAAAAGTCAATATTTAGTGTGAACGCCCTTAACTTTGATTACAGCATTTAACCTTTCAGGCGTCGTGTTCACATATTATACATTATTATTAATTTCTTCCCTCGTTAATCCATTCCATATGGTTTCAAGTTCATTCATGCTGTGCAAAAGTAAAAAAATACAATTTTTCAGAAAAATTGGTATTTTCAGTGTTTTTGTTTATTAGCCATACTTTTACCTCAATATACTTGTTGTGGTGGGGTTTTTTTTGGTTCTCGTTGCCTACAGTAGCATTGTTCAATACATTTTCACCAAAAAACAATTATAGAGAAGTCATTATTTACTTTTTATTCGGAGCCCTTTTAGACAAAAGTCTAAATATATAATCTTCACTGCACACTACATATATATACGTGTGTGTGTGTGTGTGTGTGTGTGTGTGTGAGATAAATATACACTACAGGCACAGTTGTGTAATTTAGTTTTACAGTGTTACTGTAGGTTTGCATAAACATGTTAGAAATAGTAATTATTGCACTAAGAAAATACATACAATTTGTCATTACAGTATAATTAAGGCATCATTTGTCACTGTGGTGTCATAAACATGACAAAAATATTAAGTAAGATGCGAAAAATAAATATTTGCATAACAGAACCCTAAAAAAAAGTCTCTGTTGAAAAAAAAAAAAAAATCTGTTTTTATACAAATTACTTGCAACAGAATTTCATAGAAGCGTTGATGGACCTGATCACCCTTCACGCCGCATCTTGTTAAATTTACACTTTTTGTTCGACCACTTCCTGTCTGCTCCAGTTTGAAAGCTAAGCTAGATTCCACACTGTTGTCTTATCCCCATAGTGTTACTGTCTGATCTCAATTTATTGCTGTCACAAGTCCATGCGTGGTGGTCTGTTCGCCGCTGCGCTCCATCATTCTCCTCCGCCCCCGACACACGCTGACACAGCGGGGTGTAATGGAGTGCGTTTCTTCATTCAGCAGCTCCAAAGCTTCTCACCTCTCCACCAGCACATCACGACAGACGTACACAGAAATAACAGCAGCAAAGCTTTCAACAGGAGTCACATGACGCTTTGATCTGTGTGTTTCAGGATCACTGGAGCTGAATTATGGGATGTCATAATTGTTTGTGTATCGTTTCATACAGCAGGAAACACATGAAACAGATTTTATTTTTAATGTGACCTGTTTTTTTTTTTTTTTTTTTTTTTTTATGTTTATGTGAAAATGTTTTACATGTTTTATAAATGTGAAAAAATAATGATTTAAGTGTTTATTAAGGAAAATAACCTCCTCTCATTCAATATGTAGGATGAGTGAGAATTAACTGCCAGCTAATTGACTATTAGGGTCGGAGCCTGTCTATTAGGCCTGGAGCCTATCTCAGCCAACACTGGGCGAAGGCAGGGTACACCCTGAACATCTCTCCAGACCATCGCAGGGCCAACACACACACCCATTCACACTCACACATAGGGGCAATTTGGATCAGCCAGTTAGCCTAAACTGCATGTCTTTGGACTGTGGGAGGAAACCGGAGTACCCAGGCAATGATGCATTAAATACATTAAAACTGTGCCGTCCGTTTTAGTATCATTTTATTATGTGAACACCACTCGCGGGGAGGCCGGCGCCCATCTCAGCCGACTCTGGGCAAAGGCGTGGTACACCCTGAACAGCTCGCTAGGCCATCGCAGGGCCAACACACACACACACAACCATTCACACTCACAACTAGGGCCATGATAAAGGTTCAAATCCGGCTCGTTGTATAATAAATTTAGAATCCGTTCTCTAAATCTTAAACACCCCGAGGCCCGGTGGGCTCTTTTTTTCCCTTACATTGGCAGCGACTGTTTTCTTGACAAATCTTACATAGATCAGTGTTGACATCGCGCAACGTCCTTGAGGCAAACACACACTCCGAGTACAGCCGTTCTCGCCACTGCGCTCTAAGCGCTTTTGGTTCAAGATACAAACTACTCTCCCAACGACCAATCAAAATCAATTGTACAGTTTATCTCAAGCACCCAGACTCTTCGTTTCATGGATCTATAAATCCCCATGTCAAGAGCTGCTGCCAATGCAAGAACACATCATTCTGCTGTTTCAGGGAATCTTTGTAAAATAAATAGAGACTTGATATTCCCTATAAAAAAAAAAAAAAAAAAAGCCAAAGCTCAGTCAGTCAATCAGCAACAATAAACACGTTAGAGAAGAAGAAGAAGAAGAAGAAAAAAAAAACAAGCGGTAATCACAGGTCTTTAATCATAATTGTATAAGATAACAGAGCCATTCTGAGTTATTCCAATAGGGGGGCGAAATATTGCGATAAACTCCAAGCAATTAAGTGTTCATAGCTTTGACAAGGAATGAACTTGGAAGGAAGGATTGGCTAAGGATTGATTTGTTTGTTCGCTTGTTTGTTTTTCTGTCTTCCTGTGAGATCCCGGGTGCAGCCGTGGCCTAGTGTTTAGAGAAGCGAGTTTGGGACCGGAAGGTCGCTGGTTCGATTCCCGAACTGGAAGGAAAAATGTGTGGTGGAGGGCGGAGAACCTCCCCCTCTCCTTCCTTCACCTTCAAGGTTGAAGTGCCCATGAGTAAGGCACCTAACCTCACCCAAACTACTCTCTGGGCACCACGATGTGGCTTCCCACTGCTATAAGTGCGTGCATGCTCACGTGTGTGCGTATGTGTGTGTGCTCTCTTTGGATGGGTTAAATGCAGAGCCAAATTTCCCTTGCGGGATCGATACAGTATATCAAAATCAAATACATTTTTTTTTTGGAAGTGTGTTAGTACAGGAGGCCCAGCAGGGGGTGCTGTTAAGATTAAAATAAGATTATCTCAAGAGGATAATACTTGAATAAAAACGACGGACACTTACTGTTTTTCACCGTCATGCACGCAGGGCAGGCCTGGACTGGCAATCGGGAGTACCGGGAGTTTTCCCGGTGGGCCGAGGTACTTTGGGGCCGGTCCGGCCGGG
>JBCNYH010000022.1:33822204-33842184 GCA_039654325.1 Tandanus tandanus | reverse complement strand
AGGCACACAGGTGAAAGTCGATTGGCTGTGGAGGGCCTGTCTAAACCAAAAATTCCAGGGCCTTTTTTTTCTCCCAGGCCAGCCCTGACGCAGGGCGTGTCATAATTATCATGCCTTCAAATAGAAAAATAAACCCGAAAAATCTTGTTTTATTTTTTTTTTTTATTGTGTTTCCTGTAGTGTATATTAGAACTTTAAATATGTTTGAAAACTCTCCTTTACAGAGCTTGGTATGCTTACTTTTCCGTGTAGTATACTGTATACTAAACTGTAAATGAGTTTAAAAAGAAGGCGCTATCTACACAGCACTTAGCTCTGCTCGGAGCATGCAGCGCTCACCTCACCTGCCTTTGTCATGGTTAAAATATGTAAACATAAACTAAAACTAGTTTTAGTTTGCAGTTTATGTGTAGTATACACTACAGTAATTCTTCGCCTCAGGCTCAGTGGATGTCGCTGAAATGAATTACCCCCTTGACAAGCATAGCATAGCATAATGCTAGCAGTGTAGCCATTTCAGATTTCCTTCCTTCTTGCAACCTTGTAGAGGTTCTTTGTAGACAGATTTACAGATTCTTTGTAGGTTTCCTTCCTGTGACTTGCAGGACGCCTGGCAGTGAGTTGAAGATCATGTTTCCCTGTATAAGCAGCATGGGTCCTGGAGTGAGTAATCCTCCCTGCCCTGTACTTCACACAGGGCTCGAGCCTGCCGCAGACTGCTATCTCAGCTCAATCGCACGCCGTTTCACTGTCGAGAGGAGGCAGAGAGCTGTGATTGAGTGCTGAGAGAGTCTCGGAGAGGTCACAGCAAACATGGCTAGAGAGAAAGAGCGAGAGAGAGAGAGAGAGAGAGAGAGCTGCAGTTTTCTGCCAATCGGCTGTTTAGTGATCTTGAAGCTGTAACTTAAACCATGGCTCGGATTGATATTATAATTCTAATTATTATTATGACTCTCATGGATTCATATTAATGTCACTACCAGGATAAATCATGCTGTGGAGTACATATGGGGGACTAGATTTCCAAAGGGTAGTCCAGGAAAGTAGTGTTTCATTATAATAGCTAGTTTAATAATGATAATTCTAATAATAGACATCCCTGTTCAGCATGTGAATCACGGTGATTACGGCGCACATCCCATTAACGCTTCTCATTTTAGTCTTTGTAGCTGAATTATTACAAATAAATGCAAATGGGCAACATGACCAGGTTTTGCAAGCTAACAGTCTACCTTTCTCTGCTAAATTAGTTATTAGCTAGTAATGATGGCCATCAGCAGTTTTCAGAAATAATATACGCCATTGAAAAGGTGGCAGACCGTATTGCTCCTGGCTCTTTATCAATGTTTATGTGTCTGCCTGTCTTTTTTAAAATATATTTTTCATTTCTGGGCAGCATGGTGGTGTAGTGGTTAGCAAGTCCGCCTCGCAGCTAAAGGGTCCTGGGCTCAGCGAGGGTGTTTCTGTGTGGGGTTTGCGTGGCTTTCCTTTGGGTAGTTTGGTTTCCCCCTACAGTCCAAAGACATGCACATTAGGCTAATTGGCTGTTCTCAAATTGCCCCTTAGGTGTGAGGTGTGTGTGTTTTGGCTCTGCAATAGATTACGAGCTGTTCAGGGTGTACCCCGCCTTCTCCCAGACATGGCTGAGAGAGGCTCCAGCCTCCACGTGACTCCAATAGGATTAAGCGGTTCAGCCAATGAATGATTGAATGATTGATTGATTGACAGGATTGGTGTGGTCGGGTATATTTGTTGAAAACCACGCTAATCTATTAAATTAAATTAAATCACATTCACAGTATCTTATATTTCTTCAGCAGGCCTGAATTATCCGAAGTAAAATTCACTGAAAACAGAATTTTCCGTTTTATCAAGGAATTTTTCTCAACCAAAGTGCAGCGGTGAGTCGTTGCTGAAGGTCAGAAAGATAAAATAACCCACATCTTCGATTGCTCACGTTGTCCAAGCTGTTTAGAGTGTAATCAGGCGTTTTGCTTTCGGAGTCAGAATCAGCACTGGACACGTTAATGGAGCTAATTAACGGGAAAATCTCTTGTGCTTTCTCTGATTAACAGAAGAAAAGATTTAACTGCAGCAGGTTAATAAGTATGGTGTGTGTCTCCATCTGTGGTCTGTTTGTCTGTAGCTATGAATCTGCTAAAGGTATTTACACGTCTGGAATTCAATTCAATTCAGCTTTATTTGTATAGCACTTTTTACAATTGACGATTGTAAAACACATCCCCAATGAGCAAACCCGCAGCGATGGTGGCAGGGAAAAACTCCCTCAATCGACACGAGGAAGAAACCTTGAGAGGAACCAGACTCAAAAGGGAAACCCATCCTCATTTGGGTGAAACCAGATAAAAATACAATAAACCATGCAGCAGAAACTTCACTACAGTAAAACATGAAGTCTGGTTGGTTATACCACAACTGTGTCCTAAAAGTCCTACATCAGTTTAGCAAAAGTGTTTATCACCAGCAGTGAAAAGTCATCTTCACAGTCTGAGAGTCAATATAGATCATCAGCAGAAGTAAGGGTCTTCCAAGATAAGAACTCCAACCAGCAGCAGCACAGCACGACAGACCACAGGATCAGGACCAACGGCATCCCAGAAGCAGCATGTGTACCTCAGCAAAAACACAGAGAGAGATACCGAGAGAGCAAGGGGTTCTTCGGTATGCCATTTTACCATTAAATAACAGTGTAATGGTAAAGCATGAGAGTTTATTAGTGCTGAATGCAAGCAGGGACTCTATTAAGGGAACTAAAAAGAGAGAATTAAAGTACATTTAAGGCATTTGCCAGATACTTTATCCAGAGCTACTTACAATTAACATTTTTATACCACTGAGAAATTAATGGTTAAGGGCCTTTTACTCAAGGGCCCAACAGTGGCAGCATGGTGGTACTGGGGCTTGAACCCCCAACCTTCGGGTTAGAAATCCAGAGTGTTTCCAGTAGAATTTGTTACTCCCAGGAGCATGTATTTTTAAAATTCCTTCATCACAGACTGAAACTCAATCCTGACTCACTCAATCATTCTTCCTTGTCAGTATTCATCGACTTATTTATTTATTAATGCCGGCTGATCTGCAGCTCCGTTGTCTCTACAGACAGAAAAGGTCTTCGGCTAGACACCTTATGATGACAGGACGCAAAGAGACTGCATTTGGGCTTGAAACATGTGACGATGACCTGACTAAGCCTGAGATTAGCGAGAGAGAGAGAGAGAGAGGAAGGATATTTTTACTGAATAGAAAAATATAATAACAGCAGAGATGTGCAATTTAAGTATGACATGCAGCTTAAAGTGGAAATATTGCTGCTTTCTGACTGCATAATTTAAAATTTCTGTTCTCGAACATCAATCAACACAGTCTGGTGACTCATGAGTTCTTTCAATGAGGCACAAAAAAAAAATCCATTCCTATTATAAACACTATCTGTGTGCAATAAAACCAAATCCAATAAAAAGCTCAATTTCCAGAATGAGTCTGCCTACAGCCAACAACTCTGCCCCGTCGATGTTTGCTAACTGGCTAGCATTAGCAGAGAAGAGTATAAAGATTGATCCTATGGCCATGTGATTAGTATTATTCTGCATGTTCTAATAACGTTTCCATTTATTTTAGGGAAGAAAAACAGTCATGGATAGTGATGGAATTTTTTGTGAGAACGTTTACGGATAGGGTCTCCAGAGTCAGCATGTTTTCCTTCATGTCAACAACAGTCTTTAATGAGAGCACTCAGGAAGTGCAAACCTCCACCAAGCCAAAAAAAAACCACACACAAACCACACAGCACCTCCTCCTGGTACTGCTGTAGTACTACACTTCCAAAAGAAAAAAAAAAAATCTCACAATGTTAAAGAATCCTTTATAAAATTCCTGGATCCATAATTTTATCCAAATTTTCCAAAAATCCAATTTATTTCTTTTGTTCTCCCTTAATTACCCACCTGTGAAGCGTTGCCTCACTATCACATACGACGACCACCAACCAGGGAGGGGTGTAAGCATGCAAATGCCCCCTCCGTGACACGTAATGCTGCAACCCGCATCTATCACGACTTGCTGGGCATGCACCCCCGGGGGGGGGGGGGGGCGACGACCTAACACACTCCGAGGAAAAGCGTTCTCCACCCCTTTTGTACGGATGAGCTCACAGACACCCATGATCAGCTGGTGATCGCTGTAACTAACAGGGAGTTTAGCTTATGCCATCCCTCCCTCCCGTGAGAGCTCGGCCAATTAGCTTCCATGGTCTCCCAGCAACGGATGGCTGCGACTTGGATTCAAACCTTCGGAAGCCCATTTCCAAAATCTAATGGAGTCTTCTTTTTCCAAAGCCCCGTCTCTGGGAGAAATTTCAGGTAAATCCACAGACAGGTTTTTGCGTAATACTGCTAATTAAAAAAATTTGAAATAAAAAAAAAAATCTCGATAGAGATAACAAAAAAGGAAACTTGAGTTTGGAGTTCCTCATAAACTGCTGTCAAATAAAAACATCAAATGATCAACCCCCAACAAGAAAACTGCTTCATGCTCTGCTGCATCACATCATGTCCTTTACCAGGGTTTACACGCTCCTCAAGGGTTCCTCAGCAGATTCTTTGATTAATTATTGCTTATTTCCTTCTTAAATTCTAAGAAGGGGAAACACTGTTGTAATGTCCTACACAGAACCTCTTAAAGTTACTAAATAAACTCAAGAACGCATTAAAAGTATGTGTATATATATTTATTTATTTATTTTTTTTGTCGATGAATTTAAATTATTCATCAATAAATCAACTAGAATGGAACGCTAACAAAATTCAAACGTACACAGAGAAATATTGCCTCGCTTCTAGCTTTATACTATATTACACTTTCAAATGAATCGTGTGTGTGTGTGTGTGTGTGTGTGTGTGTGTGTGTGTGTGTGTGTGTGAGTAAAGCTGTGGGATGTAAGCGAACATCTGTTACGTTAGCCTTTGTCTCTGACTTTATAATCTGATTTCGGTGAGCTAATGGCCCTCAGCCTCTCACATATTACACACTGTGATTTCATTACTGCGCCGCAGAGAAAGAGAGAGAAACTGAGAGGAAGACAGGATGACTGGAACATAAAGAAGCAACAGACAGAGAGAGAGAGAGAGAGAGACAGAGAGAGAGCGCATGAGTAACACATGGGCATAAAAATTAAATTTCTTCCCCAAATTAAGAACCACATTCATTCATTCATTCACTCACAGAACTGCTTAGTCCTACTAGGGTCGCGGGGAGGCTGGAGCCTATCTCAGCCGACTCTGGGCGAGGGCGGGGTACACCATGAACAGCTCGCCTGTCCATGGCAGGGCCAACACACACACCACCATTCACACTCACACTAACACCTAGGGGCAATTTGGAACAGCCAGTTAGCCTAATATGCATGTCTTTGAACTGTGGAAGGAAACCGGAGTACCCAGAGGAAACCCACACAAGCACTGGGAGAACATGCAAACTCCACACAGGACCTTCTCGCTGTGAGGTGGACGTGGTGATCACTATGCCATCATGCCGTCCAAAATAATAAATTAAGCTACATGTGGATATAATTTATTATACAATAAATTAATTCAGATTAATACATTTATGCGAATATGAATTAATTAATTTTAATAAAATTGGAAAATGAAGGTTAAAGACTAAGCATACAGTGAAATGTTTTTGATAATTACATAAAATTAAAAAAATTAATGAAGCTAGTAGAAAGAAAATTGAATTAGTAAATAAATAAATGTGAAAAATACAATTTAAAAATATTAAACCATGTAAAAGTAAAAAAGTGGGAAAAATATATTACAAAAGTGTGAAATGCGTCTAAAACCAACCAAGTAATTATTTACATGTAAAATTCATGTTTCCTGTAAACGACCTGCTCTTATTTAGGGATTAATTAACCCTCATTAGCGCTGATATTTACCTGGCTGTGAAACCGTTACAGAAAGCCATCAGCGACACTGCCAGGAGACTGTGTGACGGTAGGGACGGGGCATTGGGGCATAAGGGCAATTAGCATGGCATTTAAGTACAGACTACAGGAACGTGGCGTGCATCCCAGAAAGGGCCTCACATCGCTCCTGCTCCACGTCTCGCTGCTCGGCTGAACATTTATCACGTTGTCCGGGTGCCGCAGGCTGTACACGTGAACGCATCAACATTTCAGAGCTGTAGACCTCCGACTGAGAGAGCATCAAGAACCATCCCATTACTGCCTCTCTAAAACAATCAGGACACCGTTTCATGTTCAGAACTAATGCTCTAAACAACTGGACAACGCAATCATTTTTGTTCTGTCTTTTATAGTGTTGATTTGTTCCAAAAATGTGATGAAATGGCAACTTACAGAAAACGTCACCATGGTAAAGATTGTGGGAATTCATTTTGTTATTTTTTACTTTTTTAATTAATTCATTCATCATTTATAATGACTGTTATTTTTTTTTAATTACGTTTATAATGTTTGCTAGTTAGCTTTTTCTTAAAACATTTTCTAATGGCTGCTCGTTAACATCGTTTTACCATACTGTATAGTAGCGTAGCGTTGCTAGCTACCTTTATGGGACAATATGAAATGTTTAAATGTTAAATTTTTAAAGACAATTTCTACTGTTTTCTAGTTAGTTTTGCTTTGGAACAAAATTCTACTGCTTACTAAATAGTTTTGTTTTTAAAAAAAGATTTTTATTCAAGTTAGCTAGTTTTTTCCCCTTCTTTTTAGCATTTTCTAATGTTCGCTACCTACCTTTGTTTTGGCAGAATTTCTAGCAGTTGTATGCTAACTTTTTAAAAACAGTTTCTAAGGTTTGCTAGCTAGTTGTTGTTGTTTGTTGTTGTTGTTGTTGTTGTTTTCCTCCAAACAAATTTCTCATGTTTGCTAGCTAGGTTTATATTTATATTTAATATTTTTGCTAGTTTTGTTTTTGAAATAAAAAAAAAAGTTTGCCAGCTAGCTTTTTTTCTTGGAACAATTTTGATGTATGCTAGTTTTGTTTTGAAACATATTTAATGTTTATGAGAGTTTTGATTCAAAATATTTATCGATTTTGCTTATTGCCTTTGTTTTGGTAGATTTTCTAATAGTTTCAGTTAAGTTTTTAAAGACAGTTTCTCATGTTTGCTAAGTAGTTTCTTTCTTTGAACATTTTCTAATGTTTGCTATCATGGTTTGTTTTTAAACATCTGGTTATTTTAGCTATATTTTTGCATCTTATTAAAAAATTAAGCTGTTTCTAAGGTTTGTATTTGGTTTTGGAATTCTTTTTAATATTTGTTAGGGCCTCTCACATGATTTCCCTTTTTTTATTTATTTATTTTTTTAAACACTATTTTGCCTGAACTCTGTCCCGTATTGGAGTATTCGTATTCGGTTCACAATGTTTCTAATTCCATCTGAATGAGTAAAAGCTAAAGTTTTGTATTTTCATGATATAAAGTGTTTCAAATTTCCCAGGGGTCCATGGGGTAAATGCATATCGCTCTCTGTAAACAAAGGCAGAAACCACGTCACTGCATCTCATAACTCAAGACCGACAAGGCATGCAGGTGATTTATACTTTTATTCACCATCTGTGCTGGCCTGCTCTTCTACTTACATATCGAGCTGCAATAAAATGACAGACTCACATTTGAAACCAGTTCTCTCCTGCATGAGAAATAAAGGATTGGGTAATTCCAGTGAGATGGTGGAGTGAAGCCAAGCAGCGCAAATCAGCTGGAAAAGCGAGCTGGAGCTTTATAAATCCATCAGCTCACTCCATAGCACCCGTTCACCCTGATCTGTCCAACAAATCTGTCTGATTCTCGAAACGTGCCAGAGAAACGAACGAGGCTTGAGGCTATTGACGGAATGCGGAGGAATTTACTTCCAATATAACGTGATGCAGTAGACCCGAAAAAGACCACCTGTTTCATAGCTGTGCTTGAGAGCTACTCTAGTTTGTTAATCGTAGAGAACGTGGTGATCTGATGAGGGGGGCATTTCATACACCAAGCCACTTCGCCAAATAAGAAGTTTTTGTCGTACATGTATACTGCCCCGCCAAAAAAAAAGTCACACATTCTAATATTTCCATGGAGAGCATTTATTCTTGATCACAGCGTGTAATCTCCATGGCATTGTCTCCAGTTGGTCCGGTCGAGGCTCAGCAACATTAATGTGGCAATAAAATGATTTTATTTATGATATTTAGCACGAGGAATCATTTTCACATATGTATCGGCAACCCAGAGTCCCGACCTTCACCCTATTGAAAGTTTTCGGGATGTGCTGGAGAAGACTTTATGGAGGGGTTCAGTTTTTCCTTCGTTGATTCAAGACGTCGGTGAGAAATGAACCCGACACTGGAGGGAAATAAATGTTCTGTTGCTTAAATTTACTAAAACAATGGCATGACGATTACATGCTATAAGCAAGGCTAAAGACGGAACAACAACATATTCGCGTGTGCGACTTTTTTTTTTTTTGGCCGAGCAGTGTATATACTCATACTATAATAACTAACATGCTTAGCATTCATCAGTGAAGAACGTATGTATGTGTGTTTATTAAGATCCGTTTAGGTTTCCTTGTTTTATGCAGTATAATAGCCATGAAAAGTTCTTTAAAAGTTAACGCACATAATTGTCTAGATTTGTCCTCTATAATAATAGTAAGCTGATTTAAAATGAAATGGATTAGCTGGCTATAATCGATATTTTGGGTCAAGTAAAGTTGCAGTATAGAGAGTGTTTTGTTTGTAAAAAAACAACAACAACAAAAAAAACTCTTTTACGTACAATTTTTCACAAATATCAACGGGGAATAGTGGCTGGTCGTCAAGAACAACAGACTCTGGGTCAGAGCTGATAGTCCAGCAGGGGTCATGTCTTATGCACAAAATGTTATATTGTTCATCTGTTCATTAGGATATTAATGAGGGGGCGTGGAGAGGGGGCGTGGTTCTGGAAGGGCCTGTGAGGGCAGGAAAGGGTTTAGCTGGAGCTCTGAAACGATGCTAGCTTTCCAGATTACCAGCCCCAGCTTTAGTCGTTTCAGTTGAACTTGCTGAAATGGAATGCAAAATTAACTTTGGTGTATAGGAGTCACTGCAGTGTTTATAAAACTGCACGAAATTAGACACCCACTTTATTTCAGGCTGAAAGAAAAATATTCCTACAGCAACTCTGTTGTTATGCTGTAATGACTGTAACCTCATGAATAATAGAGCTGTGCATTGGGAGACACAAACCCAGAGCCACAGGCAGGTTTTTACTCTGACGCAGGCTGGGATCCAGGCAAAGTGGAAATATTTTAAAAGCACTTGGGAAAGCAATGGAAAAAGGAAGGGATTCGTTAGTGCTAGGCTTCAAATGTGCTGCTAATCAAACCGCCAGTGATTTAGACTCGACCCTGCTTCGGGACGTTACTGTTGAAGACGCTACGTCACGCTGCTGGTCCTTTAACGGTGCTGTCGAAAAGACTGGGCATCACAATGGCACCCTATTCACGAGTAAATATTCCGACAAATAGGAAAAGCTGTTCAACGTTTCTGTTGATGGATGCTTGACAACAATCTTGGCTGGAGGGGAGAACAGGATGGTGTGTGTGTGTCACTGGAGTAAGAAGAATATGAATTTTTTATGTACTACAAAACACTACACTACTTTTAGGCGTTTAAACACATGGATAGTCACTGTGTGTTAAGGCAACACGGGATTGGTCAGTTCGAAGAAAGTGTTGCATACATACAGTTAAAAAGCCTTTAACTGCGCAGTCACGGTGACGGAAAAGTTGCACATGGGGGACGGGGTGCCCATTTTTTACCCTATTTATGGTTTTACCCTACCATTAAAAACCTTGTTTTAGTTTGCGCTTCTTAAGTTCCTGTATAGTGTATATACCAAAACAAGTATTCACCTTCGGCGCAGTAGATATCACTGAAACTTCCCCTCGACGTTCTGTTCTATTCCACGACTATCTAGCAATATCTATTTCACCTTCAGGAAAGAATTGTTATAAATAATACAGTGTAAAGGTGCGATGCGGTGGTGCAGTGGGGTGTAAACATTGTATAAACAGCAGACTTGGGTGGAATTCAATTTGCATTGCAGCTTAAACATCAACAGCAATAAACTGGACAGGGACGTGCAGTGTTGTATAAGAAGAAGTGGCATAACGGTGTGAGGATTTCCACCCCCCCCCCCTCGTCCATTAAGAAATGCTTTTGTTTTAATTGCATCTGTGGATATAGTTTGCGCATGAGCCCATACTGAGTGTATATTAGGCTGAGAAACAGTAGGAGGTAATAAAGTAGGGATATCGGAGACACATTTGTCTCTCAGAGATAAAACCAACACATGTTTGCCCTCTGTTTATCAGACTTATCCATAATGAATGAGAATCACAGATCAGCATTCTGGCTAATAGGGTGCTGTTCAGAGTGCAGCGGTTTTGGCAGACAGATTCGACTCTGCTGGATAAGGATTTGATATCCAGTGTTGACTCAGTGTTTCCAGCTCACTGCTCCAGGCTCCTGCATTCAATCCCGAGCTCCAGTTACTTTCTCTGCCGTGTTTTGCCTGTACACTGTAACGATTTCATTCCCTAACGCTGCCTTCTCGTTATCAATAGTACCAAATGGTCCTGTTGTTGCTTGTGGGCCTTGCCAGTCTGGCATTTGTTTTCGTTACTTATATTTTATTTTATGTTTTCACCCGTGTGGTTTGTTTTTGTTTGTTTGTTTGACTGGTTATTTGTTTGTGTGCAATAAAGTGCAAAAACTTATTCACAGATTTAGATTTTTTTCCCCCGAGGGTAAGGTGTGGTACAAGTAAAAAACCATTAAAATTTGAAGGTAATCTGTGCATGGAATCATGTTGAAAAAGAAAAAACGTCAATTAAGGTCAATAAGTGCAAATAATGTGCGCATGAATATTCATTAGACACCCACTAGGGGGAGACATTTCGTTTTAACCATTCCAAGTTATAATAACGAAACCTGCAGTCTTAGGAGGGTTTTTCAGGTTAATCAATGCACTGGACACCATGATTCATTTGTGCCTGGCGGAGGTACTGTGTGCTCCGAGTTCTCCTCTAGTTCTTGTTTTAATCACCATTACCTGCTTTCCCACTTTACATAAGATCGATCACAAACCAAAGTTTGGTCAGGATCCGAGAAGCATTCCAGATCTGATGATCTGGAATGTTGGAATATACAGGGCTTGTTGAGAAAAACAAATTGTGAAAATAATTTTTATGAGAAATGTGAACAAAGTGGAAAATGAGCCGCCCTGGTGGAGGTTTGCGCTCGTAGAATGTTTCTAGTTTCAAAATTATTTTACTGCTTCCATGAATTATGTGATGAGAGACGTTTGTATTTGTATTATAAAAGCTCATACCTCGTCCCAGGTCAAAGGTCGGAAATCACAGTGTTCTTTTCTGGAAGATGCGTTCTGTAAAAACGGTGAAGTATTACACGGGATTTGCATAATCTTCTATTTAATCTCATCCAGTCCTCTTTGTATTTCTCCTCTAATTACCGCTGCTGGACGAGCATGACCATTTTTGAAAGTGCAAACCCCTCTGGGATAAAAGACCCTGCTGTGGCGGGTGCTGAGGCGACCTGCATGCATGAGAGACACAGCAGAGATGCTGCTAGTTCCTTACCTTCTTTTCACCAGCCCTCTGAGAGACAGATAATCCTCCCGTCCACCCACCCACCCACACACACACACACACACAGCTACTTAACCTGACAGAAAAACTGCAGCCGTGTGTGAAAGTGAGTGGAGAAGCAGAGAACCGAACCTTAAGCACATCTCAGAGTGTGAGAGTAAAGGTCCTCTGTGCGGTTGAGCGCTCGAGTGGAACAACTGAACTCTTCCCTGTTCAGCGCGAAAACACTTTACGACAAACTAAAGCGTTTATCTGTAACTCGAATCGAGTCGACGGCGTACTCCATAACGCTCCAGCGAAATCATGAAAATGGGTCAATGTGTATAATATTATTAAAAGTACAGCTGCCTTAGAGCCGCGTCACACTGAGTCCTGAAGATTTTGATGCAGCGGGGGCGTGGCCACAAAATAGAAAAATTGATACTACATCTTTACTTAATCCTTCTAAGGTCGCACGGAGGCAGGAGCCTATCTTATCCGACTCTGGGCGAGGGCAGGGTACACCATGAACAGCTCGCCAGTCCATTGCAGCTCAACACACACAACCAATCATGTGCACGTGCATCTTTGGTCTTTGGACTCTGGGAGAAAACTGGAGTACCCGGAGGAAACCCACCCAAGCACAGGGAGAACATGCAAACTCCATGCAGAAATGCCCTCGCCAAGCCAGGGACTCGAACCCAGGACCTTCTTGCTGTGAGCTGGGTGTTCTAACCACTATGGCACCGTCCCTCCTGTGTTTAACATGTTTCCACCACGTGCTGCACTTTTTCATTCTCTCTGTAAGTCCACGTCTACGTTCAACAAGTCCGCACCATGCTCGTACTACGGGAGTGCCGTCATTACTACGTCCTTATTAAGTTCTCACTGCGTCCTGATTAGAGCACGTCGTCCATGGAGACCAAACCACCACGTCCTTATCCGTGTCAACTGATATGCTTCATGTGTTTTTACTGTGTCCTCAGTTTTTTGAAGATGTAGTGGGAATTTTGCAGAGTGTGACAGGGTTTACCAACTGCAAAATTTTATTTTATATGGCACGAAAAAAAGTGTTCGCCCCACTAACAGGAGATTGGCGGTTCGAATTCCAACAAAGCTACTAATTGGAGCGACAAGTGAGCACAATTTGCCACGTTTGCAGGGGGAGAGGGATGTGCTACCCTGCTTCTCCTGTCAATCAAAGTGACACTAGCCAATCATGGGTGTCTGTGAGCTCATGTATGTAAAAGAGGGCGGACAGCATTTTTTCAAGATCACTGGATTTTATATGAATGAATGAGAAAAATTAAAAGCTGCAACCGTAAGAGTTGTTTTGAACAAAAACTTTATGACCCAAACCCTGTCAAAACTGAAGATATAAATAAAGGCACTCAGGAGGAAAATAAACGCTTTGTTTCCCCTGCCCTCTTTTATTTGAGGCCAAAAAAATATTCTGACTTTTTAGAATTTGGCAGCAAGTAGCGCACTCTTGACTTCACATGTCAACACCGTGACAAATGCACGGAAAAAATTAAAGCAAAGGAAAAGAAAAACACTTCCAGTTTTGAATATATTATGTTTTTATACGTCCGTCCTGCTCTGCGGCGATTTCACATCTACCCACGTGAACATAATGATAGCGATCGAGAGAAACAGAGGAGGCATGAGGATCATGCTGATTATATGTGTTATCTGCCTGAACACCTGAATGTGGGGAGAACAGGAAAGACAGGTGGACGTAATGAGGGGACAGCGAGACGTTTGGCTACTGCGGCGTGAAAAATGAGAAGCCGGCTCTTATAATGGCGAAGCAGCCGAAGAGAACGGAGAATAAAAACGATGGCTCATTATATCGGGACTTGGAGGGCAAGGCAAAGGGAGACGAGAGAGCGTGTGTATTATTCGGAACTAATTTCGCTAGAGTAAATTGGACCGCTTCCATTTTTGGCTCAGCTAAAAGTCTCAAAGCACAGACTGCACCTCAGCACGTCACCGTCACACTACTACAACAACAACAACGCAAAGCACCAGGAGTGAAACCGAGTGCGCACGCTCCACATAATACGCGTACGCCGTGTCATTTTCTCTTCTTCTTTTGTTACTGATACTAATTACAGTTATGAGAAAAGTTAGAAAAGCTTCTGGATTTGGGTCGATTCCCAATCCAGGTGGTCCGCTTCACGGCAAGGAGGTCCTGGGTTCGAGTCCTCGGCGAGGACGTTTCTGTGTGTAGTTTGCGAGTTCTCCTCACGTTTCCTCTGGGAAGTTCGGTTTCCTCCTGCAGTCCAAAGAAATGGCCAGGGTCAGATGAGAAGCTCCAGCCTCCCCATGACCCAAGCCAAAGAATGAATCAGTGAATGAATGAATCACACCTAGGGGCGATTTGGAACCGCTAGTTAGCCTGATGTGTATGGGAGGAAACCATAGTGCTCGGAGGAAACCCACAGAGAGAACATGCAACCTCCACACAGAAACTCCCTCGCAGAGCCCGGGACCTTCTTGTCGTGAGGAGAACAAGCTAACCCCTACACCATATTAACATGGGGGTTTTTTGGCATCCACAATACAAGCTGTTACTATAGAAATAGCACACATTCCGACCAATCAGAATTGAGAATTTAATCCAGGCTGATATAAGAACATGTCAATAAAAAAAAACACAAACATAATGCACTACAGGAAAATTCAAACACACACACGCACAATTAAAATTTTATTCATCATTATTCTGGAGATATTTAACCCCAGCATGTCAGCCTCACAGCAAGAAGGTCTTGGGTTCGATTCCCGCGTTTCTGTGTGGAGTTTGCATGCTCTCCCTGTGCTTGCCTGGGTTTCCTCTGGGTGCTCCAGTCCAAAAAAATCATGCACAGTAGGCTAACTGGCTGTTCCAAATTGCAACTAGATGTGAGCCACACACACACACACACACACACACACACACACTTAGCGCCAAGGAATTGATTCCACTTTTGAGAAATGTCCCCAAAAGTACCCAGGTCAACATCGATTCCCACTTAAAACATGTATTGACGTCTCTGTGTGATTACGTCTCGGGGTTTGATAAGCATGGGTCAGCGAGGAGGTGGCTGTTGCTAGGAGACAGTGACAAGGAATTATGGGTTGGAACAATAATATATTCCTGTAAGAAAATTTTGAAAACATCTATTAAGGGCGCTATGCAAACACACACACACACACACTAATTAGCACATGTATTTGAGAAGAATGAGAAGTCTCACAGAAAACAGGTCACAAATTAATGGAAAACAAAAAACCCCACTGACTCTGTTTATTTTCGCTCGCATGGCTTGTCTCTGCACGTCGTGTCCCCTTGAGAGGAAAACATCCCCATAAATCAATCCAAACTTCTTTTGACTGATCAGCTTTGTCCTATGATGAAACGGTTTTATTCTCTATGGGCGTGGTCTCCTTGAGGATGACTCCGCCCCCACACATGACTCCCTGAGGATGAAAATGATGGGAATTACAGTCAATGGCAACTCTATGACCTTCACACACTGACAAGTGGAACACTTTTGAAGTGACAGATGATTGACGGCTTTCTACCTCCATCATCAAAACACCAAGTGAACATTTAATGAAAGACCGGGTTCAGTAATAGTTATATTTATTTATTTTTTAAAAGAAAAATGTTTTTTCGTTTACTTTTTTTCCATTTTAAAGTGTAATAATAGGCAGCACGGCGGCGCAGTGGTTAGCACGTCCGCCTCACAGCAAGAAGGGCCCGGGTTTGATTCTCGGTCTCAGGCGTTTCTGTGTGTTGTTTGCATGTTCTGCTTGCATGGGTTCCCTCCTGGTACTCCGGTTTCCTCCCACAGTCCAAAAACATGCACCATAGGCTAACTAGCTGATCCAAATCACCCCTAGGTGTGAGAGTGAGCGTGAATGGTTGTGTGTGTTGGCCCTGCGATGGTCTGGCGAGCTGTTCAGGGTGTACCCCGCCTTCACCAGAGTCGACTGAGATGGGCGCCAGCCTCCCCGTGACCCTAATTAGGAATAAGCGACTTAGAAAATGAATGAATGAATAAAGTGTGATAATGATGACGCCTGCTCCGAGTGACCGTGACAAACTCTGAGTGTCTATCAAGTTGAGTCAAGCATTATTCACCTGGGCTATGTCTATTACCCCTAATGGGCCAATCAGGTCGCACCATTTCCATGATGTATATACTAATACTGTATGTACATATATTTAAAATAAAATCATTATTTCCTATTCTGTTTTTAATGAAGGTATATTTTTGTGTATGTTCTGAATTTGCTAGAAGTAAGATTTGCTTTTGAAAATTCAAGTTTTGAAATTTAAAAATCGATCACTTAATCATTTGGGGAGGCTGGAGCCTATCTCAGCCGATATTGGCGAGGGCAGGGTATACCCTGAACAGCTCACCAGACCATTGCATGGCAAAGCACTCACTCTCACACTTGGGGGCAATTTGGAACAGCCAATGTCTTTGGACTGTAGGAGGAAACCGGAGTACCCAGATGAAACCCGGGCAAGCACAGGGAGAGCATGCAAACTCCACACAGAAACACTTTCATCGAGCCCGGGACTCGAACCCAGGACCTTCTTGCTGTGAGGCAGACGTGCTAACCACTACCTTTAATACAGGTCTCAAAATTTCAAATGTCAAAAATACAGATTTTGTGTAAATTAAAGGAATTTTGGGGGGAAATTTAACATTTAGATTAGTCGAAGTTTTCATGTTCTACATAAGTATTTTTATAGAATGATTTAAAGCCAAGTGTACACACAGCATAACTATTTAGCCAACATTCTAGCTAGTTATGTTACAGTAGTGTTGGATAGCAGCCCTGCGATGGTCTGGTGAGCCGTTCAGAGTGTCCCTCGCCTTCGCCGTGTCGGCTGAGATATCGAGAAGAGTTGAGTGGTTTGGCAAACGAGTGAGTGAATGGTGTAATTTAGAAGCTAACAATTCCTTATGTCTTACTGCATGTGTATATAAATGATTTTTTTTTTCTTTATTGAATTTATACATTTTATATCCCATACTGCAATCAGCTTCCAAACTCCGTCCTACATCAACTTCACTTCTCTGTTCGCATCTTTTTTCTGCTGAACCTCACGATCATCAGAATTTATTCGTTTTTTTTTTCTTTAGAAATTTTTGTTGTTGTTTTTTTTTCAACTTTCTGTTCTGCGGGAAATGAAAGACGGTTGTGCTGAGGTCACCGAGTCTTAATACAACGGCTTTAAAGCCCTTACAGAAACTGCATTTCATTCACAATGTATTTTTTATAAAAGCCAAACTTTTCTTTGCTGACGCACCTTCATTAACTTCAAGCAGAGCTCCAGGAAACTGTGGTAGATAGATAGAGAGAGAGACAGAGAGAGAGGAGGCTCTCGTAAACAGATGGCTGGTTTTTAAATAGCTGGTCCCGAAGGCAGAAATTAGGATATTCAAGCAGCGTAAATATTCAAGCTTCAAAACAGAGCAACATGGTGGAAATAAAATATTATATGCCAGAAATAATGCAGTGTAATCATATTCATCATCCACTTATTATTATTATTAATAATAATAATAATAGTAATAATATAATTCATTTTCTGAACCGCTTACTCCTAATTAGGGTCGGTGCCCATCTCAGCCGACTCTGGACGAGGGCGGGGTTCAACCTGGGCGGCTCAGCAGACCATCGCAGGGCCAACACACAACAATTCACTCTCACACTCACACCTAGGGGCGATCTGGAACTGCCGATTAGCCTACTGTGCATGTTTTTGGATTGTGGGAGGAAACCGGAGTACACGGAGGAAACCCACGCAAGCACAGGGAGAACATGCAAACTCCACACGCGAAAGCCCGACGCAGGGAATCAAACCCAGGCCTTTTTGCTGCGAGCAGAACGTGCTAACCACTGCGCCACCGTGCCGCCTTGTTTATTATATATTGTATATTTTTATTATTTTTAATTCCAAAAATTTCAATAAATTCATTTAATCAAAAAGTCTGGATGCTGAGAATAATCACTCACTCCCTCACTCACTGGACTGTGGGAGGAAACCGGAGTACCCAGAGCAAACCCAAGCAAGCATGAAGAGAACATGCAAACTCCACACAGAAACGCCCTCGCCGAGTCCAGGACTTGAACCCAGGACCTTCTTGTCATGAGGTGGACGTGCTAATCACTACACCACCGTCTCGCCCACATTAAAAACAGCTCTCACCACCCGCAACCGGGAGTCCATGGGAGCTAATTGGCCGACCTCTCATGGGAGGGAGGGATGGCATACACTCCCCTGTCATTCACCGAAATCACCAGCCAATCCATGAGTGTCTGTGAGCTCATTCGTAAAAAAGAGGCGGATGTCACTTTCCCTCCAAACCAAATAAGGGAGGCCGCCCCCAAAATACACATGTGCAGCAGTTCGTAAAGATGCGGATGGCAGCATCATATGTCTCGGAGGCGGCACGTGCATGCTTATGCCCCTCCCTGGTTGGTGGAGGTCGTATGTGATAGGGAGGAAAAAGTTGACAGGTGGGAATTGGATACGACTCAAATCAGGGGAGAAAAACCACAAAACAAACCCTGCTCTCTAAACTGAAATGTCCCCGAGTGAAACTCCAGGCAGTCAGATCAGGAACTTTTCACCTATCAGAGAGGGGCGTTGAGTCCATCTTCAAGCGTGGAATCAGGAGAAAAGCGACGAGCCTCACCGGAATATTCAAAGTCCCAAATGAAGGAAGGCGCGGTCATTATCCAGACCATTAAACCACAGGAAATCTGCTGCAACATCTTCAGATGACAGACGGAATTCTCGACACTGCAGTTATATTATTTTTTCCAATCTCTTGGTTTAACGAAATGCTTGTCTCTGCATCAAGCCTATCTCAGCCGACACTGGGCGATTACGGGAGTACACCCTGAACAGCTCACCAGACCATGGCAGGCCAACACTTACACTCACACCTAGGGGTGATTTGGATCAGCCAGTTACTCTAATTTGCATGTTTTTGGACTGTGGGAGGAAACCAGAGTACACGGAGGGAACCCACCCAAGCACAGGGAGAACATCAAAACTCCACACAGAAACGCCCTCGCCGAGCCCAGAGCTCGAACCCACGACCTTCCAGCGGTGAGGCAGATGTGCTAACCGCTACGCGGTGAATCCTGTGTAAAGCATATATTAAAAGTTTTGTCTGATATTTTATGTAGATTTGTTTTATTACTTCACCACGAACGCTTCCTACCGTCTGTAAAGATCTTGACGTCTTGATGGAGATTAATAAAGTCACGCACTGGAGATCGAGGGACCAAGTCCCGTCTGAGAGCCAGGAATCACGGCTGGAAATCCGATCTGCGCCGATCACGATGCTCGTCAGGCTGCGTGCTGTTTTCATTACGCCGAGGAACGCGGTGATTAAAGAGGGAAAGAACTCTGGAGAGATGAAGAGAAAACACTTAAACTTTATAAATGAACTGAATGTAATCAGACGCTGTATTAAACTCGACGTTCCAGGACGTTGTTTAACTTCATTCGAAACAATTATTACAAACACCTCGGTGAGAAACCTGCGTCTCTAATCACGTTAAAGAGTCTGTTGTTTAAAGTACAGAAGTGTTCTCTCCATCCCTTCCTCTCCTCCTTTACTCCACTCCTCTGTACAAAGGGATACGGTTTACAACCACAGTCTGTCTATCCATCCATACATCCACTTACCTACCTACCCTTCCTCTTGATTGCTCTTCATCCATGTACTCTGTCCATCTACCCATCCATCCGTCCATCCATCCATGTACTGTATCTATCTACCCATCCATCCGTCCATCCATCCATGTACTGTATCTATCTACCCATCCATCCGTCCATCCGTCCATGTACTGTATCTATCTACCCATCCATCCATCCATCCGTCCATGTACTGTATCTATCTACCCATCCATCCATCCATCCATCCATGTGCTGTATCTATCTACCCATCCATCCATCCATCCATCCATGTGCTGTATCTATCTACCCATCCATCCATCCGTCCATGTGCTGTATCTATCTACCCATCCATCCATCCGTCCATGTACTGTATCTATCTACCCATCCGTCCATGTACTGTATCTATCTACCCATCCATCCATCCATCCATCCATGTACTGTATCTATCTACCATCCAACCATCCGTCCATGTACTGTATCTATCTACCCATCCATCCATCCATCCATCCATCCATGTACTGTATCTATCTACCATCCAACCATCCATCCATGTACTGTATCTATCTACCCATCCATCCATCCATCCATCCATGTACTGTATCTATCTACC
>JBCNYH010000022.1:33781290-33812919 GCA_039654325.1 Tandanus tandanus | reverse complement strand
ATATATATGACCTTGTGTATCACATGAAGCAGTAGTGCACAGGAGTGATTTGAGTTGGGTGTGGTGTGATTTCAAATCATGAGTTGAGTTGAGTTCTGGAGGCATTTCAGGGCCCAAAAGTCTGGCAGCTGGGGTTACTGTACCACCCACGTGTTTACAGGGGGGACAAATACAGGGTCAAACGGATTTACTGATCTGATCTAAAGTTACCTTGGAACTCAGGCTGAGTGAATCGAGGCCCAGGTCTCCGTTCGCGGCAGGAACAGCGTCGGGGGCAGAGGCAGGAAGAGGGTCGGGGGCAGAGGCAGGAGCAGGGGCAGAGGCAGGGGCAGGAAGAGGGTCGGGGGCAGGGGCAGAGGCGGGGGCAGGGGCAGAGGCAGGGGCAGAGGCAGGGGCAGGGACCGGATCAGGATCAGGTTCGGGTTCAGGGCTGGACTCGGTGGCGGTGCCGTTCCTCTCCTGTGCGACGGTGTCGGGTTCCAGTGTCGGCACTCCGTCAGTCACGAACTCCTTCCTGCACGTCAAGTTGTGTTTTTTCAGATACTCAGCCGTCCCGGCATCCACGACGATAAGCTCCAGCTTCCCCGCCACGGCTCGTATCCGGGACACGACCTGCTGGTGGCTCTCACCCTCCACACTGTCACCGTTCACGAACGCCAGTCTGTCCCCGGCCCTGAGACCGGACAGCTCGGCCGGGGAGTCCGGCTCCACCAGGCGGATGAACTGCCCCGCTTTGTGCTTCTCTCCGTGCAGGTGGAAGCCGTAGCCGTCGCTGCCCTTCTCCAGCACGCACAGCCGGGGCCTCAAGTCGCCTGACATCGCGGGAACCTGCAGCGGACACACGGACACGGATTTACACGAGGCTTAAAGTGAAACGAAGCCGACGGGAGCCGCTCGGAGAAAGTTAAAGACGCTCCACTTCCCAGGGAAACTCGTCCAGAGAAGTTCCCACGCAGCCAGCGGTCGTGGAAAGGATGATATGTGACACTTCCTCCCAGTTCTTCAACTTAAGAAGCGCTCACTACCCAGCTCGAGCGCTGCCTTCACGCGGCTTTGCTTAAAAGCGACGTGACGTAGGCATGACTGACAGGAGACACCACCAATCAAATCTTGCATGCTATTCTACAAACTGCCATGTAAAAAAAAAAAAAAAGGAAAAAAGTACATGTGCTTGGTGTGTGCCATGTCTAGTGACGCATCACACATGATGTGGCCTGTTTGTGTCTCTGTATGCATGTATAAGAGAAAGGAAGAAACACACAGAGAGAGCATGCCTCTCATTCAGCTCACTAATTGGCCGAAGCAATTGATCCTACTAGGGCCGTCGGGAGGCTGGAGCCTATCTCAGCCAACACTGGGTCAAGGCACACGTCCATCACAGGGCAACACACTCAACCATTTGCACTCACACCAAAGGGCAATTTGGAACAGCCAGCTGGCCTAATGTGTATGACTGAGGGAGGAAACCGGAGTACCTGTGGGAAACCTAGAAAGGGCAGAAAAAATATGCAAACTGCACACAGAAACACCCGAGCCCAAGAACCGAACCCAGGATCTTCTTTCTGTGGTTCTGAGGTGGACGCGCTAAGCAGTATGCCACCATACTGCCCTGGAGGAATGCCTATTGTGCTTAATTTAATTATTAAAGTTATTGGAGGTCCATCAAACCTTACGTACAGTCGAGAGCAAATATTTGCACACCCTTACCTCATTCCGTCTGAGTTTTATTAATGGCTCTTTACCACAAGTAACACAACCCAACAAAAGTTTTAATATTTTGTAATAATCAAACAAAATCCATGTGATATAAATGTGAATCCCCCCTCGCTTTTTTATTTGCCTTTAAAAACTTCTTATATTTTTAGACTTTCTCACTTTTAATATTTCACATATTTAAAAAAACATATTTTCACTCTTTATTGTTCACTCTCTAACACCTGGATCTCTTTTTAACACCTTCTCCACATCTGTAAAAGACTAGTATTATCTTCTTTGAAAGATGTTTTACTGATTTTTTTTTTTTTTTGCTCACTGCAAATCTCTGACAGAAGACTTTTCTTTTTCTTTTTTTTAGTTTTATAAAACACCTCGATGTACACTTTAAATAAAAAATAGACCACAGGGGTCAAGATGCTCCTGCTGGCTCCCAACCACAACCTTCCTGAGAGGAACCAATCCACCAAATTTGATGATCCCATGTCATTTCCTTCCAAAGTTATTGCACTAACAAGTCAAATATAGAAAAAGTGACCTTGTGACCTAGAAACAAGGTCAAGGTGAACCATATACAATCCCACCCTATTCACACTTGAGGGGGCGTATACACCAAATTTGGTGATTATATATATACATATATATATATATATATATATATATATATATATTTTTTTTTTTTAAACTTAAGCGCTGACTAATCAGTTTGCCAGATTGCTTAATACTACTAGGGTAGAAAGCGGAGTACACCCTGAACTGCTCGCCAGACCATCACAGAATCATTCTTTAACATTGTGAGATCATATGGGGGATTGCTGGGCTTTGCGGTGGTTTGCGCTCTCTTAGAGCTCTTAATATTGTTATTACCGTTTTATCCATTATAACAGTACAAAAGGTCATTTATGATATTTATCTTTGTTAAAATTTCCTTAAGCAACGTCCAACAGGAGGAAAAGCCCAAGCATGACTCGGCTGCTGACTTCAGACGAGGCTCGTGCCGTTACGTTCTGCTGTTTTCATTGGAACATCGACTACTAAAAATAAAAGCAGTGTAACACAGTTTAGTGATACATCAACAGGAGTAAACATGGCTCGTTAATTTAAAAAAAAGGACTTAATGTACGCACCCCCCCCCCACCACCACCACCACCACCCTTCCCCCTCCCTCTGAGAATACTAATGAGCTGAACGGCATCATTGCATTCGACAAACGATTCCATCTTTTATTCATAGGGTCGATCCAGACAGCATGCCTTAAAGACTTTAAAGCACAAAAACAAAGAAATTTTTAAAAAACCCAGACAGACAACAGACGAATAAAAACAATCATCTCTAAATGCTAGTTATAAAACATTTTATTTTGGAATAAAACCATATTACATGTAGTGTGGTCAGCCTACACGATCTACCTCAGATAAGAACAACACACCTCAGCGGACAGGTAACAACACGCAGATCGACGTCGGGGTCGGGACGAACACGAGATGCTGATCCGAGATCAGTCCGAACCCTCGGGCTGCGACAAAACCCCACCTCAGATCAGCACTCGGCGATATCGGACACACCCCCAAACCCCGAGGTCTGGACACAGCAGACTGGTTATAGTAGTGTTAATGCTTTATTGGAGGAAGAAATAAAAGCACAAAACACATCACAGAGAAAAGAAAGCACTGGGAAAAAAATTCACAGAGCAACCACAGGGTTTCACGCTCGATTCCTTCTTCGACGTTTTTAATTGTCAGACTTTCTCATAGTCTCCAGCTCATCCCTGATTTTACTGAATAAGTGGCATCAGGATATGGTTTAAATACACGATTCGTGGTTTTACTTTGGGTTTGTGGTTTTTTGCGAAAAAAAAAAAAAAATTATATATATATTTTTTAAAAAGCACAAATCTCGCAAATGAACGCTGTTGAGTCTGAGGTAGCAAGGCAATCATGGCTTTCTTCTGATTGGATCTGACTTTAGAAAACGATTTGACTCAGGAAGGAGAAAAAAAAAAAAAAAAAACTATAAAAAATTGAATCTGAATTTAGAACTCTGGTTATCTCCGTCCCATAAATCCTCTACTTGGAATGGATGCTGTATAGGCACACAGGGCTAAAACTTCTCAGCATTCCTGAACATGTACAGTATTTACACAGAGGGTCGAGGGTTCCGCCAGGAACTCCAAAGGAACCAAGCGGATAAAAAGTACGACGCGTCAATTGGAAAAAACAAACAAACAAAAGGGTTAACGTCAGCAATTTTTCTTCGACGGACGAGGGACAATGGAACACTTCAGAATGTGTCGCGAGGGATGCAATGCATTCTGGGAGAAACATGCACTTCTTATCAGTATGACGTAACTCATTAAGGGGTTAAAAAATACATGTGGTCTTCATACCCAGGTACGTGTAGTAAAGATTTACTCCAACAACGTTTTTTTCTTTTCTTTGCTTTTGAAATTTTAATGGCGGTGTTAAATGTAAAGGAAGTAAATGAAGGGGTGTGTCCCGTAGAACGAGCGCGCACAAAAATAGAAATACAAGCTTCAACAGGTTAATATGCTCCGAAGTCCCTCCCCGTTAGCTGAAATATCATCTGCATTATTCGTACAAATACACCCCCCCCGCCCAATAACCAAACTCAAATCAGGTTCGATCTACAAGTTCATGGAATTTACAGTTGCATAGTACAGACAGACGGGTGATGGACGTGGCGGTGACGGTGGCGGTAGTACTGGCGGTGGTCGGGAATCCGGTGGTGGAGATGTAGCTGGATTGCTTGAGCTCTGATCTTCCGGGTCGGCGATCCTCGTTTGTGAGAGAGGGGACTTCACCACATCACGCGCCGCGTCTTCAACACTTTTACTTCGCCGTCATGAGCAGCTTTCACATCACCTAAACACACACACACACACAATCCTGTGAAACAACTTAAATAAAAATGATAAACGTTTGAAGGAATCCCCCGACGCTAACATCACTTCTTGATTGTTGCTATTTTCTAACGTTCATTCCAAGCATAGAAATCTTGCTAACACGTCTACTAGCGGTGGTCCGACGCTAATCATGCCTTAAGCAACATTTTTAGTGACGATTAAAAATATTGGCTAACAACTATTGTAGCATGTTACACCTCCTGCGACTACAAAACACCAGATTCCCTTTATTCCTAGCGGATCACTAGCACTAGCCACATGTAGCATGGAGACATTTGGTATAAAAACAGCCACAATCTGGGCTTTGAGTCACATGACTAATTCCCTGACTGAAACCCTGAATTTCCATGACCTATAATGATATCTACTGCATGGCGTTGAGACAAGAACCGGGAAGCTTTTCGTGAATGAGCAGCCCCTTGTGGTCAAAGTTGGAATGGCACGTTATTTAACAACTACTCACTCACTCACTGAACCGTTTCATAATACTAGGGTCGCTGGGAGGGTGGAGCCTATCTCGGCCAACTCTGGGCAAAGGCAGGGTACACCTTGAACAACTCGCCAGACCATCGCAGGGCCAACACACACACATACACACACTCACACCAAGGGGCAATTTGGAACAGCCAGCTAGCCTAACGAGCGTGTCTGTGGACTGTAGGAGGAAACCGGAAAATACCCAGATGAATCCCACACGGGCACAGGGAGAACATTCTCGAAACTTAATGATGGAAATTTAAGGATTTTTTTAATGCACGGTTTAGTTTGTTAGCAGGATTGCGCAAAAATGTTCTGACGTGAAAAAACACCTGGATTTTCATGACATTGCTGGGGGCGGGGCTTTGGGTAAGACAGACTGTTAGATTTTGGAGATGATCCGGATCAAATTCTAAATTCAGGAACTTAAAGGATTCTTTAACATTGTGAGTCTTGATATTTTGGTTCATATGTGGAATTGCTGGGCTTGGTGGAGGTTTGCGTCTCTGAGACCTCTGGTTGTTTACTTATACATTTCTTTATAATTATTTTATTATTTACTTGGAAGCACACTATCTTTATTTCGCCACTGTTCCTCCTCTTGTTATTTCTCAAAGCACTTAACTAAAAACTGATTTGTGGTTAAAAAGCAGTCCAGTTCAGGTGATAAACAGAAGTCTGCTTCACGCTCTCGCTTATGGCGGGGATGAGATACAGATGCACTGGGACACGGCGTTACGGGGAAACAGAGCTTTAACTGGCGACACGTCTTTGATTTCTTCTCTAAATGCCGTCACGGTGAAAGTGGCGAGTTAAAAGCTTTACGGAATGATTGTTTAATGGAGGAAAGATTAAACACAGAATGAGTGAAAAAGGGAGAAAAAAAGCACTGAAGCTCTTTTTTTTTTTTGAACACGTTATCACACATTCAGGAAGGTTCCGCAGGATCACACCGCCTCAACCAGACAGGTTTAATTAAATATCTGCTCAGAGACTGCGGGACCGAGCGCCCTCCATCATTATACAATTAATCCCTGACTGTATGAGAGAGAGAGAGAGAGAAAGACAGACAGAAGGACAGTCTGAGAGAGAGAGAGGCAGACAGAATGAGAGAGAGATAAAGAATGATAGAGGAACAACATAATGAGAGAGAGAGAGAGACAGACAGACAAACAGAAGGACAGTCTGAGAGAGAGAACTACAGAATGAGAGAGAGAGAGAGTCAAAAAGAATGAGAGAGAGACAGACAGACAGACAGACAGAAGGACAGTGATTCAAGGAAGGAAAGAAAGCAACAGCAAGAGACTCGGAGGCAAACAAAGAAAAAGAGAAAGACAGAGAGAGAGAATGAAAACATGGAGACAAAGACAGTGAGAAGGTGAACGAGAGAAAAAAGAGAGAAAAAACGTGTGTGAGAGAGAGAAAGAGAGAGAGTAATATATATATATATATATATAAATAGAGAGAGATAGATAGAACAAGGGCGAGAAAGACAGAAGGAGCGAGAGAAAGAGAACAAGAGGGATAGCGAGAGAGAGAAAGAGGGACAGAAAGAGGGAGAGAGACAAAGAGGGCGAGTGAGAGAGGGAAAGTGTTTTATGGTCAGCATTCATTTGCCTCCCGCTACATTTACGGCTTACACGAAGAATGACTCTCTCTCTCTCACACACACACACACACACACACACACACACACACACACACACACACACACACCCCATCTCCAAACCCACGATGGTCTCATCTAATCCAGTCTAATGTGTGGTGGTGGTGGGGGTGGGGAGGGAGTATGAAATGGCTCTCTAATTGATGTGTAATGTACTGGAGGATCTCTTTCCGCGCTCGGATGCAGGAAACGCAGGATTAAAATCCATTTCACGTGCAGGCCGGCTGTGGCTTAGCGCTTATCGATCACCACCGCAAATCGCCTCCGGATGTGCGAAAGACATCAGCAAAGTGCGTAAAACCTGCACGGTAATCATATAAAAGCTTAAAGAAAGGAAACGCAAATCATGTGCTGCTCACTGGGAACGCAGGCCAAGAGAAACGCAGAGGTCCTTCTCATCATCCTTACACACTTCCTTTAAAAGTGACCATCAGAATCCAAGATGGCGTCCCCCATGTGCGGCGTCCAGCTACACACTGAAGCTTTGTGTGTGTTTATTTGTTGAGTGCCTAGATGTAGAGGTTAGATTGGCGGCACGGTGGAGTAGCGGTTAGCATAAGCACGTCCGCCTCACAACAAGGAGGTCCTGGGTTCGAGTCCCGGGTTTGGCGAGGGCGTCTCTGTATGGAGTTTGCATGTTCTCCCCGGTGCTTGTGTGAGTTTCCTCCAGGTACTCTGGTTTCCTCCAGCAGTCTAAAGACATACACGTTAGGCTGATTAACTGTTCCAAATTGCCCCTAGGTGTGGGTGTGAGGATGAATGGTGGTGTGTGTTGGCCCTGCAATGGACTGGCTAAGATAGGCTCCAGGCTGCCAGCGATCCTTGTAGGATTAAGAGGTTTGGCGAATGAATGAATAAATGACATGGTTAGATTATTATTAGCATTAAAAAATATTAGCATTATTGCTAATCGACCACATTTCTGGTTTATTTAGAATTCCTTCTTTTCTCTTTTGTGCTTAGCGTCCTTAGCCATCGCTGCTGTATGACCTCTGGACCTCCGGAACACTACATCCTGCTTTTCAGATGTACGACGTGCGACTATCTCACTCTCCAGAAGAGAACGAGGAGCATCGTGGACTGAATACGGTGAACGTTGACCTTCTACAGAGAGAAGAGCTTTGAAACCGTGTGTGAGGCTTCAGGCAGGTCTTACCTGCGATCTCGAGGACAGGCTCGGTGCTTTAGAGAGGGAGAGAAGAAGAAAACGACAGAATTAGGTCACATCACTGGGAATACTACACTTCTAAAACGCAGTCAGATAGGCACAACTTCTCATTTAACCGGGATGTCCGTCTCGCGTCTCATGGGGAAACGGAGTTCTGTAACGGATCTGATGCTAATGGACTCCAGGGGGAGACGACAGCTGCAGGGCTGACTGATCACATCTTCAGCAACACCCAGAAATCAGCCCCAAACAGATTTTATTGTTAGATCTCGCTAATGATGGGGTTGTTACTGTTGTTGGCGATTTTAACAGTGTTGGTGATGATGCGAGTACTGGCGATGATAACATTATTGACGATGGTGCTAATGTTGGCGTTGTTGCTCATGTTGGTGATGTTGCTAGTACTGGAAATGTTTCTGGTGTTGGTGATTGTGCCAGCGTTACTGCTGGTGTTAGTGTTGGCGTTGTTGGTGATGATGCTAGTACTGGCGATGATAATATTATTGATGATGGTAGTAATGTTGACGTTGTTGTTTGTGTTGGTGATGTTGCTAGCACTGGAAATATTGCTAGTATTGGCGATGTTGAACGCGTTAATGTTGGTATTATTTTCGGCGTTGTTGCTAGTGTGTTGGTGATACTGATAGTACTGAAGACGTTTCCACTGTGATGATAATGCTAGTACTGGTGATAATACTACTGATGATGGTTCTAATGTTGGTGTTGTTGCTTGTGCTGGTGATGTTGCTAGTACGGGAAATGTGGCCACTGTTGGCGATGATGCTAGTACTGGTAATGATAATGCTATTGATGATGGCGCTAATGTTGGCGTTGTTGCTTGTGCTGATGTTGCTAGTACTGGAAATGTTGCAAGCATTGGCGATGTTGTCAGCGTTAATGCTGGTGCTAATGCTGGCATTGTTGCTTGTTTTGGTGATGTTGCTAGTTCTGAAAATGTTGCTAATATTGGCGATGTTGCCACTGTTGGCGATTATGCTAGTACTGGCAATGATAATATTATTATTGCTAGTACTGGCAATGATGCCAGTGTTGGTGATGCTGCTGATGAAGTTGCTAGTACTTGGGATGGTGCTAGAATTGGAAATGCTGCTAGCACTGGTCATGTTGCTATACTGGTGATGATGCTATCACTGATGATGGTGCTTGTGATGGAGACGTTGCTGGTGTTGGTAATGGTGCTAGTACTGGTGATGCTATTATTTATGATGCTGCTTTTGCTGGTGTTATTGATTGTGATGGCACTGCTGGTGTTTGGGATGTTGCTCATACTGATGATGACGGTAGTACTGGTGATGTTGGGTACTAAAATAAATAAAGTACCCTAGCATTCTGTCCAAAAGCACATCCTCTAACGTTTAAAGACTTGTCTCCTGAGGGGTAGAAACGGAAAACTCAGAAAGCCCTTATCCCTGTGTAACTGAACACACCGGTGGAGGTGCCAACGGACTCTGTCTTTTTCACGTGTGCAGCTCAAGTCACGTTCTGACGTGCTTGAGGCAGTAAATGAGCGAATGCCGGGGAAGAGATTAGAATGGATTTTTAACTAAAATCGCTGATGGAATTTCGACCCTGAAATTTCGTTTTTATTTACTCTGTGCTATTTAATACACAAACACCGATTACTGTTCAGGAGGAGGACTGTGCTAGCGGTGAAGTGGAAGTGTGTGTGATGGAAACTGGTTACAGAGGCAGAGAGTTAGTGGAAGACAGGAAGGAGGTGGGTTAGGGCTTACGAGCACAGGTTGGAAAGCTGCTGTTAATCTGCTCCATAAGGTCAGTCATATCAGAGGAGGAAGAAGGATCCAGAAAGTCATCTGAGAACACACACACACGCGCGAACACACACACACGCACGCACGAACACACACGAAAGAGCTATCAGTTCCACACACCAACAATATGGAACCATGCTGCTCATTTCCTCCACAAAGGGTTCCCAAAGGTTCTGGTCTGGAGTGAAAAAGTGGTTTTGGAATGGTGCCATTTCATCGCCATGGCAACTGTAGAAACACAACCTACGGTTAAAATACACTGCCTGGACCCCAAAAAACCACCCCACAACATTTGTTTCCATCCAGATGTGGCTTCACGGCGTTACAGTGGCATAGTGGTTAGAATGTCCACCTCTCAGCAAGAAGGTCCTGGGTTCGAGTCCTGGGCTAGGGGGTTTCTGTGTGGAGCTTGTGTGTTCTCCCCGTGCTTGTGTGGCTTTCGTCCGGGTACTCCGGTTTCCTCCCACAGTTTAAAGACATGCATGTTAGGCTAACTGGCTGTTACAAAATGCCCCCAGGTGTACCCTGCCCACCTCCGGTGTCGTCTGGGATAGGCTCCAGCCTTCCTGTGACGCTTGTAGTAGGATTAAGCAGTTCTGCGCTTGATGGAGCGAGTGAGAGAACTGGCTTCATTTTTCACCGACATCTTGAATCGATGACGGGAAAATTGACCCACTCCCTAAAGTCTTCTCCAGAACATCCCAAAGACTTTCAAAAGGGTTAATGTAATTCCTCTGGCCCGCCAATAGGTAAGGTAAGTCTGTTGGGCTTTTTACGCCCGAGCCTACTGGCACATGAGGCCGAAGCTCATCCCCAGTTTCCTTAGCATGAAGCGATTAGGAGTTCAACTCCTCCAGGATGAGAGGCTAGTCTATCGTAGCTTAGCGTCCCAGTATTTATACTGCTGGGTGGACAGAGGCACAATTGTGGTTAAGACCTTGCCCTCGCCTGCGACGCCAATACATCTGTGAAAATGATTCCTCATGCTTCCTGGATCACTCTTTCACTATCTGAGCCCAAATTTTATATCCGTACTATCAGAGAACAGAAAAGTCCATTGATGTGATAACCTGCTCATTCAGTACATTCAGGTCGTCAGCACATTAATGTTGCTGGGCCTAGACCTGACCAACTAAGGTGACAATGCCATTTCAATTACATGCTGTGATCAAGGAAAGGAAGAAAATATATATTGATTTATTTATTTATTTTTGGTTATGTAATGGTTATGGTCTCAAAGCAATGTAAATGTGGGAGGTTTTCATTTTCTTTTCTTTCTTTTTTTTTTTTAAATCCCATGTTGGAAGTAAAGCAGCAACAGAACCATGTCGGTGGGAAGAAAGGGAAAAAAAAAGAACAAAACCCACTTGCATTCCAGCAAACATAAGGTAAGCAGTTCAAGTGTAGAGTGGGAGACACTTTCAGAGATACCAACGTGTGTGCGTGTGGGTTTTTTTGTTTGTTTTTTTTTGCTTTACCTGTGTGGTCTGGATGACCTCTTCCCTCCTGACTCAGAGAGCCCGAAGAGGAACCTCCGTTGACTGCATAATCCAGTTCGGGCTAGATACAGAGAGCGCTGACAGTTAGAAATGCTTGGCTAATATCAGCTATTAAATGACATCAAAAAACAAGTGACTGAGAAAACACACACACACACACACACACACACACTGTTTGTATTGTCCCTGTCAAACCCAACCTTGTCTTTTGGCATGAAGATTCTGACAGCTTCATATCCCTAATGAATAACGTTCAGCAGCGCAAGCCAAAAATACCCAGCTGTGCTATTTAATCGAGCTTCTCAGACAGGAGGGGTGTTTTATGATAGATAATTTAGGCTCAAGTCAAAAAATAAATGCACGCAAGGACAAATGTGCAACAGTGAGCTACACCAGACATACCTTGTTCGGCTCCCAAACCTGGCCATCACTAATACGTCCAAAATATAATTTATTACATTTAATGTAATAAACGGCTGGCGAGCCAGCCAGGAGACTTGCCTATGATTAGATACCAGTCATATTATCTGTTGTAAAGGTAGCTGGAAGGAGTTGGTTTTTACTCCACTCTGTGTCAACTAATGTTATTCTTGTGTCTACTGATTCTTCTGTGGATCCAAAAAATAACTTGATCCGTTTAGGCGAGCCAGCCAGGAGTTCAGCTACCACTCCTATCATAATTTACTGGAATGTAGCTGGGCTATTCAAATCCACATCATCCTTCATACCCAAAGAGTTTGACTTCAAAATTTTTTTTTTGCCTATCCAACAGGATACTGCATGTTTAGATAACAGTTCTATTGCTATCCGTTATAAATTCAGCTGGATGATGAGATCTAAATCTAATCAGAAGCCTACAAAAAAGGGGACAGCCAGGCAAAAATGATCGAGCGTATATAAATAACAGAGGACACAGTGAACTCATAGTAACTGTTATTAAGCAGTCTGTGCACGTTCGGTACATTACAAATCATTTATTGATTCATCTGACTTCAGGAATGTCATCAGAAACATCCTCTAAGTTCAAAATCAACCTAACAATCAAATGCTGCAGAACTGAATTATCACATGACTCACAAGACAGGAAGATAGCTCTAGCTGTGCGTGGTACCTGGTGCAGGAGCTGTCGTAGTCGATACAGCTGAGACTCCAGTTGCTTGTTGTGATCCTCTAGGATCTGCATGCGAGCCTCCAGTCGTCCCTTGTGCTGCCGCAGGAGCTTAGCCTCGGCTAGCAGGTCGGCCTCGTCTGGGACCGCGCCCTCTGTGCTCTCCACGCTCATCACACTCTCCCCACCACGTTGCCTCTGCTGCTCCCGTAGCTGCTCATACTCCCTGCGCAGACTCCTACAGGAAGATGAACGCCAAAAAAAGGTTCATTTTGCTAAATGAGGATAAGGTTCGGGTTTGGTGTAGCATACCATTAATTAGCTACATTATTAATTCTGTCAATGCAGGGTCCTCATAAGGACAGGGCGTGTTTGGATAGGTGTGTATATACAGTATACGGCCATGGATCCTGAAGAAAAGTGTTCTCCAAAAGGAAATTGCTTTAACCTTTAAACACATTAAACTGCAACTTATTCGACTGCAGCACACACTGACCACGCAGACTTCCCAGGATCCCGCAGAAAGCGTGCATTGCACATGTGTAGTGCTCCGTGTAACCCTACCCTCCCACCCCAAAGCAGGCCCTCTTCCATAAATGGCAAAGGACTCTGCCACATGTCTTTGGCCATATAGGGATACACTCATTCAGTAAATTAAAAATACTGTCAATGTGGACATGTTGGGAAGGCCAAGTCTTAGAAAAACACTTTTTTGGGGGGTTTCCCCAATTTTTCATCCCTAATTTAATCATAATCAATTCCTTCCTTCCTTATTGCCTCTGAATCACTCGACCACCACCAACAAGAAAGACGTGTAAGTAGAGGTGGCGTCCATAACTCGGAGGGAAAGCACTTTGCCACACCCCCTTGTATGGATGAGCTCACAGACGATTGATTGGCTGGTGCTTCAAGTTTCAGGGAGGTGAGAGTATGCGCCATTCCTCCCACCCTTGAGAGCTCGGCTGATTAGCTTATACTGTCTCTCAGTCGTGGATGGCTGCGTGCGTAAACCTGGACTCGAACTTGCGATCTATAGGATTATAGTCATGCACCTTGTTGATTCGCCACTAGGCAGCCCGGGGTATTCAATTTATCTATTAAATCGACAGAATAATGATGTGACAGTGGGATTCTCACTGTGTTTGAGCAACAACTCTGCATTCATACAACATCTGGATTTCTTTCGCTGATGGGAAAAACGTGCCAGACTGTTTCTTATCACACATCATTACGACCCAGAAGAATTTCTCACATTTCTCAGCTTAAAAAAACCCAATAACACAGCTAATTAAAACCGTAAACAGCACAGCAGATGCCGGAGAAGAAAAAAAATTATTAAAACCATTGTTTTTGTCCCTTCATATTCCCACCTGTCATTGACAAACTTCATCTCGCCACATAAGAAGAGCACAAACCTGTTTTATTTCATTCCCTGCTAAACTATTCATCTTCACACACTTTCTGCTAAAAATTCCCCGTTTCATCAAACCGGATAAAAATATCTGCTCAGCAGCCTATTCTGTTAGATATGAAGCAGGTAAAGTGGGTGGGACTTTTTCTGTGAAGTGAGTTTTGACAGACAGATAATTTGCATACCGTTGCTCCTCCTCCAGGCGAGTAATGATGCGCTCCAGCTCTCCTCTTTCCTCCCTCTCTACAGCCTGCAGGATTTGGGCGGGGCTCTGCAGTGCCTGTCCAGCTCCGGGCATGCTGAGGGCATGGGACTTGGGTGTGTGGGCGGGGCTTTGAGGCTGGCTGCAGGATGCGCCCTCGGCTCCAAGAGTCTGACAGTACTGCAAGATCAAGGCATGCTCCTCATCTCTAAACACAAGATATTATTATTATTATTATCATTATTTTTATTGGTCAATTATTAGGAAAATTGTTCCTACATTTTTATTTATCAGTTATATACCAGTGCTGTTGCATTCAGAACAGTCACCGAGACGAAACATCGAGAAATCTTGCAGAGCGGACGGATGCTGGACCCGCTCCCGTTCTGGACCCGTTATCGCACAGCGTGTAATCATCCAGATTACCTTTGCTTCACATCAAAGAGATGAGCTACCACCGCGATGAGAAGGCAACCTCAAAGCGAGCTCCTTATTAGGACACAGCCGGCGCTCGGCGCGTCAGATGGGACAATTCAGAATAAAGATATTAAAGAGACGTGGATGAGAAAGACGAGCGAAAAGAAGAGGTGGGAAAACTACTATACGCAGGAAGGACATGAGAGAGAATACCTAAGGGGACAGCAAGCACTAGAAAAGAGTTCAGATGTAGTGTACGTCTCGGAGGATTAAGGCTCGGCCTCGATCAGGTTCGATCGAAGAAAGCCATCGCCGGCGCTGCTCCCTCAACACTGCCTGTCGGTTTCTCTTCGTTTTATTTCTTCTTTTATAAACATGACACCCTGGAACGTTTCTTTTATTTCATTAGGTCCTTCATGTCAGGTTTTAAACGCGGGAGAAAAACAACAGATAGAATCTTGTTAGAACAGGTGGAACTGTTTGATTGTGTTGCCTGGCAACAAAAGATTGTTAGCGAGGTAGTATGAAACAGAAAACGCTTCCTACCACTTCTTAATTGGCCTCCTCGAATTTCGGAAGGCTGAAACAGCGGACTGAATGTGTGCTGACCTCTGACCCTGCTGGTTTAAAATCCGTCCTGATAACCACCAACCCACCACCAGTTTCAGTCAGTTGGCGTAAAGCCGAGGACTAAAACATGAAGCAATACACCATGACCTTAAGCTAATGAGCTGACCTGTGGTTTCTGCTCTACATCACCTCCTAGATCCTTCTACTTTTCTCTCGTTTCTAATCACATCATCTTCCTCATATTCAACATCATCCTCATCATTGCCATTCACAGCAAAATCCCATCATTCTCCTCCTTCTCCACAAAATACTCATCATCCTCATCAGCATCAGTCTCCTCCCCCTCCTCATAATACTCATCATCCTCCTCAACATCATCATCGTCTCATCCTCCTCATAATACTAACCACTATTCATCATCATCATCAGCAAAATCCTCATCACCCTCCTCCTCATAATCAAAATCAATCTCATCATTCCCCTTATTAGCCTCATCATCCTTCTCCTCTTCATCCCCATCATCATCACCTTCAGCCCGTCCTCCTCCTCCTCCTAATCAGCTCCATCCTCCTTTTCATCATCATCCTCCTCCACCGCCTCCTCATCAGCCCCATTGTCCTCCTCCTCCTATTTATAACCATCAACCCCCATAATCATCATCATCACCACCATTCACTCAGCTCGGCTGTCATGAAGAAGATTAGCAACTGTTTAATCATCTGCTGCTGGGTAAGGATGACAGATCTACAGCGTATATTGATCTCAATCTTACCACCATTCTGTACGTCAGCAAATTTTTAGAAAAAGGAAGAGAGGACACGGCCGATATTACTCACTTCCACAGGAAAAAAATATAACACTATACTAAAATATAATATTAACTAAACTGTGTCTCACATTTAAAGTCTTAGTGGTGTTTACCTGGAAACTATAATAAGAAATAAGCATCTCAAGTTGTGACCACATGTGTGTCAATATGATGGAGAAGTTAGCGGTTAACGCTAAATCGATTCCTATCAGTCATACGGACGCTGTTTTAATTAATTTATCAACACATCAGCGAGAAATGTTGACGTTCCCGTTGAGTTTATCTTGGGGTTTTCAGCCCCTTTGGCTTTACATTCTTTATATTAATGAATATTTTTGCTACTTTAAGTATTCGCATCAATCCTAAACTAGCTGGACCTCCTGCTGTTCCTGACCTGACACTCAGATTTAACACCACCCACCTAAATATAGAACTAGGTGTTTGGGAAAAACAGGCACTGACGTACTGATGCATTATGGGTAAGAGTTTCGGTTCTTACATGCTTCCGGTGGCGGAGCTGCTGTCCGTAGGCAGAGAACCGTTAGAGCGCTCCATCTGAGCCAGTCTGAGAAACGAAGAGAGAGAATGAGAGAATTAGATCAAGAGATAGATTGAGAGAGAGAGAGAGAGGAGAAAAAAATTAAAGATATGGAGAGAAAGAAAGAAAGAGATAAAAACAGCACAAGTTTTTTGTGAAAGAAACAGAGAAATAAAGATCAGAAACTGATATAGAGAGAGAGATAGAGAGACACAGTGACAAAGAGAAATAGAAAGAAAGCGAGAGAGGCAGAGAGAGACCAGCAAAGAGAGACAAACAAAAAGAGACAGGCGGAGAGACAGAATGACAGTGAGAAAGAAACAAACCAAGAAAGAGAGGTGGACAGGGAAAGACAGATAGAGAGAGAGAAAAAAATAGAGACAGACAGACAAAGAGAGAGATTATGTGTGTGAGAGAGAGAGAGAGAGAGAGAGAGAGAGAGAGAGAGAGAGAGAGAGAGTAAACAGAGACAGAGTGGGAAAAACATACATGACAGAGAGAGAGAGAGAGGGAATACAGATAGAGAGAGAAACAGACAGTGAGAAATTGAGAGAGCGAGAATATGATAGAGAGAGAGGGAGAAAGAATGGGAGAGAGAGAGAGAACAAAAGAGAGAGAGAGAGAGAGAGAGAGTGTGTGTGTGTGTTTGTGTGAGTAAGTGAGTGAGAGAGAGAGAGAGAGAGAGAGACAGAGAGAGTGTGTGTGTGTGTTTCAGTGAGTGAGTGAGAGAGAGAGAGAGTGTGTGTGTGTTTGAGTGAGGGAGAGAGAGAGAGAGAGAGAGAGAGAGAGTGTGTGTGTGTTTGAGTGAGTGAGTGAGAGAGAGAGAGAGAGTGAGAGAGAGTGTGTTTGAGTGAGTAAGTGAGAGAGAGTGAGAGAGAGAGAGAGAGAGTGAGAGTGTGTGTGTGTGTTTGAGTGAGTGAGAGAGAGAGTGAGAGTGTGTGTGTGTGTTTGAGTAAGTGAGAGAGAGAGAGAGAGAGTGAGAGTGTGTGTGTGTTTGAGTGAGTGAGAGAGAGAGAGAGAGAGAGTGAAAGTGTGTGTGTGTGTGTTTGAGTAAGTGAGAGAGAGAGAGAGAGAGAGAGTGAGAGAGAGAGAGTTTTCACACATCCTGAAATAAAGATGCTGAAAGTCAGGTGAAGGTTTTTAATCCCTAATTCATCAGATCAGATTGAGAAGTGTGTGTGTGTGTGTGTGTGTGTGACTAACAAAAAGCCCTCATAATTCATAAGCACACACAGCGTGTTCCGCATGCATCCATATCAAAGCTGTTCCTTTTCATATTTTAATATCGAGAGCAGAAATAATCTCTCTGGGGAAGAAACACAAAACCAGACGTATAAGAGAGAATATATCTCACGCCTGGCCGCTGGATTACCGTCTCCAGATTCCGAAGAGCGCAAAATGCGATTGGTGCTTCAGAAGTGTGTGTGTGTGTGTGTGTGTGTGTGTGTGTGTGTGTGTGTGTGTGTGTGAAAAATGGTCACAACACTCACCACCAAAATAATTTACTTTTAGTAAGACGGTTTATGAGACTGTGTGTGTGAGTGTGCATGTGAGCAGGTGCGAGTGTGTGCGAGTGAGTGTAAAAATGGCGGCAACACTCACTAACAAAATAATGCACTTTCAATAAGACTGTTAATATGAGGTCTATGACTGTGTGTGAGTGTGTGTGTGAGTGTGTGAGTGTGTGTGTGTGAGCATTGCAAAAAAAATGGCTCTCTACTTTACACACCATTCTCCTATTCATTATGCAAACATCAGCGTGTAATACGTTACACATTACCTGGAATGAGTGCACGTTAATCTGTGTGTGTGTGTGTGTATGTGTGTGTATGAGAGAGAGGGAGCGAGAGGGAGAGAGAGAGAGAGAGAGAGAGAGAGTGAGAGTTACCTGCTGGCGTACTGCTCTATCCTGGAGTGTGTGTCGTCATGGGACAGCTGAGGCGACTGAGCCAGCCTGCAATAAACAAAAGAAAATGATGTTAATCGCATAAACCGGGCTATGGCTAATCAAAAGAATTAAAACTGCCAAGCTACTGGACTGCACTGTTAATGAGGAGGATGGACAGAATACTGAAGGTTAGGATAGAGAGAGAGAGAGAGAGAGAGACAGTAAGAGAGCGCGAGAGAGAGACAGAGAGCGCGGGGGCTGGACGTGCAGGTGAATCGGTTGAACTCATGCGTCGGTGCAGGCAGCATGCTCTGTGGGTGAGGAAGAGGAGGAAGAGGAGGAAGGGGTGTGGTACTCTGGTGTATATACTCACTCATACTGCTCGGGACACATGCTGATCAGAGTGACCGGGCTGTAAGAGAAAAAACACAGGGACGTGGGGAGGTGGGGGAAGGAGGATGTGAGGAAAAGAGGACAGAATCAAAGGTCAGAGGTCACACACGGTGAATTCAGATCCACCCACGAACAAGGAACGGCGGAGATCCGAAAGTCAGAAGAAACGGCATGAATCACGGATCTATAAGGCTTTAAAACCGATTATGACGTGGGATAAAACTTAAAGCAGCGCGTAAAGCTCTGCAGGTGGGATGTCCCAGGGTGGGAACACCCCTCTCTGTGACTTCATCACAGAGTGTGTGGGTCATGTGACACAACGGTGGAACATCGTGACAGAGAGAGAGAGAGAGAGAGAGAGAGCGAGAGAGAGAGAGACACACACACACACACACACACACACACACACACACACAGTCCAGCCCACGGTAGAGCGTCGCTAATTGTTCTGTCAATTACCCGGGACATCCCATAATTAAAAGAAAACATTTCAGGCTCTTACTGTTACGATTATATTTAATGCAGCGTATAACATAGCTCATGTTATCGCTTACTTTATAGCAGCTATAAACAATCCTTCCCTCTAAGGAAGAGGAAGAAAAAAGATATTAAGAAATGCCGTTGGCTGTGCGAAATATCTGTTGCCATGGAAACGATATGTTACGTATTGGGATGAGTACGTTATTATGTACATTCGTGAACTACTGCCGAAGGTGTTCTGGAAAATGAATTCAATTTCAATCACTGCTGCGGTGATCACGCTGTACCACATTCCTCTTCATCAATACGCAATATTTCTTGCGGAGAAGAACAATTACGGTACACAGAACGTAATACCAAAGTTAGGTTTTTGTAGAGGTTAAAAACACGATGTGTCCAAGCCTGTGATTGAGCCTGTGTTTCAATCCAAGATGGATGACTTGGATCAAGGAGTGACTCTCTCTATTTTGTTGCTGTAGCTGCAGAAATAGTTGACCGCCATAAATAGCGCCACCTGCAGTACTGGAGCATCCGATGTGCTGACTTGTTTGAAACCGTGGACTGTTTCATCTTAAATCTTGGAAGCATACACACTGCAGCATAGATGTTAAGGCTATGTCCGTGCTAACCTGGGTGGATTTGATAACGTTTTTTTTTTTTTTTCCCCCCGTTCATGCTAAAACAGCAACAGAGGTGTGTTGATTTGAAACATTGACGTACGGTTGGCGTGACAATGGCGAATGACATGACATGACGCGACATGACATGACGAGCAAAATGCAGTCGGTTCTGCTTTGGCGTTTTTAGTTAAAATCCGCATTTTTGGATAAACGTGACGTAGTGTGGACAAAAGCTAAAGTGTTCTGTTGCGGGTAATAACTGCTAATAACAACTGTATAATTACAACGTATCTTAAAGAAGGAAAAAAAACATAGTAAAATGTAACATGCCAGGATATTTTCAATGTCTTAATTTATTTATTTTAAGTGTCGCATGAAAGCCGTCAGGCTAACATACATAGCTAACACGTGAGCTAGCAATTTAGCCAACTGAATTTGTTCTAAACAAGGTCGAGCTGCTCAGTATCTCAAACAGAACTTATTTTCTAATACTTCTATCGATCCTTCTTAAAAAAGGGACACAAAATCAAAGATGCGTTGTTTAAAAGCGCAGCGGCCATCTTGATGACTAATCAGTTTCTGCCTCAGCTATAATGTCATTTTTAAACCTTGAAATAATTTTCACAGCATTCATTTCTTTGCCATCTTGGACTTCCTCTATGTTTATATTTCTCTGTGGAACTTCATTAGCATTTAACGCTAACTGTAATTAGTGCCATTTCAATCATACGGCGTCATTAATTAGTAATCTAACAACACATCTGAGAGAAATGTTGACGTTCTAATTTACTCCGTCTTGTTTCCATGGTTATTGTGGCTTAACTTTGCTTGTATAAATGACTTCCTGTGTGTTCGAACGGTAATTAGAATAAATCCTACCTACTGATTTCATCAGCTTCAATCATAAGGTAGTTTTACTTCCTGCTTCTAGTGACTCATCAGGTCACGCACAACCATCCATGAATTAGCGTGTCAGGATCGAGAAGTAATAACCTCCCGCCTCCCTTCACACCCTGCTGATTGTCCGCGCGCTGTTATTGTAATTATCTATAATGAGCGCTGAGCAGGAATGAAACTGCTTTACACCTGAGTGATTAAAGCGCCGCAGCACCCACGTGCGCTCGGAAACAGGTGCTCTCGCAAGATCACGAACATCTGACTAAACTAGTTTCCTCAGAAATGTTAAAGACGCGGCTCTACCTCCAAAGATACCTCATCAAACATCTTGGAAAGTTTTATATCTGTGACAGGAAGAAGTTTAATTGGTGGGTGAAGCCTCCGAGCTTAACACAGAACGCTGAATCTATTTTCGAGTTTAATAAAAAAAATAAAAAAAAAAACCGTTGAATGCAGAGACGGATGAACGTGCCATCGGCAAGACGAATACATTTCTGAGTTTGTGTTTTTCTTTCTTTCTTCAGAGCAGCAGCTGGGTTTCAGTCATAAAAAAAGAATTTACTGATAAACACTTTTATGACCTCCTGATAGATGTCTCTATTGATAGGTGTGCGAGTCTGGGTTTCGTTTTACTGCCTGATTTCTGCTTTCATTTCTATCACCTGTCTTTTTAGTTTAATTATCCGTTTGACGAGTTAATGTTCCGTCAAGCTTCTGATTTCGGCATTTGCTCCATGAACCTTTAATTACCTGCAAGTCTGTCTGCATACCTGAGTTGGATTGTGTTTTTTTTTATTCTGTGCGAGTCTGAGCGGTGGTGCATGAGCCTCTATTATTTTTGGTTACATTTTCTGTATTGAGTGGCATGGCAGCATAATGTCGTAGCATGTCCGCCTCACAGCAAGAACCTCGCCGAGGGTATTTCTGTGTGAAGTTTGCATGTTCTCGTGGGTTTCCTCCGGGTACTCTGGTTTCCTCCCACGGTCCAAAGACATGCAAGGTAAAGTCTGTTGGGCTTTTCACGCCCGAGCCTGGCTACGGAGATTATCGCTGGTTTTCTTGGCTGGATGTGACGCTAGTCCATTGCAGATTACCTCCCCAGTATTTTTACTAATTCCCATCTATACCCTGAGGGTCTAACAGGGATTCGAACCCACGACCTCTCAATCACGAGCCCAGCACCCTTACCACTATACCACCAGCCCCCAAGACATACACATTAGGCTAACTGCCTGTTGCAAATTGCTCCTAGGTGTGAATGTGAGGGGTGCTAATCACTACGCCACCGTGCTACCCAGAAATATAAACAGGAAGTTGTAATAACTGTCCAAACAAAACAAAGACAAGGATATTTCAGCTCTCGTTACACGGACACATCACAGAGTTCCACTTCATTTTGTTTTAGGGTTTTTTTTTTTCAGTGGAGAACTTTTTAATACTCCACTACATTAATCTGACTAAAAGCTTTTCTCCTTCCAGAACCAAATGATGCAGAACCCTAAGCGCTGTTTCATTGGTTCTAGGTTAATGAGGTCCTGATGAACATATGGCCAGATTAACCGCTGCTCCTCGAACGTCGGCAGGTGAATGTGTTTTTATTCTTCCGGAGCCGGAATATCCCCCGAGGACACGGGGAGTCTGGGAGACGTGCCGAGCATCTGCGAGTGTGTTTTTAAATCCACAACAGCAACCCAAATAGACATTGACTTCTCGGTTTGAGGTTGTCCTGTCTTCCAAAAAGGCTTTATTATAGAGCTGGACGCGGTGCCGAGACGCTGCGATGTGATCTGCCTAAATATACCTGTCCTTACTCCCAGCACGGCGCCTGTCGTCCGTGTCGGATAGGAAGTGGCAGCCGGCTGCAGCCTCCGCGTTTCAGACCTCTCAGACCTGATACAGAAGGTCAGGGTCACTTTATATGATTTATACTCCGGCAAATTCGGATTTTTATAGACCTGTAGCTCGGGCCTGATTGGCTGTTCAGAAATATTTTATCGTGTGCACCTCGGGGGAACTGAACCCGCCAGAGTTAATTCAGCCAAATTTAGAAAAAGACCTCCAGCCTCATTTTAAAGTGAAAATAACTACTAGTGTCTCTCTCTCTCTCTCTCTCTCTCTCTCTCTCTCTCTCAGTGTGTTCGTTAGAGCTTTATAAAGACACACACGCTCGTCTCTTAAAGGAAGCCAGGGATCGAATTCGCCTGTAATAAAGCTACGCTCATTTCAACACCATTACTGCAGAAAAAAATCCAGGACGCAACACCATTCTGACCTCATCTCGACCTCAGTAATAAAAATCATTCTGATGGTGGTGTGTTTGTTAATTTAAAGAACCTCAACGGTACTATGCAGAGCTCTGAACCTGAAGTTCCTGAAAAAAGTTCTTGAATCTTCATTAAGGGCGGCACGGTGGTGAGGTGGTTAGCACGTTCGCCTCACGGCAAGAAGGTCTCGGGTTTGATTCCCAGGCTCGGGGCGTTTCTGTGTGGAGTTTGTTTACCATAATGTGCATGTTTTCGGACTGTCGGAGAAAACTGGAGAACCTGGAGGAAACCCATGCAAGCATGAGGAGAACAAACTTCAAAAAGAAATGTCCCCGTTAAGCCTGGGACTCGAACCTCGGACCTTCTTGCTGTGAGGCGGACGTGCTAACCACTACACCACCACGGTGACCAAAATAAATAACACCCACACTCATTTGACAACCCCTTAATCCTAGTAGAGTCGCGAGGAGGCTGGAGCCAATCAGACAACTCTGGGCGAGGGGGGTGTACACTCTGAACAACCTCACCAGTCCATCACAGGGCCAACACACACAAACACACACACAACTATCCACACTCACACTTACACCTAGTGGTAACATGAAACTCCCAACTAGCCAAATGTGCATGTTTTTTCTGACTGTGGGAGGAAACCGGAGTACCTGGAGGAATTCCATGGAAGGAAGGGGAGAACATGCAAACTTCACACGGAAATGCCCTCACTGAACCTGGGACTCGAACCCAGGACCTCCTTGCTGTGAGGTGGCCATGATAACCACTACAACACTCTGCCAACAAAATAAATAAATAACTAAAAATATAAATTAATTATTAATAAAAATAAAAAATAGGTCACAGGGGTCCAGGTGCTCCCACCAGCAGGACCATCTGACAAGTGACAAATGACCATGAAACAAGGTCAAGGTGACCCATATATGATCCCACCCTATTTGCCCCTGAGGAGGACGCATACGCCAAATTTGGTTAGCGTACATCATTTCCTTCCAAAGTTAGCACAGTAACAACTCGGACGGCCGGATGGACGGAACCCGTTTCTATAGCATCCACTCTACTAACCTTTGGTGGCAGCGGGAGGTAAGTGGTCGAAGGCTAACTGCCATTGTGAAAATTCTCTTTACTGGCTCTAGTTAGCCCACCAACACTGCAGACTCCTTCCGTAAACACTAAATCCAATCAGAATACAGGATGTCATGTGATACACATTCCATTGTGTTGTACATGTTGTTGTCTTTTTGGGGTTTTTTCAGTTACTCTGTAGTGAAATGATCTAAGCAGCTGTGTCTGTGTGTACACAAACGCCCTGAGAAGAAGACGACAAGAGAATAAAAATGAGCGAGATGAGTCCCGTCTCCTATGACTCGCTGTGCTGCATAGTTATTTGGGATACGTAGCGTCGCGGATTGTATCTGCATTCATCCGAATCACCAAGGTCACTTCCTGCTCCAAGTTTGACAGACAGGAGAGTCTCTCTCTCTCTCTCTCTCTCTCTCTCTCTCGGAGCTTTATCCTCTCATCTGTCTGTTATTTGTCACTGTAAAACACACGGCGCTGGTGTATTTTCAGCTGGGCGTCTGAGCGACGCTGACATTTCTCCCAGCAGGCGAAGCGACGCTGTACATATTTTAAACTCCAGCTTTCATTTCAAACCCGGAACGAAGCACGTGGACTTTTTTTATCCTCACTACAAAGCATTAACACATTTAAAAAGCAGGGAAGTAGAGCTTCACCTGCAGGAGCCTGATGTTCCTTAGGGGCGGGGTTAGGAGCCCTGTTTGTTTCCGATTGGTTGAATGTAATATGGTGGAACAAGCCTCAATATGACATTTGGGCAAACTTCTCCGAAAATAGATTTGTTAAATAAATAAATAAATAAAAAGAAACCAAACCATACAAATCATGTTGGGTTATTTTTTTGTCATTTATACTACAGTGTTTATATATTCTTGATTCTGATTGGTCAGAAGGTGAATCGCTTTCTATGACTGCAGCACTGTAGCGAATCAAAGGCTTTGAATCATGTGTTGTTGTTTCAGTGACTAACAAGCGCATTCGCTATGTGTTTGCTCATTCAGCTGTGGTAAAAAAAATAAATAATCATTAACAAATAACTAAATGTAGTGGTTAGCACGTCCGACTCACAGCAAGAAGGTTCTGGGTTTGAGTCCCGGCTTGTGAATGGTTGTGTGTGTGTCGGCCCTGCGATAGACTGGCGAGCTGTTCAGGGTGCACCCCGCCCTCGCCCAGTCGGCTGAGATCTCGGCTCCAGTCTCCCAGCGACCCTAACAACCGATAACAAGCACTGATCCTTCGTTTCTACTGTCGGAGAAGACAGTCCTTATCTTAATGAGACCTAAAATTGATCTGTAAGGTCATGATGATGCTGGGATTTGAACCCATAACCTTCAGGTTTATAATTCACCACCTTAATTGCAATGGATTTACTAGGCACTTCACAAAAAACATCAGCATGAAGCGGTGTAATGAGAGCGCAGTCACTTTTAGCAAAGTTGCTGTGACCATTTTACAAAATAAATAAATAAATAAATTCTCCATCCTCACTTCCTGCTGATTATTTAATTTGGAGAACAAACACAAGATGACCGAAAAGACGGCAAGTGAAATATGGGTAATGGAAAAGAGCGTCCGCGTGCGTGACGGATAATAAACAGAGCGAACGCGACGGAAAGCCATAAATCACATAGGCTCGGAGAGGCCGCCGTACGGAAGGGACTAATCAGGACCATCTTAAACACCATTACTGTGAGTTATACACTGTTCTGACAGCAGGTATTAATCCTACACACACACAGAAACAGATCGTTCATGTGTCCACACAGAGACGTGGAAATGTGAAGACTTCTATTTTTTTCCCACCCCTTTTCTGAATCAGGCGAGTGCTGAAGGCTGGGGATAATTCGATTAAACACCGAGTGTGAAGTGAAAACCGCTCAGCGGCCTGTTACGCTTTAAATCAGGAGCTCTTTAAAAACTGTCCTTTTTCATCAAAACATTTTTGGGCCAATTTACTGCCATTAAATAAATGAATGAATAAATAAATAAATAAATTCCTGATGTGCTCTTATGGTGGTTATGGTGTTTCCTGATGATTTCTTCCAGGTACTCCGGTTTCATCCAACAGTCCAAAAACATACCTATTAGGCTATTCGTCTGTTCCAAATTGCCCCTAGGTGTGAGTATGAATGGTTGTGTACCCCACCTACCCCCAGTGTCGGCTGAGATAAGGCCCAGCCTTCCCACAATTCTGATAGGATTAAGCACTTCGGCAAATGAGTGGGTGAGAGTGAATGTAAGGGCGCATGAGGCAAGGACTTACGTCTCCATGTTGTCCCCCTCCAGGACGGTCTGGACGGGCAGGTAGCCGAGTCGTGGGTGCTTGGCGAAGTACTTCTTCGAGCGAAATTTGTTCTTCAGGACTTTGGTGAAGTCGCGCATGTCCTCGCCCGAGGTGGTCTACGTCAGAGAGGACACCCAGAAAAACCAAAAGTACCATCAGTACCATGATCAAGAAAAAATTATATATTCTATGGTAATAATACTATAAAGACAAATTAAACACACCTGAACAAACAAGCAAACAATATATATATAAAATAACCAGTGAAACAAACCCAAATGGGTTAAAACGAATAATAAAGTGTAAACAGTTTTAAATACATGAGTTTATTAAGTGACTATAAAAGGATCAGACAGCAGTGACCTCAGGACTCTCTGAATAAATAAAACAATCACATTAATATGGATTATAAACTCGGCGAGACCGCCGGCGTGATGCTAGCGGAGGTGGAGTGTTGGCTCCGTTCCTGTTATTGTTGACCTCTCTCTAACACTGCGCTCAATAAGCCAAAAGGTTTACAGCTCTATTTACTCCCTCAGGCGCCGGAGTGAGAAGGGAACAACAAGCATCCATCTATTCCTCCATCCAACACACTCTCCTCCACTCCAAACAAACCCATTTAGTGACAACCCCAAACCCCAACACTTCCATCCAGACAACTAATATGTCCACCTGAACCCCAACACTTCCATCCAAACAACCAACATCTCTACCTGAACCCCAACACTTCCATCCAAACAACCAATATCTCCACCTGAACCCAACACTTCCATCCAAACTACCAATATCTCCACCTGAACCCCAACACCTCCACCCGAACCCCACCATCTTCACCTAAACCCCAACACTTCTATCCAAACAACCAATATCTCCACCTGAAACCCAAAGCCTCCACCCGAACGCCAACACTTCGATCCAAACCAACAATATCTCCACCTGAACCCCAACACTTCTATCCAAACCACCAATATCTCCACCTGAACCCCAACGCCATCACCTGAACCCCATCATCTTCACCTAAACCCCAACACTTCCATCCAAACCACCAATATCTCCACCCAAACCACAACGCCTCTACAAAAACCCCACCTTCTTCAACCAAACCCCAACCGCACACCAACACCTCCACCTGAACCACAACGCCGCGGCCTAAACCACGTCAACATCTAAACCCTTAATGTCTCCACCCACACACCAACATCTCCAATCAAACCTTAACACCTCCACCTGAGCCCTAAAGCCCTCACCTTAACCCCAACGCCTCCAACTGCACTTCAATGCCTCCACCTGAGCCTTTACACCTCCACCTGAGCCCTAAAGCCCTCACCTTAGCCCCAACGCCTCCACTTGCATCCAAACATCTCTACCCGTATGACGTCTCCACCCAAAACCCAACATCTCCTTCTAAATCGCCAGTGTCTCCACCCGAACCTTAACACCCTAATGCCTCCACCCGAACCCAAATGCCTCCACAAGATCCACAAGGTGTTCACTTGAACCCCGATACCTCCACTCCAATCCCCACGCCTCCATCCGAACCTAAACCCCTCCACTCAAACCCCAACCCCTCCACTCGAACACACACCCAGTGCAACGAGCCGATAAAAAAAAACAAAAAACATGCTGTCTGTTTTCTCAACTAATAAAAAGCCAATATCTCTGAGATGGAACAGCAATATCGCCCAAATGAAAAAGCAGCAGCTCTGTAATACGGCCACAGCAGGATCTCAGGAGCCTCGGCCACTTTCCTATCGATCTGAACGTGGACTGTAACCATCTGTTTCATCAGCAGGGATATGAACTGCAGCCCTGGTCCGTGTACGAGTTCACAGAAAGGAAATAAACATTATGTAACTCCTACAGATGAAGAACAATTTAAAAGCGTTGTTGAATTCTCAATCCTGATTGGTTAGTAAGAATTAGCTAATTTCCTTAGATAACAATTAAATCACCATTTTCTGGATCCTTTCACTGAGTATAGTCCCTGTCCTCTAGTGTTGCCTCGCTGGGTCAGGATGATGACGACATAGGTACGCGCACGTGCGTTGTATATAAAAATATATACAGTAGCTTCCATGTGAGCATTCTTGTTCATGTCACATGACCACATGCTGGGAATGTACAGTTAGCTTGAGTTGTCCGTAGTCAGGTTGAGCGAATTACTTTCTTCATCGCCGCCACTGCGTCACTGTTGCGGGTGTTTTAGAAATACGAGGTGCTCGATTGAATGTCACACATGCGCAAAACACAGTAAATACCAGTGTTGCGAAGTCCGAGACCAACGAGAACATCTCAAGACTGAGTCTTAAAGGGGTCGAGGTCATTTCAAGATGGAGACCAGAGTCAAGATCAAGACTGAAACCCATCGAATCTTTTCCAAGTCCAAGTTTGGTTCATCTACATGAGTCCATTCATGCAGTACGCCAGTGATTAGAGTAGAAGCCCAAGACCAAAGCCCAAGTCAAATATCCTGAGTGTGAAGATGAGCTGTACAGCCCCAGGCTTGTGTCTGATTTAAAAACATTGTGTCACATTCCTGAAAAATATCCCATCTATCACATTAGTCCAGAAAATCCGATTTGTGTCACATCGCAACTTGCTAACGTGAGGATTTCTCACACCAATCAGTTCTAAACCTCGTGCCTAGCCTTCAGCTCCCACCATCACTCATGCACGCATGTCTAGACGTCTAGGCAGGCGTGGAATAATAACATGTCTTCATTTCCCACATCCCCCACACGCCTGGCGTAGCAACAGGAATTCAAAACGCAACGATTACAGTAGCACAGAGTCAATATCCTTCCCCCTCACCGCTGCGCGGAATCGACATTACATTACAGCGAGGCGCTAACAGCATGCCGCTAACAGCATGAGCAACGATGCGCAATTTCAACCTCCTTCCCACTGAAACCCTTCGCTCATTCGCTCACGAAGAAAACGTGTTTAAACGGATGCTGGATGCTGACAGGACCCCAGGGAGTCACTGGAGGTTGGGTAGGAGACGCTCCAGAAGTTAACGGTTTAAAAGGTTGATGTTTAGGTGAAAGTGAAGTGAGAGACTCACCGGGGTGCAGTACTCCACCATGGGGTAGTTCAGCTTGTGTCCCTTCGCCGTGCGGCCGGAGAAAAAGCAACTCTGACACACGTCGTAGTTAAAGTGCTTCAAACTGCGATACCTGTATGAGAGAGAGAGAGAGAGAGAGAGAGAGAGAGAGAGAGAGAGAGAGAGAGAGACAGAGAGAGATAGAGAGAGAGAGAGAGAGAGAGAGAGAGAGAGAGAGAGAGAGAGAGAGAGAGTGATTTGAAACTGTTTGACCTATGGGTTGAAACATAATGAGCTTTCTAACATGGCTAGAGCTCCAAAGAGGTTAAAATGCCTGTCCCTACGGATCACGGGGGTGATGAAAGAACAAAGTCACATGACTGGCAAGCTTTTTGTCCATTTCATCTCTGTGGGTTGTGCTGATTAGGACATCAAACAAGGCAACAGCATAACATGCATAATAAACCTCTATTGCTCTTTACTGCTCCGTTCGGGTCCATGTTGTGCTTGAGACTGAATAGAGGTGTCATTTTTCATACAACCAAAAACCCCTCTGCAATTTTCTTAAAGGAAATTAAATCAATGACTTCCTGCATTTTATCAGGTTTGATGCATTACCAGGTTTGCCAGTAACTGCTTTAGGGCGTCTTCAGATCACTTCAAAATGAGAACAAGTTCGTGCTGAGCCGCGCTTTTGTCTATTTTATTCCCAAGAAACCTCTTCCACACTTTACACCTTTCTGACAAGTAAATTCCAGGTTCGGGTGTAGGCCCCAAACAGGATGCTGACAGATTCACACCCACATTTACTAAGTTTCCAAAATGTCAATACTCTTATTATCTCAGGAAGGATAAAGGAAACACTGTTGGGCCAGTGAGAAGCTTCTGAGACTCGAAGGACGATGTGGAGGTGACACTGGGGTGTAAGCTGAGCCAAAAGGATTACTGAGACTAAAATCTCAGCTCTGATTTTTCCAACACCTTCTAATGCATGATTGTGATCTTCGCCATTCGCCCACGAGAGCAATGAAATCTCATTCAACAAGACGCAAATTTACTAGACTTCTCAAGCAACTTCATATATCTTGTACTATTTAAAACGGAGAGACGTCGCATGGTGTTTCTGCAGCTGAGCTTGTTGTATTGAATCTTGATGTTTTACTGATACACTTTCTCGCAGCCTTGAGAGTCTGAAGACGAGCAGAGAAATTATTCAGTGTTTCTTTTATATCGAAGTTTCAAAGCAGAGCTTCTCAAACCTTTTGAAGCCAAGGACATGTGCTGCAAAGTTTCAGAGAGATACATTCATATTTTGTCTATTTACTTAACCCACAGTGATCCCATTCTTTTTATGAACTTTCCACAGGATACATTTACAGGGTGTAAAAAACAAAATGCTAAACTTTAGCTGTTCTTTTGTACAATTATATGCATAGGAAAAAATAAAGATATCAAATAGATGTTTTCCAAGTAGCTTATTGTTTCTGCCTCTGTCTGACACATTTGTATAAAGTTGATGATGCTGAAAATCTCACACTCCTGATACGACAGTATAAAGGGTGTGTGTGAACATACAGTAGGACGAAGCATGCTTCACACTGACTCTTTAACAGACTTCCATACACTACTGAAAAACACAAATACGGAAGGTAAGGCTTTAAAGCTTAAAGCTTTGACGTTGACGGGTTATACTCTGTAAACTCACTGGTACATTAAAAAAATAAATAAATAAAAAGATACCATAAAGTGTGACATTCACAATCCTCAAATGTAGTCCTGCTTATTTCCCCCAAACTGACCATAAATTCATGAACCATCGTTACAGAGACAGTGAGAGAACTACTCCATGCACATAACTGCACTTTTATTAGTAACAAACAAAAATAAATCCGTATGGACACAAAATTCATCCCATTAGTTTTGGGTGAATAAATTAACGAGCGCTCGGCTACGTGTGAAATAAATCCACTTCAGGAGGAACTCAACTGTACAGTGAACGTCGTAACATGGAACCCTCACCCCTCATAAGAAATATGGGTCTGTTCCGTATGTAACAGGCGTGGACACCACCGGTTACGGACGGAACCGTAAACTGATGTGAGATTCCTTCAATAAATTTTGTAAGTGGTTCAGAATTTTAGATCCAGGAATTTTGAAAGTTTGTTCAACATTGTAAACGGGGATGCTTTTTTAGAAGTGTGGTATTACAGCAAACTCAGCAAGAGGGGACGTGTACTGTTTTTTCCTTTTTGCTTGGTGGAGGTTTGTTTGTTAAATTATATTATTGCAGTGTGCTGGTTTTGTCCATATCACGTCACCCTTACAGTTTCTCACACACTTATATGTATGTATGTATGTATGTATGTATGTATGTG
>JBCNYH010000022.1:33746372-33753314 GCA_039654325.1 Tandanus tandanus | reverse complement strand
AAAAAAAAAAAAGGTTTGTTAGCAGGATTAATCAAGGAATTCATTATTAATGTTCTCAAATGAACGTAAATCCATAACATTTTGTCCGTTGAAAGCTTTTGTTTGACCTCTGAATCCACTGCCAAGCCTAAAACCTATTTAGGAAGGAATAAAGAGGGGACATACTGTCACTGTTCTCAGCGTACTTGGAAGCCTTACGCTGAGCATCCGTTGAAATTTACTCCTGAATCTATCGACCAGTCGGAGAGCTGTTTGGGGAGGATTAAAGGGAGAGAGCTCTGATAGAGAAGAAGCTGGCCCAGGGCACGGCAGAGAGGGGGCGCAGTACTGATGGATGGATGATCTGAAGGCATGGAAGGATCCAAGAAATGGCAGTAATCTCTTTCCTGGGGTATCGGTCAGATTTTTATCAGAGGATTAGAAGTACAGGAGGTGATACTCCTGTCAGAAGTTTGGGTCGGCTTGATAACTACCCGACCGTCGTCGCTCATCAAGCAATGGAATCCAACATTTGACATTTTCAATAGTACAGGACTACCATAAGAGCACAGCATGATACGGTACACCACGTTCTCCATTCTCGCCGATGTTCAACATCTGGATCTTTTGTTTACAGTGTTTAATATTAGTAAAACCACATCGAAACATCGAAAGGAGCCAATTATAGTGATTCAGGTATGTGAGTAGGATGCCTCCTGGGCGCCTTTCTTTAGAGCCCCTACAGGCACATCTAATTGGGAGGAGACCTCAGGACAGACCCAGAACCCCTTGGAGGGATTGCATGTCCCATCTGGCTGGGGTACACTTGGAGATCTCCCAGGAGCTTCCTAACTCACTCATTTGCCGAACTGCTTAATCTTATTTCCTTCAGGACCTGGAAAACCGAAATGAGGAGAAGGACATCTGTAATACCCAGCCTGCTTCCAGTGTGACCCAACCCCAAATTAGCTTATGGAAATGAATTAATGAATAAATGTTTGATATCGGTCATGTCCGAGTGATGGACAAGTGTCCCTTGTACCCATACGCTCCCATGGGATAGACTCTGGATCGACTTCAACCCTGACCAAGATAAATGAAAGAATGTTAGACAAGAATTTAGCGATGTCTCCTCGCCTGGAGTGACGTGCATATTGCGATATTTTTCCCCAATATGAATTTCAATCACTCATTTTACTGCCACATGTGACAAGACCATTTGCATATTAAAAAGTTCCAAGGACAAAGAGACCCTGGACTGCTGGATTCCTGCTGGAATCTTTGCTAGATTGCAACTATGCCTGGCATGAAGTCATTCTGTATGTACTGTATATTGATTATCATAGGTGACCATTTGCTGCTTCAGGCAGGGAGGACGTGCTGGTTGGTTGGTTGAAGGTGTAAAAATTGATTAAGGGTCAAATTTCCTTATAGGTTTTCTGAAAATACTCTAACGCCAGATTAAGACCCCCTTTTTTAAATAAACACCCGTAATTGATTCCGCAGAGACACAAGGCTACACAAGGTACACAAGGCCATAACCCCAGCAAAACCCCTAGATGGTAGTAACCAGGCAGTCTTGAACAGGGTCACTGGTTCAATACATCAGGCTGAAATAGCTCAGACTTATTCAAAGCTAACTGAAATCCTGAGCCACTCCAGGCAAAATGACATGTGAGTGACTTTGACTCAAACACGGCTTTGAGAACAGCAAATCTAAGATTATTAAACTGGATCCAAGCTTCCAATCAAGGCGAAGCACCTGTTATATCAAGCTTAAAGTTCTTCACACTATGCTTAAGAGTTCATGAGGTCCAGTAGGGAATGATACAAAAATTTGAACTGAACGGAAAAAAGCATCGCAAATAAGCAACGCAAAAAGGCAAAGCAAGTTTGAGTAAGTTGCAATATCAACCTGTGATGCTCCTCCACAATTGGAACTACACGCCATTATTGGCTGGAGTCTCAAAAACTTCACAGCCGTGCTTTGGTGAATATATTTTTTTTTAAATCATAAAATAAAACAGCTGCAATTCTAAAAAAGTGAAATAAAGTTTATTATCTTGATGAAATTTGTTTTGTTTGCAAAAATCTGGATTTGACAGTGGTGTCTGTTCGAGCCTTTCTATATTCCTGCATAAATATGACACGTAAAACCTAGAGGTTCACATACTTCTGCCACTCACGGGTATTTCATATTGGATCATTTTGCATATAAATAAACGGATGTCCAACTATCTCATTCGTTTAAGTGGGATCTCGTTATTAAGGCATCCCATGTGATAGGCTGGGAGGCCTTGTGTTTCTCCATTCCTCTGTTCGCCTGTCCACCCAACGATTTCAAGGCGATATCTCAAAAAAGTCTTCGCCAATCCTCACCAAACTTTGCATACTCACTCCTTTGTTGTATTTCCAAAAGCCTATGGTTTTCAGGATGCTGCATTAAAATTTCATGGCTTTATTAGCGTTTCAATGTTCCATACGCCTAGGATGCCTCCTCTATTGAGCTATTAGCTCATCTTTATCTGGCGATGTTCCGGATCATAATTGTGCAGAAAAATATAGTAAATTCCACAAGGCTCATGAACTTTCAAGCCCCATTGTAAAATTAAGATATAACATACAGATGGTGTTATATAACGAACGCCCAAGGATTTTTATGTCATAAACTTCAGTCAAGGGCGAAGACACGACAGGCTTTATAAAGTCGTGATCATGAACAAAATACACAACACCTGCAAAACATACAGTGCATCATGAAGAATGTTTCTACAGATCACACCCTCTTGCCAGTGATAGGAACCAGGGTATTTGAGCTACCGCCCAGAGTCATGGCAGCAGCTCTAATCTGCCTTGATTTAACGAGATGGATTTTGTGGTGGTAAGGACTTTTTCCTGAACTCATACACATAGTTGCAAATGGCTTCCCTGGATATCAGATGAGAAGCTAGAAGAGCCATCATAAATTATAAAATAGCTTCATTACAAGATAACACCAAACATCAGCATTTCGGAGTAATCATAACGTTTATATAATGTATATCATAGTCCTATAATCCTCCATTTGCAACTGAAGTACATGGCAGACTGTCTTGTCCGGGTGCACCACTAGCAGGGGAAAAAAAATAAGAACTATTTGCACTATAGTTCCAGAACTCTCCGAGGGGAAAAAAGGCATCTTTGGTTTGCAAGAATTTCTACCTGAATGCAGGAACTGGAGCCATCATATTAAAAGCCCAGAAGTTGCCAAAACTTTAAAAGGTGTTACTATTATTATGATTTATTACACAAATACAGTGCTAGCATTATTGTACCCTTTACACCAGCTGCATGCTAATAAAGCCCAATTTCACACTTCAAGTCATTTGTTGCCTTCTGCAAGTGGCATGGCACTAGAAAACATCACACAATGGTGTTTGTTTGGAGTCGCCGCTTACGTGAAAAAAGAGCTTGATGGAAATGTTCTGCTTTGCTACTCATGCTGAGCTGCACCTGACAGAAATCAATCTTGCTTTGGAATCTGGAAGGTAAGTTAGCCATTTTGTAAAACTTCCTTTAGTCCAACCACCGTGTTTAATCGGACGGGTCATTCAGCCATGCTCGGTACACCAACCTCCACCCAACAATGTTTGGAATTAGAAACCAAACAATGTCAACCCAGCTCCTCTGAAGAATAAAATTCCCATAAAAGATTCGTTGGAGGAAATGCAAAGTTCCTTTTGTGGAAAACACTCTGACACTCCCTATACACTTGCCCAAGTTTCTGTAGTGGTAATAAGTCTTAAATTCGAACATTTCTGTCAAACTGTCTTGGATGGAAACAGGCCAAATGTTCCTCAGATGGAAAAAAAAAAAAATACCCATAATTCCTGAGTGGAACCGTAAACACACCTACACCGCAAGAGTTGCTGAGAACGGCTCTTCAGTGGAAACAGGTTACAGTCACTTTCAAGGTTTCTGGAATGGAAATTAGACTTTCTATAAGGTTGCCCAAAATGTTCCTGAGTTCTTCCAAAGGTTCCTCCTTCAGTTCTCAAGTTCCTGTACAAGTTCCTTTGACAGAATCATGCATACAGAACTTCAGACACTGTAAAAGGGGTTGGGATGGTGCCCGAAGTTCCTAAGTTTGTGGTGTGAGATGTGTCTGAAGTTCTACGAGTTGCTCTGGTAGAAACAAGGGTCTAGTTTGTGCAAGTTTCTGTGGTGGAACACCACAAGCATACAGTTCCTGAATCCCTGTAAATATTTGTGGCGGAGTACAGTTCCTAAGCAAAAGTTTATGTGATGGTAGGATGCCGAAAATAAATTCTTGAGTTCCTGTAAAAGTTCCTATGATGAAAACATGTTCATAGCTGAGAAGTTTGAGAGAAATCGTTCAAGGTGAAAACAAAAGCAAATGTCTATAGTTCCTGCTCTCCAGTGGGAAATGCCTACAGTATCCACGTTCCTCTAAAAATTTCACTACTTGACTAAAGTTCCACTAAAAGTTCCTCTGGGAAATGTACCTAATAGCCCAGAGTATGGCCTGGTATTCCATTAAAAAGCTTCAAGGGTGAAAGCAGGCCTACAGTTCCTGGGTTCTACAAAAGTTTCTGCAGTTGTGACTATTAACTGAGTGAAAATGAAGCGGAGGAAGAACTTTCCGAATACCAAGTCAGGAGGGTGTTACGGTACTGCGAAGGAAAATAGTGGTTAGCATGTCCGCCTCACAGCAAGAACATCCTGGGTTTGAGTCCCAGGCTCGGCCATTTCTTTGTGGAGTTTTCCCTGAGCTCGCGTGGGTTTCCTCCAGGTACTCCGGTTGCCTCTGACAGTCCAAAGACGTGCACATCAGGCGAATTAATTCCAAATTGACCCTAGGTGTGAGGGTGTGAATGGTTGTGTGTGTGTGTGTGTGCCATGCTGCAAAGGATTGTCAAGCTATTTAGGGTGTATTCCGCCTTTACCCAGAGGCGGCTAGTAGGATAAAGGGTTAGGCAAAATGATTTCCTCTGAAATGACTGATTTCACAACCAAAGTCCTTAAAATGGGTGTGATGTAGATTGTAAAAGCCTTCGAATAAGAGATTTGTGAAGTCACGCCATAGACATGTTGAAAGGTCAAACGGCCAGTATTTAAAAAACCTAACCATGCTGAAAACCTATTGTACAGCCCAGCATCATCACCGTCCTAAAGGCTTGACCTTCTGAGCCTTGTTTACTGTCCAAATGTCTGTATTCCCTCCGATGCTGATTCAGCTCGGGAGTCTGTAAGTAGCTTACCTCCGCCTGAAATGTGACATTTAAAGGGCAAAAATCCTCTCAGCAAATAATTAGATGCTTACACTTGTGAAAAGCTGTTAATTGCTCCGTAAATTGATTTTTATACAATATCATGAATTTTATATAAAATAAATAAATAAATAAATAAATAAGTTGGATGTATTTCTCACTCAAACGTTGCATCATTAATAAAGGCCGAGCCGGCCGCCTTGCTCAGAAAGCCCAACAGCAAAATATCTGAATCGTTGCTAACCGAGGTTTATCTTTTCTTACCTTCACAAAACACATACTGTACACACACGCATTCGCTGTGCTGTCTACGCCACGATACCTCGACGGAATGTCCGGAGATCTGTGCTGTTTCTACGCAGGAGGGGTACATGAGTACATGAGCAAAAAAATCCCAAGATCCATCACATGCTTGACTAAAGTTACATCAAACACTTCGCCCTGAGAGACTGTCAAAACTAGAGCATGTGGACGCACAGAAGGATGCGTGTCCTTCGGAGAGGCAGATCAAAGGGTGAAAAAACCCGCTCACACCTACTGGCCTCTGCAACCCAGATAAAACATTTATATCTGACTTCACATGCCAGGCGCATCGCTTTTTTAAGGATTGTGTAACAATTTGTAGCTTTTGGCCAGCAACAGTGCTCCGTCTCAGCCCTGGAACAGCATCTCTAATAAAGAGCCATTTCTTAAAGACGAGGCTTTTCGATGGTCAGCAAATTTCTTCAATTTCAAAGAGTTTTATAGAATTTACAACCAAGTCCTCTCTTTACTCATTTAGAAGTTTCAAATAAACCAAGCACGACCGAATTTTAACCAAGTCAGCACAAACAAGGGCACTTAGAAAGCGCAAACCTCTACCAAGCCCAGCGGTAAAATCCACCTATTTTACAATGTTAGGGAATCCTTTGAAAAGATTCCTGGATCCGGAATTCGATCTCCAAAAACTCATGGAGTCTTTCCTTATTTACAGCCCCGCCCCTCGTAGAAGTTTAGCTAAAAGGGAGCTACCTTCAGAACCGGAAGGGTGTTACATCCATTCATGTTTGGTCGTGGTAAAAATTACTGTAGGCCAAGCGCCGGAACAAGCCAAATGTAATTCACTGCAAGCTTTAGTAAAGGCATCAGTGAGGCATACATGGTCTGCCGAATGTTACCGTAGTTTTCTGTGGTGGTAAAAATGTACCTGGAACAGAGACTGCCACGTACACAATGCCGTTACCTCCGGTAGACATGACGGCTGCGACGTATGCAGTGCAGACGCCCACTTTTCTCAGGCAAGGGCACATTTCCTCCACCCATATTTCTGCAAGAGACCGCCCCCCAAAATCCACCGGAATGGTCAGCAACGGTTCTCAAGTAGAAACCGGTTATGCGAGACCTTAACATTAGGTAGCACATTTTCCCAGAGGTAGGTTCAAGGCTAAAGAGGTTCGCTTAGGAAGTTACGAGATTTCACGAACTATTAGAAAACTTTATTTTATTTATCTGGATTAAACGGTGACTTGATGACGTGGCTTTAAACTCAAAACTAGTTCGGAAAAGAACGTCCGAATGCGTAAACTTCACATAATGGTGATAACGTTGAAACCTTATCACTACAGAACACTCGGAATTGTTGCAACCATAGCCCTAAAAGTAAAAGGTAAGGTCTGCTGAGCTTTTTTACACCTGAGCCTACCGGATCATCAGG
>JBCNYH010000022.1:33736372-33743872 GCA_039654325.1 Tandanus tandanus | reverse complement strand
GGGAGAGCAGCACCAGGCTGTTTATGATGAAGATTTTTATTTATTTTTATAGACACCAAGCCAAACGTGATTTGCAGCCGGAGTATGGAAGCGCGTTCGGTGTTCCAGAGATCACATGGAGCTTGAGTTCAAGTATCCACAATATTTCTGCAGTATTTAGGATTTTCTTCTGTATTTATGATACGCAGAAAAGCCTGTAATTCAGTCCATAACATAGCAAGCTAGCAAATCGCTAACAGGTTTTATAAAGGTCTGCTAGGTCAACTCCCTCCAACATGATGACATTACCAGAAATGGCAAAGCTGCGTGACGTGGACTGCGCGAGATAAAATGGGTGATGAGGATCCGATCCAGCGGACCCTGACCTGGAGAACCTTGGCTGGGAATGGACCTCGTTTATTTCCATTCACTACAAACAAGAACCCAGAAAATGCTCTTCAGCAGTCAAGGTTTTTCCTGGGACTCACTAGTCTCTCAGTAGCCTTGAGTCAATTACTGCAAGAAAAAGTTGTACACTTTTTTTTCATGTATTTTGGTAGCATTTACAATTTATTTTTAACCATTAGCAAATAAATCCTAGGATTTATCCATTTGTAGTCAGAATTAATATTCACTTCTATTACCTCAGCTATAAAATGTCATTTTCTCTCTTTCATCTTAATCCATAGGATGTGAACATGTACCGTCCTCCATCCTGTCCACCCTGAAGACCTTCCATAGTGGAAAACGGAAAGTTCCATCCGCACCAACATTCTGACACTGGAGACTCCTTCACCGTGTCAATCATTCATTTATAACTGTTTATAATCTGTACAGTATCAGGCGTCAACAATAAACAATCGTGTTACCATAGAAACGATAATATATAACAGTTAGTGCATTTGCATAAACCTGAGATTTGCCTCGCAGCTGGAACAAATTCCAGAGCTGCTCTTAGGGAAAATTCTGACCACTTTTCTAGCCAATCAAATTAAAGGACAGTGTGGTTTAAAATAGTTAGCTAGCATTTCTACGTCTAGAAATTCAACTGGATGCATTTTTAATCAATATTTACTTTCAGTAAAGACCGCCCCTTTACTAAAGCCCTAACATATATCACACACGACAGGAAAATATAAAACACTAGGCAAATTCCTAGGACAGTTGTGGGCGTGTTTATATGTGAACGCAAACTACACAGCTTTCAAATCCGCCTCACGCAAACCGACGCCAGTCTCTTTTTTCACTCTGCTAAATACATACGAGGAAAAAACAAAACAAAACCAAAAAAAAAATAAATAAAAAAAAAATAAATAAAAAAAATCACAGGTTATTTATGAAAGAGGCTGTTCGCTCTTTATCCCCGCTTAAGGATAATCCCACTCTCACTCCGCTTAATCCTACTAGGGTCACGGGGAGGCGGGTGCCACTCTCAGCCAACAACGGGCAACATTGGGTTCACCCTGAAGATCTCGCCAGATCATTGCATTACAACACACACAACCATTCACACTCACACCGGGGGCAATCTGTTAGCCAGTTAGCCTAATGTGCATGTTTTTGGACTGTGGGAGGAAACCGGAGTACCTGGAGAAGACCCACTGAAAAAAACTATAACATGCAAACGCCACACAGAAACACCTGAACCAGGAAATCTAACCCTTCTTGCTATGAGGCTGACGTGCTAAACAATACCCCCGGAAAAAAAAATGCTATTATATTTAAATTATTTACAATTTAGTTTGGGTTTCCTCCCAAACGCCAAACTCAAGTGCACAACAATAAATAGAACATGAACTGCAACTAATCCAAAGCTGTAAACATCCCAACAAGACCTAACAACCGTCTGAACTCGACCCCTGTGTACAGAAGCAGCCCTTTTTCAATAGAACGGAGCAAATTAAAACTAACTAATAACGAATGAATGCAACATTAAGCAGAATTATAGACGCTTTAAAAAATTATGACCCCCTCCTTTAGCTGATACAGTAAACAACTTCAGACCTCAGCTGCTTGGCTGCCGTATTATTGATCAAATAATAAAGAGTTGGACATACAACTTCTTCAAACCCCTGAATAGAAAAGTAAAGCCAAAGTAGGGTCATTACTTCTATCTGTGGCGTTAGATAGAGGCGGTTGCTAAGGCGAGATGAATTTGGCTCATATATTACACCTTCCTGTAGGACGCAGCTCCATGGAGTGCAAAGCAATCAGCAATACACAGGAGTAACTTTAGCTTTATCGGAGAAGTAAAGAGCTAACGAGATCAGACAACAAGCTAATCTACAATCAGTTTTCATGACTCAGTACCAAACAAAGCGAGATAATAGAAAAGAGAGAGCCGAGTCCAGGCCAACTCTATCCGTCTTACCAGCCTAATGTTCTTGGACTAATTTGGCACAACAAGCTAATGTTCTGCCTAATGTTCTGGGGCTCATTTAGCTTACAAATCTAACAATATTGTAGCATTCATTTACGCGATAAAGATCAGTAACCTTCCGCTTAAAGATTTAACCGTCGTGCACAATTTGAGCTTCATCATAAATCCATCGTAGCCAATGACGCGAATCAAGGACTTTTAAAGAACCTCCGAAGGTTGAGTCAGCGATTAACAAATAGACCCAGTGCCCTGCATTCGATGTTGTAACGCATTTCCATTTCTCAGTTTCCCGAAAGCGTTTTAAAGCTTCTTTCACAAACAACCTGCGTTTTTTTTTTTTTCGTATACGAATTTAGCGTTGCTACGACAGAAGGGAGGCAGATTTGAAAGCTGTGTGGTTGCATTCACATATAAAAGTGAGGATATAGGTCCGGTTTACAAGTCAAATTGTACAATGTTTATACGAAAGCGATACGAGGATTGAAAGATAAAAAAAATCCTCGTACGATATTCCTGTGAGATTCAGATGGCGTATGGCTCAAGCTAACACTGTCGTAAAAATGTTGTACGATTCACGCGGGTATATAAGAAAGTCCCCTGGGTTTAATGTAGAGCTTAAACAGGGAAATTGTAAGAAAATCATTCTGAGCACACGAGATGATCAAAAAAAAACAAAAAACGTATAAAATTCGTATATTTATCGTAACACAGCTGTAGGATGTCGTCTAGGGCACCGCACAACAGACCTATAACATAAATCTGACATGAAGAATTATCTGCGAGACAGGCGAGGATCTTTTCTTGATAAGGGTATTTTTCGTAGCACAACAGGTAAGTTTCGTACGATGCTTAGGGCTGATCACACTAGAGGTGCGACAGAAAAGCGACTGACATGAATGGCAATTCGTGGCTGTCGCTTTTCATTCTCAAATTTGTCACGCAGCATCGCATTTTGGTCACCTGGTTCGTGAACTCATCGCAAAATTTTCAAACAGGTTTAAAATTTCCACGAATGCCGCAAAACAAAGCTCTGACGCGGAGTAGCCTCAAACTCTTCTCGAACAGTCCGCGAGAAGGTCTCAAAGTTGTCGTTTTGCTCGCTTGTTTTTCGTTCGCAAGAAAAAGCGGCAAGTTGGAGACTTCCATGCGGAAAGCTTGAGACCTGCTGGCTTCTGCCATATTCTGTATATTTTGTCATCATTCGTATTTTATTCAGTTTGTTCAGGCTAATAACGCGCGGATAAAAAGTGAATGGTTTGAGAACAAAAAGCAAACAAAACACGACTGATTTACAGCAGGAGATTCGCTTTTTTCCGCCAAACATCCGCAAATCAGTCGCAAAAATCGCCATGCAACCTTCTCGCCACTTTCGCACGATATACGCATTAGGGAGCTGCAAAACATCTTGACGCGGATTTCAAAAATCGAAAAAAAAAATCTATTCGCATCACTCGCTTTGCTATCGCACCTCCACTGTCACCCCCTCAGGTAAGGAATGAATGAATGAATGAACACAAACTCCTTTCTATTCCTTTACTTTCTTCCTGGCTCCAATTACTTTGTATAAAACAATGAGTAACAACCCCCTCTCCGAAGCGTCACAGTACTGTTCTGGCGCGTTTTTGCTCCACTCCACTGAATGACACTTGCTGAATAAAATATTTATGAAGAAGTATATTGTTTTAAGACGCCTAGAACTGTGAGAATGTATGAAATATTGATAAGCCACACTGTGCCTGTTGGAGAAGACGCAGCAGAATCATCGTTTAGGACGTCGAAATCCCTCCTTCTGTCTGATGTAAATTAATTAGGATCTCGTATTACACCCGACACCGTCGTGATTAAATAAACGCTGACTGATGAGCTTAATTACGGCGCCACGAATGGAAATGCTTTATTGGATAATTGAAAGCTTGATTAATAAACCTGATTAGAATGGATATCTTCATCAAAAGGAAGGAGGTGTTTGTCAAAGCAAGCGTCGCCAGACGAACACCTGAAATTGCCGACTGTTGCTCGAGCTGCGACGCTACGCAGACCTGCTTAATGATGCGCAGCACAGGGACAAAACCCATCAAGACAAAGTGACTTTCAGCTCGGTGACGTAGACTCGGAGCACACCGATCTATTCGGAAATCAATCTGAAATCTTCTTCATGGCCTACGACTGGCAGTGATGGAAGGTTATAATAGATTGGTGTTGAAAGTCAGGGCCGGGGTGGGAACACGAGGAATAAAGTTAGTGACTGAAGCAGAAGAAATAAAAGGATCTGTGAGGAAACGGATGGAGAAATTGAGGTTTTTAGCCTCGTGTCTCGCTTCAGAGACGATAGCATGAAAAACAGAGTGTACGCACTTAGAAATTCATCCACAGCCAAAAGCACAACAACGCAATCCAATCCAAATACCAAAGCAAGGCCCAGACAGAAACACCTCTTTAGTAGTGTTAGACTCCATCTAATTAAAAAAATCAATAAAATTTTTTTTTTTTTAATTCTCATTTTTACAGGAACCCTAAATTAATATTATTGTAAATTTTTTATTGTAAACAATTTTATACGTTAATCTCATTTTATATTATTTTATTGTAAATTTTAATGCTATTCTTTACTGCATTAATTTTTGTCTTTTTTGTGGTTTTATTTTTAACTACATTATCTTTTTTAAGTCTTACTCTTATTATTATTACTAATATTATTATTATTATTTAGTACAAGTAGTAATAATAGTAATAATAATAGTAATAATAGTTGTCGTACTCTCAATAGTGGTAATAATAAAATTTATAATAGTAATAGCGGTAATAGTAAGCTTGGTAATAGTAGTAATAGTAATTGTAGTACTAGTCATTCATTCAATCATTTTCTAAGTCGCTTAATCCTAATTAGTGTCGCGTGGAGGCTCGTGCCCATCTCAGCCGTCTTTGAGCGAAGGCGGGGTACACCCTGAACAGCTCGCCAAGCCACTACAGGGCCATCACACTCACACCTAGGGGCGATTTGGAACCGCCAATCAGCCTACTGTGCATGTTTTTGGATTGTCGGAGGAAACCAGAGTACCCGGAGGAAACCCATGCAAGCATGAGGAGAACATGAAAACTCCACACAGAAACGCCCCCGAGCCCAGGAATCGAACCCGGGACCTTCTTGCTGTGAGGTGGACGTGCTAACCGCTGCACCACCGTGCCGCCCTGGCAGTACTAGTAATAGTAAAAACAGCAATATTATTATATTTAAATTCCGGTTTTCACGAAGAACTTTTAATGTTTAACGTAAACATACTTTATGCACAGTAATTTATTTCAGTACCCAAAGTTTTATTCGGTGGTCTACAGCATTTTAAAAAAAAATTTTCGTAGCACGACTTCATAAAAACACAGAAAAAAAGGTTCACTACGAACGTGTGTTCAGTCAATACACAACACATTTTTCATTTGATTTGCCTTTTAAAGCGATTTGTGCCTTTTTCTTTTTAAATAAGAATTTCAATTTGTTCTCAACATATTTGACATTTTTGAAAGCCTGATATGTTGGAATTTCTTTGTACACCACTTTCTATTGCCAATCTCTTTTCCCCAATTTTCCACCGAGCAGACTACCACACTTTCAGTAAAAAATAGGATTTTTTTTAAAGAGCAAGTTAAATAAATAGCATGCATCAGGCACAGGGCTGTTTTAAGATTCCAACAGATTGGATTCACAGTTTACTGAATCTTCCGCTGATATGGAGATTTATTATTTTATTTTTTTTATTTAATATGTGTAATGGAGTGTGTAACCACTCAGCAGCACCAATTCCTCTGATATGGATAACATAATAAAGGAAGTTTTATAATGTAACTTTGGTTTTTCTAGAATTGCCTTGCTGTAGTTTAATAAAGAATTTATTAATTAATGTTACACGGCTTTATTTTATTCGCTTTCGTCAACTTACATAATCAGAAGCGTTTGTCTGTAAATTACACACACACACATAACAGCTTTGGCGATTTGTAACATAACCATTGCTCGGGCTAATTCTCTCTTTTTTTTTGCCCTGAAGGTTCATGATCTGTCCATAGTGTTTTGCTATGCTCTTTCTGTAAGTGGCAGCCTCTCTACACACTGCCAGACAGACGTACTCCAGCAGCTCTCCAGCCTTATCAGCGCAGAAACACACACATTCATTAGACACTTCTAGATTTCCTACTGCAGCGCTAATCAGCCGCGACGTGTTCACCCTGGCGCTTTGGATTGCTTTGCGCAAAATTCCCACTCAAGTGCACGGCTGAAAGACAAACTATCAAAACACAAAGCGAGGGAGAGCGAGAAAGGAAGAGTGAGGAAGGGTAGAAAGAGAAAGTCGCATGATCCTTTCTTCTTTCAACTCCTCAGGCTCTTTATTCAATCTGTCACAGGGTAAAAGGAATTAGAAGAGAAGACGAGGGCAGGGGAGAAAGGGAGAGAGCCCTCCAAATTGTCCTTTGCGCCTTTACACTATCTTAGGCTAATTACAGCCTCAACTTTCCATGATTCCCTATGGATAGAGTCCTTGTTTGCATACATTCTTCCTCCAAAGTATTAACATGCACTACTGCATGTTCTTTGTATAATTCAGCTCAGTTTGCTCCTAAACACACCACAGAGGAACGAAAGCTCCAAACAGTTTGCTCATTTCTAATTTGAAGAATGCAGTGATTAGTAATTAGTGGAGGAGTCGCTGAGCCAGGGCTTTAAACCATGATATACAGTACAACATTAATAAACAATATGCTTAGTCAGCTTATAAGGAGTTCAGTCTCCATATCAGCAAAGTATTAAAGAACTCTTTTCAGACGTGGCTGGCTGCTTTTGAATTGGCTTCCTTTCATCAGGATATCAGGGCCTACATCAGAGCCTGCATCAGTACCAAAGCTGACAAGATTAAGGGACTAGATAAAGTAAGAATCACAGGGCTTAGATAAAGGAACTAGAATAGAGCGTGAAGATTTGAGTGCCCTAACAAAGAAGCAGAACAGAAGGTTTCGGGAAGAGTACTAGACCAAAAGGGGACTTGAATAAAGGGTGAGGACCCGAGGGTCTTGACGAAGGGTGAGGACCCGAGGGTCTTGACGAAGGGTGAGGACCCGAGGGTCTTGACGAAGGGTGAGGACCCGAGGGTCTT
>JBCNYH010000022.1:33701598-33717039 GCA_039654325.1 Tandanus tandanus | reverse complement strand
CCCCCCCCCCCCCCCCCCCCCCCCCCCCCCCCCCCCCCCCCCCCCCCCCCCCCCCCCCCCCCCCCCCCTCTCCTCCCAAGATGTTTTAATAAAGATTTATCAACTTTTACATAATAGGTAGATTTCCGGCTTCCACTGACGACTCCCTCCCAGATCCATCCGAGCAACACAGACTGAACGACGTGGGGAAAAAGTCGGCCAATAAAAACACCCGCATGTGCGTGAAGGGGGGGGCTCGGCCATCCAGATCATAAACATGATCGTAACGATATCTGAAATAATAACCAAGCCTCATAAAAACCTCCCAGTCTGAAATGAATTGTGACACCACCAACCACACACACACACACACACACACACACACACACACACTTCATATTTTGTTTAATTTTACATTTTATACACACTGCAAGCTTTGGTGCGGCTGTGAGCTTTGTTTGGGTTCAACATTTGTTCGCTACACACCCTGAAGCCTGTGTGTATGAGTGTGTATGAGTGTGTGTGTGTGTGTGTGGTCGTAGTGAGGGAAACAGAGAGAGAGAGAGAGAGAGAGAGAGAGAGAGAGAGAGACTGATAGAGTATTTTACCAAATAAAAGGGCTGATATTGTGCGGCGTGGAATTGCTTTAGTACTCGTCCCACAGCCACACGGGCAGAACGGGAATCAGTTAAGCTGCCAGGAAATGAATGCGTGCGCGCGTGTGTGTGTGTGTGTGTGTGTGTGTGTGTGTGTGTGTGTGTGTGTGTGTACACACAAGTGTGTGAGTGTGTGTGGGAGATAGAATGAGTGCAAACGAGAGAGAGGGACAGGTGTCAGTGATAAATGGGTAATGGAAGTGAATTTGCACACAGCTGATTTACGATATTCACAACAGGGAAATTTTGTGTGTGTGTGTGTGTGTGTGTCATGCCGGTTTTACCCAGCAGGACCCTCGTGGAGAGTAAACGACAGGATTTTCGCTGTCATACAGGAGGACAGTGTGACTACGGACAAATCCAGAACGAGGAAAACGTCCTCCCCTTTTCGTGTACACTTTTAGCCATGCTAATATGCTAATATGCTAATCTGTGTTTATTTCTTTTGCAGGGGTGACAGCCAGCGCGAGTGCTATAGGCCCAAAGATTAAGTGTACTTAGAGGAGATGTATGAAAGAGAAATCTTAATTAAGCTCATTAGGAAGAGACGTTTGGTGGGGGGGGGATTCATGACTTGCACTGAATTTTTAAGCAGATTGTTGCAATACGGCTTCGAGTCTGGAGAAGAAATAAATCTACTCTACCCGTCACCTGACTCGAAACCACCGGCGTCAAACAAAGCCAGAGCTTTTAAGATTTATGATTATAGTACATTCTTTGCATCAACTATTACCATGAAATGTAGAGCCAACCTATTTCAAGTAAACAGCCAGCCGTTTATGACTCCGGAAACACTGCAAGTTAGCTCGTCACCGTCAGGCACTGTCAGAAAAGAAAAGCGGATAAAGGAAAAGAGGACGAATAATATGGACATCCAGATTTCATGGTTGCCCTTTTTTGAATAGACGTTGAGTGAACATACGACGGGCGGCACGGTGGCACAGTGGTTAGCACGTTCGCCTCACAGCAAGAAGGTCCTGGGTTGATTCCCGGCCTCTCGGCATTTCTGTGTGGAGTCTGCATGTTCTCCCGTGCTTGCGTGGGTTTCCTCCAGGTACTCCGGTTTCCTCCCACAGTCCAAAAAACATGGACAGTAGGCTGATTGGCTGTTCCAAATCGCCCATAGGTGTGAGTATGTGAATGGTTATATGTGTGTTGGCCCTGCGATGGCCCGTCGAGCTGTTCAGGTTGTACCCCGCCCTCGCAGAGTCGGCCGAGATGAGCGCCAGCCTCCCCACTTCCCTAATTAGACTTAGAAAATAAATGAATAAATGGTTATTCGGAAATTAAGTTATACGGCCCTCAGTGAAGATGAGTTTGACACCCCTGCTCTAAACATCTGTATCGAGTGTATGTCCCGTGTCGTACCCACCCAAGCTGTAGCATCGTCTACCAGCGTGATATCAGCTAATAAGCTACTGCGCATGAATGGATGGGGGGGCGGGGGTTGGTGTTGATGAGGGTGTAAGTCAGCAAGAGATGATGAGCGAGTGATTGTAAAGTTGTGAAGAAGAGCTGGAGAGAACCGTAGAGCGAGTGATTGAGTAATTGTTCATTGTGTGGGATCTGCTTTTATTTCAAGTGCAGCAATTTTCTCCGGTTTTCACATTTATTCCTGAGAGTCTATAAAACAAGCGCTTTTTCTCTCAATGATATTTAAATTAGTGTGGAACGTGCCTCTCTCTCTCTCTCTCTCTCTCTCTCTCTCTCTCTCTCACAGAGTTTAACAACTTCAAGCTCTTTGCTAAACTGCGGAAAAGCAATTAAGCTAATATTTCACAAACAAACCTCCGATACTCGTTATTACTCCTCACACCGAAGTGGATAGTTTTATTATACTTTTGAAACACTCATAACTTTATATTTGTTTATTTATTTTTTTATCGCAGCGGTACGGTGGCGTAGTGGTTAGCACGTCTGCCTCACAGCAAGAAGCTCCTTGGTGTGAGTGTGACTGTGAATGGTTGTGTGTGAGTGCTCCCCAGTGATGGTCTGGTGAGATGTTCAGGGTGTACCCCGCCTTCGCCGGGAGTCAGCTGAGATAGGCGCTAGCCTCCCCGCGACGTTGGTACGTCCTCCAGACCTCCATTTCATACTGAACCTTTTATTAGAAAACAACAACAGAATTCAAACGCAGTCCATATGCTTCATGGATCGTCAAGTAGTCCTCACGGAGGGTGTATAACGTTCTGTGTCCTCCCTCTTTCACTATGAATCAGTCTAACGATCCCCGAGCGCGATCTTCAACAGCCCAGGTTTAGGAATAATAAGGAAATAAAGAAACTACGTCTTTGCAAGATGAGCACTTCCTCTTGCAAGCATCATAGCAGGATGAGGTCACGGCACTTCTGGGAGCTTCCAAGACAGACGAGCCAATCAGATCTCAGCGCTGTCAGACGGCTGGAGAGAGGAAAATAATCTCATTTTGTGTCTTTATCTCTCATACCGCCATGTGCTATCTGTTTCAGCATCTATCTTTTTGCATTTCCCTCTGATCATGTGTCCAGCCTTATAGTACATGGAATTCATCTCTCTCTCTCTCTCTCTCTCGCTCTCTCTCTCTCTCTCACCATTTGCTCCATTAGTGAGAGCAAACGGAGTGAAAGCACTTAGTGTTGAGCAGCTTTTACTTCTGAATGGGTTCCACATAAATCTCTCTCTCTCTCTCAAACACACACACACACACACACACACACACACACACACACACACAAGTGAACTGCACGATGTTCCTCTTTGCTCTGCTTTATAATGTAAGGCATTCGCTTTCAGAAAACAGTTGGGCCAAATGGAAGATTGGCCTAATGGTGAGATTAAATTACACGACTCTCACCGCGCCTACAGCTACAATTTACAACCAGATCAGTCCGTACGAGGCTGTATTTGTCTGGTTGGCGAACAAAACTGGGACGCTCACAGAAGTGCTAATCCTCCTTGCGATGGAGTTTCGGGTTCATCGCAACTGTTAGCACGTCGGTTAGACTAAGAGAAAAATTACTGAATGAACCAGAAGAAGTAGAGTGTAAAGCATTCATGAAGTGTTGTGACATCACCCCTGCCACGTGGCAAGAATGAGCACAATACCGCCCTGCCTGCCGGGATCTGGTAAGAACTGGTACCGCGGACTTTGAGGAGTGATGCTTAAATAAACTGCCGGAGAAATGCCAGTAGGATCATGCGAGCTCCAACTTCCAGCCAGGATCATCCCCGGACATCCCCTGTCCACACTGCGACAGACAGTTCAGAGCCAGGATAGGCCTGACATCTTCGTACGCACTCGGCCTCTTACTGATGATGTGAAGGCGATGTCATCTGCACCAGCGAAGGACGAACTTCATATTTCAGATAGGCGTTACCGCCCTTATATGCCATCATCAGAGGGTGTGTAGGTCATGTGATACACTGGCGGATCATCATGACAGAGAGAGACAAAGTGGCAGAGGGACATGTAGTAAAGCTCCTGTAAGCTAAGTGGTCTATCACAATCTATGGGGCATCCCATAATAAATAAAAAAGGAACAAACGAATGAATGGCACCTCTCAAAATAGTACTGTACAGCTGTTTTATTAAGTCAATGATTGATTGGTTGATCGATTATGGGATGTAATGTAATAGGCAGACAACTCCGTGTCCCTTTGTCCTACAAACTCCGTGATACTGCAGACTGATTGACCTACAGCACTCTGTGATGATGTCACAGAGGGGGCGCTACCCCCGGGACATACCACCCATAGAGCTTTAAGCGCAACTTCTCTCTAGTTCTAGCTGAGGACACAACACAGTTCCCTTGTATGGCCTACAAAGTGCACTACATGCACACCATTCAGTATTCAGCAACAATTCATCTAAACACATTATTTACTCAAGTAATTACTATTAAATGCCATCTCTATCAAAATGACTCACATACACACTATACACAGCATTTCCTTAAAAGCCAGATCAGATAATTACAGTAAACATGGTGCTCGTTTAAAGATGGGCTTTGAAGGAAGGAACCAGAAATGCCCCCCTCCTCACTTAGAGTACGTTTTCCCCGTTTTCTGAGATTCTGCCCAAGAGCACTCATCGTTTTCAATCTATCAATCTAACGGCTAACGGGTATTTTGGGCTGTTGGCACTTTTAATGTAACTACAAAAGAATTTGGCAGAGAACGAGTCGATGCCAACGGAAAGTCATTCAAATGGGCTGCAGTTAGGACAATAAGTCTGACGAGATTTTTTGCCTCCCGCTTGAGTTCAGAAGAGATATGATTACAGATCCCTAAAACTTTATATTAGTCAGTAAGTAACTAACAGTACTTACTAACTCTATTACATAATAGATACGGTATAGAAAACATGGTGAAATCGGAAATTACACCGCCAACAGATTTCCGAGTGTCAAATATTCATATCTGGCTTCATTTATGGACCTAAAAGGAAAACTAATACGAAGCACGAGGGGTTAGGGTTAGGGTTAAGGCTAACTATACAGCGTGGCAACCCTGGATTTACACTGTGGCCATGATGTCTGCGATCTCTGCGATTCAAAAAGGTGTGGAGCTCCACGATTTATGATCACGCTTGGAGCACGATTGGGGTATAAAAAAGGAGGCAGGGTGCATCCAAGAGATGAAACTTAAAGGAATCGTGTTTCCAAGTTTATCAAGATCTGATACGCTCCATTAAGGTCTACTAGGAGATCACGGACACCAGTGTAAACCAAAAGTAAGTGACGTGCTTAGCGATATGCAGCAACACAGTCGTTTTATCAATACTGAGCAGCATTACTGAAGAGCCTCACCGAGAGCTCGGCAATAACGGCTAAGTGGAGATTTAAACTGTTCTCCCACACATACAAACACAAACACACACACACACTCACACAGCTGTAGCTCTAAATCCTTTTTAGTAGTGGGTGGGGTCAAGTCAGTGCAAGGTTGCTCATTTCCATAAACTGCCCTGCAGTGCGTAAATAAGTCAGCAACTCATCCACAGCTGCTCACTCAAACACGACACTCGACTGTCAGGTGGGAATTGAGTGACAGACAAGAAAAGACCACCAACCAAATGAACTGTAAGCCTGATGGATTTCCAGAAGCTCTACAGGCCACCGTCCTCTTCTAATAGCCAACGACGAAGGAAAGTCAGAATGTCTGGAGTAAAATTGCCACACAGCCCAAAGTCAAGTTATTGATTTAAAAAAACAAAACAAAACAAACAGAGATTTGTGCTTTCCTGGAGATTTAATTTGTTTTGCTGTGCTTGGATGGTTTCTGACCATCTAGAACAAAACGTTTTTTTTATTGCCTCAACACTTTTCTCTTCACATATCCCAGCATCAATTTATCGGGGCTAAAGAGTTCTTAGGGGTCAAGCATCCAGCAATGACCGAACAATCCATGCTAGTCTTAGGAATTATCTTCCTGATTTTTTTGGGTTATGGGCATGACCAATCATTCGTTTTCCGAATTCATCCTACTGGGTTCAGGGTTGGAGCCTATCTCAGCCGACATTGGAAGAAGGTGGGGTACACACCCCCTGAACAGCTCGCCAGTCTATTGCAGGGCCAATACACACACAAACATTCACAATCAAAATCACACCTAGGGGCAATCTGGAACAGCCTGTTAGCTTAATTTGTATGCCTTTGGACTGTGTGAGGAAACCCATGTATGCATGAGGAAAACATGAAAAACTCCACAGAGAAACACCCTAGCCAAGCTCAAGACTCAAACACAGGGCCTGCCTGCTGCGAGGCAAACATGCTAACCACTACTCCACCGTGCTGCCCTGGACATAAACACTTAACCCTTAACATCGACCACTGAGCTGCCACAACCTTACATTCATCTCTGTCAAGTAAGCCTCTGGACAGACTTTGATTTCTTGGTAATGAGTCAAAATCCTCAACCAATAACCTACCCCCACTGTTCCCGCTCTACCATGTGAACCCGTCAATTCTGCTGTCATGGTTGTAGATCCTTGATACTTAACTACAGAGCTACCTCTGTTACATTCACCTCATGGTCAACTCTAATTTCTTGGCCAAGGGTGTAGTTCCTTGATCCTTAACCATAAAGCTGTATTACATCCGCTACCAAACTGACCTCATGGTGGGCTCTGATTCTTGGTACCTCACGGTAAACTATGATTTCTTGGCCATGGCTGTAGCTTATTCAACCTGAACCACTTTGATTTCTTGTTTATAGGCCTTGGTTATAGGCCTCAAGCAATGAACTTCCCCCATTGTTTTTCCACTCTACCAAGTCTAGGTCATGGTGAACCCCTCAATTTCTTGGTTACGGTTGTAGCTCTTTAAGACTTGACCACTTAACTACCTCTGTTATGTTCCCCTCTGCCAAGTCTACCACATGATGAACTCTGAATTTCTAGGTCATGGCTCTAGCCACCGGACTACCACCATTACGATCACCTCTACCAATTTAAACTTATCCTGCACTTTACACATTTATGGCATTTGGCAGACATCCTTGTCCAGAGTAACTTACTTTATTTCTTTTTTTTTATACAACTCAACAACTGAAGGTTAAGGGCCTTGATCAAGGTCCCAACAGTGGCAGCTTGGTGATACTGGGGCTTTGAGCCTGAGCCTTAACCACTGAGCCACCACTGCCTTTCTTAGTCATGCAAGTAGTGCTATGATCCTCAAATACTAATCTACATCCCATTTATCCCGCTGTACGAAGTCTTGCACGCGTTCAACTCTTAATTTGTTGAATTCTCAATTATTAGTGCTTACAGGGCATGACGCTATGGAACTCTGAATCTAATATGACGCAAGCCTAGTTTTGCCTTCTTCTGACAACACACCGGAGAAAACGTTTGCATTACTGAGGTTACCACCACCTACAAAATTGCACATTTTCCAAACCAAATGGATTTGCTGGGTATTCTTCTTTCAATCTGGATCTTGCCAAATCCTACCAGATGACTGATGGCATGTATTCAAGGCAAGAAAAAAAATCATGGTTTGAAACCCTACAAATTGACTGACTTAGTAAGGAAGCAAAAGATCAACTCCTTGGATGAATTGCTTTTGGATATAGGTTACATATTTTCACCACCGCAAGCAATTAAACTGAAGTGCCATGATTGCTTGCTTGTAAGGCCAGGCTCAGACACTCAGAGGCCAAGATAAATATCTCCTCATATAAATGCCACCGTGCTCAAGCTATAAATTTAACGCCATTTAAGAAGTCATAATAATATGTAGGGATAACTTAAATGTCAAAGCTAGAACTGTGTGCTCTGACCTTTTTCAGGCGAGGGGATGAAGTATTCCGGGTTATATGGGTGCTGTCGGAAGAGGGTGGACAAAAGTGATAATTTGGTCATGTTTAAAATGTGACACTCCATCTTGGCTAGCATGTAGCTGGTATTGAGTGTCTGAGGAATCGCGGTAGCAAGCCTTGAAATTGATGCAAAAATCACATTTGCAGAAGTTAAACCAAACATTCTGAATAAAGGTCCATTTCCTGTACTACAGTTTGCATAAATAACCCTAGAGACAGTAAGTAGAGCATCAATTATTACCTCCTTACAAGTCTAGGTTGGCCTGACCCGATTTGAGCAAATGGGACTGTCTTTCAGTGACTGAGAATATTGTTACAGCGCCTGTGTGTGTGTGAGAGAGATTTGCTATCCTAATTAGCTTTATTAGTCTTCACTGCTGAACCTTACTGTGCGCTAGCTCAACACACTCTAAAGACAATCACAATCCATTTCCAAACTCATCTAATGAGATCCATTTAATAAAGCAGGAAAGCAGCATGACATCCTTAATTTCCCGAAAACTTCCCAATGAAAGTTGGAGTACTTCCAGTGTGAGTCGGTTAGACTCTGACTAACCCTATGCTCCAGTTGGAAGCTAATGTTCTTATAATCTTACACTTAAACATTCCAAGTGGGTTTAATTGTTGGCACACTTCGAAGTGAGGTCATCACCGCATGATTACTGTAAAGTGTGGCTGTAGTGTAATGCAACCCAGCTGTTATTGATAAAACACTGCAGTGTTCTCCCAGTGGCTGTATGGGTTTCCTTTAGGTTTTCTGGACTTTTGGAACCACCATTTCGTAAGGTCAATAAATACAAATTGATAGATGTTTGATGGTACAGGACAATGTGAGGACACTTCAGGTTCCCATCACAGGTCACTTAAGTCTAACTGTGAAATTTCCCATGCAACTGGCAGACCACTTAGTGGTGCTACACTCGGGGCCAGACTCCATGTCTCTCTGTATCTTTGTCATGACATGACCCACACACTCTGTGACATCAATCTCTGTAAAGATGTTGCAGAGAGGACATCACCACCCTGAGACATTCCACCCACAGAGCTTTACACTTTCTTCCACTTTTCCTGATGATGTCTGCAGTGGGATAACATCAGCCAGGTAGCATCCGCCAGGTCCTCTCCACCCCTAGCCAGACGTTAAAGCTCCACCTGGAGAACCATAGGTCTTACCAATCCAAATATGAGGTATAATTCTTCTGGCAGGTCTTGGGTCTGCAACAATATCTCCTCCATCCAATGGGAGACGCCTGATAAAACTCTACCAAGAACTGACCAAGGGGTATCCTTGAATCCATAAGAAGCCCAAAGCACCACAACTGACTCCTTTTCAGCTGAATCTACTCTGAGTAAGGAACTCCTGGATCATGGTATCCCATCAGCTTATCATGGGGAACGCTGAGAAGAAACACTCTTTCCACCACTTGCAAACTTATTTGTGCACTGCTTGAAAACGTGAACCCAGGACTGACCGATAAACAAGAAGCTTTATCCATGAAATGAGTTCCTGCTTCAGCACTACCTACAGATCAATACAGCAACTGTAACACTCTGACTGCACATCCAATCCTTTATTCGAATCTCACATTCTCTCTCGTCCATCGCTCATGAATAAGATCCAAGACTATTTTGCTCTGAGTCCTGACACACTTCACTGTAGTTCTAAGTGTCCTGATCAGGTTCTAACTGTTGGTACCTCAAATCATAAAGGCGGCGGGATCCAGATCATGGAATCTGCAATTGTGAAGCCACATCTATGTTTTAAGACTCCTGGTGTACTGCAATACATATTAGGTTATCAGACTTTTTTTTTAGTAGCCTTCCACTATGATATCACCAGTCACTAATAGCTGAAACACTCGATTAGGGATCTTGGCTCTTATTTATAGACCACTCCTTTATATCATTTCCCTCTGATTGCTGAAACACACCACTGTGAGGTCATTTTGTTCGAATTGCTGGAAAACTCCATTCTAGGGTCATTCTTTTCCCTTAGATTTCAGCAAGACTCCATCATGAGGGCATGTAGTTTTCATTGCTAGATCAGACAACCTTAGGAACCTTCAGAACCGTGAAGGCTGTGGTCTGGAACACAGAGACATAATGAGCTGTTAGAGGGAAGATGTATTCACTCGCTCAATTCCTCCTTTAAAATGTTTTGCGGGATGTCAAACCATGAAGTGATGCTCTACCGGGGGCCGGACTCCAGCGTGTCACATGACCTACACTCTCTGTCACATCATCTACTGACTGCAGTACCGACATTGTGATGATGTCACGGAGAGGAGTACTACCACCCTGGGACATACAAACATCAGAGTTTTACACACTGCTTCTAGTTTAAATTTTTGGGATTCAAGCCCCAGTACCACCAAGCTGCCATTGCTGGGCCCTTGAGCCTCAACTGCTCAGTTGTATAAATGAAATTAAAAAATGTAAGTCGGTCTGGATAATGGCATCTGCCAAATGCCATAATGGTAAATGGTAGTTTTTAAAACAGTTAGTAGTAGGTAAATAAGTCAAAAGGCAAAAATTTGTTTGCTCTGGGACTGTGGTAAAATGTCTGGTTGGTTATTCGCCAAGTAAAACTGCCTCTTCTTGGAAAAGTAGGCAGTTTCATGGCCATGATTATTGATAGAAGCTAAAGGTCTCCTTTAAACAAGCCCATTCACTTATTAGGTAAATTAAATAAACACGAAATACAGTGTCATCTCTTGGAAATTAAATGGAATCGGCTCTGATGTCTTTCTGAAACCGTTTGCTTACTCCTGTACGTGAGTGCCAACGACCCTGCCATGGGCACGATAATATCTGTAAACATCTTGAGCTGAGTAAGAGTGCAGAACACTCGATCTTGGACTTTTCTTTCTACTAATGGGAGCTGCGCTGCCAAGTCATCATGCATTTGCAATTCCACTGGTCAGTTATTGCAAACTGACACAGAACCAAAACAAGACAAAGCAGGTGAATAAGAGATACTAAGCTCATGAGCTGGGGTGCAGGAAACCTTAGTATTCAGTCAAAATGAACTGCTAACGGAAGAGAAAACACGAAGGATATTCACTAGTGAATGGGAACCTTTAACAAATTACTCATTACTTTATTTACGTACACTCTTAAATGCTTCTCTGGGTTTCGAAGCCATTTTTGGCTATGAGGCAAGCGAAAAGCTTTTAAAAGTAATTCATTAGATGAAAAGTACCTTGGCCATTTTATGATCTTGTCCTCTTGAGCAAAGTGAATGTATTAAACATATCTATGTTTTGGGCCAGTACCCGGGCCATGATCCAGTAATGAATGCTTAATATCTGACCATTTGTTTTGTAGATGGAAATTTCAGCAGATTAGTTACCATCATATGGACATAAACAGTTTTCCATATCATTTTGTTTTTGTCAGGAATGTCTGATAACCCAGGCAGTGCAACAGAAATGTGTTTGCACGGTCGCTGGGATATCGCAAGCTCAAATCAAGATGACGCCACAGCCATGTGCGGGAGCCAAATTGCTGTCGGGGAAGTGAGAGGAATGGCATTAATGTCTTCCCTGTCAATCAGAGCAACACCCGTCAATCATGTTCTTTGGTGAGCCAGTGCACGCCTCACATACAAGCTCGTGGATTTCTCCAAAGTGTGCTGGCAAATGACTTAATTGGGAAGAAAATGGAGCCATCTATAGATTTATCTATTTCTGCAAAACAGGGGTGGAAATTTAAATCATTGTTCACTTCTTTCCTCCCTCGCTATTAACCAAAGGACTTCATACAGGCGCTTGCAGTAGATGACGCGCCCTTCGTCTTCTTGATAGAGCTGCATTTCCACTGATCCTTCTTCACGATAACTGTGCCAATAATTCTCAGCTTGCCGACGAGTGATCAATTCCAGCCCACCATTGCTCAAACAACGGCTATAAATAACGACAAATTTAGCATCGCCCATTAAATTGGACAGGTGCACGTCCAAGGGCAGCCAACCCAGCTGCCCACACTCGAAATCTCTCTCCAGTCATGTGGGCTATATCCTAATAAACCAGTCTGATTCAGTGCAGTTGCAGACCCATGCTAATTCGAGCATCTTTTCTACATTTTGTCCATCTCTCTGTGGAAGGACTCTTGCGCTAATTACCGTTTGAAAGAGAGCAAGACCGAGCGCAACTCCCACGCCCACTTAAAGATCTTATCTTGTTGGTAGCAAACAAAAGACATGGAATATATTGGACCCATTTATTTTCAATGTTTAGAAGCAGAGCAGAACAAGTCATTTCCATTTCTTTGAGTCTCTGCATCTCAGTAATCTCGTCTCCAGCTCTTTCTCTTCCATTTTTCATCTTGTTCTTTTATCCTAAGAGTGGAGTGACCGAGGCAGAGGGTATGAAAGTGTTGTGGCTCTTTCTGCTTCACAGCATGTCTGAATTAGATGCTTTCTGTAGCACAAGGAGTTCATGGAGCTACTAAAAGTAGTCTTAAGTGAAGGCAAGGCTAACATTGCGTCCTTGCAAGAATTTCTTAAATTGTACTGATGGAATCCAGTCATTCAAAAGACGAAACCCAATTTGGCCAAAAAAAGTTACATGAAAATGAAATAAAACCCGTCCAAACTCTCCTGTTACACAGAAAATAATGCATATATTTTCATTATTAGGTGGTTTTTACTTACATTTTCAAAGTTGCAATCTGCTAAAATCCTTTTTATAGGTTTAAAAAAACCGCCATTTGTCATCCGTTTTACTCCCGAGGGTGCGAAATCGCAATAGGACATGGATGCATCAGTTCCAATAAGGCAAAATAATGGCAAAAATAACAGTATACAGATATTAAACTAACAATTCAGATATAAACTAGTGAACTACTGAATAAAATAAGGCTTGACACATCTACACATAACACTACATAACATTTACATACACCAAACAGGCGTCTGCTCCTATACATGTCCCTATGGTATATAGTGCAGTACATTTAAAAGCACAACATTTCCGTGTTTACAGCTTCTCTGACGTGAATGACGTGTCGCTTTTCGCAGTACAACTTCAGATTTCAGATGAAGTAAAACTGGAGGCTTTTACGCCTCCATGCAAAAAAAACCAAAAAACAAAACGGCTGCAGTGACCCTGACCTTTGACCTCCAAAATCTAACCAATTTATCCTTGAGAAAGGTGGGCAATTACAGAAAATTTGGGGAAAATTCTTTAAAGTGTTTTTGAGGAAAAATCTTTCCAGGCATTCTTGAGATGTCGCGTTCACAAGAATAGTATGGACAGACGCACGGACGGACAGCCCATTACGAACAACATAATGCCTCCGGCCATGGCTATCGGTGCCATTGGTGCGGAGGAATAAAGATGCAGTGCAGCTTTGCAATGGACAGTCTTAGCTCAGCTTGCTAGCAATCTAGGAGGCAGGTTCTGGTCCTGGATGACCCCCTGCCTGGAACATTTTTGTGTTTTTCTTGTTCCCAACATACTTGATATAACTAATTCACTAATGATCAGCTCTCCATGACTTGACGTGGGTGTGATAGAGTAAAGAACGCACCAAAATGTGCAGGGCAGGACCAAGTTTGCGAAGTTCTGATGGTCAAATCGATGGCAGTATTAGCAAGCAAGTTGAGGCAGATCCGCTTGAGCAATGTATGCGGATCATGAGGTGAGGAACCTGGACAGACGGAAAGACTAAAGCTTCTTTCAGCAAAGCACTGGACACCAACTTGGGTTTACTTGTTTGCATAAGTGAACGTAGCAGCTTAAGCACGGTTTGCTTAAGAGCGCTACTGTATCATAGTGGCAAGGGTAATGGAAACAGATTTATCGACTAAATTATGCATGCCAACCAGAGCATGTCGAGCAGACTGAAGAATCCTGTGGGTTCACAAATGCAGGATTTTGAGCTGGGTGTCAGACGAACTCATCTGAAAACTTTCCTAACAAGCTTAGAAAGTTCAACCATCCTGATAGACGGCAGCCGAAAGAGTGCGAGGGACAGCAAGGGAGTGAAGGCAAAGGCGTAAGACGGTGCTAGAGCGGGACGCCGAAAGCACAGCACTGTCTTCATAAGTCAGGTTTCAGGAAAAAAAAGAAGCGCAATGAGAAAGCAGGAGTGACGAGGGGAGCGAAACGAGTGCGGCAGTGAGAGAGGGGCTGTCAGAGACCGACTCAAAGCCTACACAAGATGAAAGGCGGAAAACAAGAAACGAGTGCAGGAGAAGGTGGAAATGGAGGATAACAGCAAATCTAGGCAAGTTAAAAATAATTAAATAAATGAATAAACAAACTTTGGGCTGTATATACAGCTTCATTATCACAAGCAAAAACACTCCAGAACTGTCATGATCGTTAAAAGCTTGCATGCTAACTATATCTATCATCTGGACGTTTAACCTTGCTAGCGATTATAGCTAACTAACTTATTAACTTCTCTGATGGACAAGTGGACATCAGGTGCACAATGAAACACATCAGTGCTCCTGTTAACAGTAACAAACTGACAGGCTCCCATGATTGTGAATTCGAACCCAGGAGCACATGGGAGACAATAAGCTGAGCTCTCAGAGCGAAAGATATGGCGTACACTTGGTTCCCTGTTACTTAAAGCTATCACTAGCCAATCATGGCCATCTGGGAGCTCACACATATGAAGGGTGAGACAGTGCCTTCCTCTGAAGTATGTTACACCACCTCTAAATATGCATGAACAACAGGTCGGAAAAATGCTGACATCATGTGCCTTGGTGGAAACACGCACTTGAGCTCAACCCTCCATTGTTGGCTGTGGTTGCATGATGGGAAAACGTACTTAAGGGTGGGAACTGGCTACGGCTAAACTAGGGGGAAAACTTACCAGTGTTATTTATAAAACCAGCATTTTGAGAGTTGAAAATGACTCAAAATGCCATCTAGTGGTTAAAATCCTTCTGAACTTCGCAAATCATGAAAAGAACACTAACTGGGGGTGGGTGGACCCAACATGAGTCTGAGTCTGTGAAACGGATCCTATTTTTAAATATATATTAATCGAGACTCATCATCCAACTGCCACGCCCCCTCCCTGTCACGCCCCTTGCCCAGATTTTTAGCACTTTTCATAAATATGCCGTGGGTGGAGTCAGGCTTAAGATTACATCATCAACATTTATGGTCAGTATTATCGTTTTAACCAACTAACATGCGTATGGTGTCATGTGCTAAACTCAGAGTTGACGCCACATTCTCGGCTTTCTATCAGACGGAAATACAGAGTAACGGAGTAACGAGGTTTACTCTAGATGCAATTTAAAACTCCTAATTAAACACCACTTCCTACAATATTTGATATTTCTGTTGGCAGAACCCCCCCCCCCCTAGCAACACCACTGGCCCCCATGTGCACTAAAATGATAAACATCCTGGTCTTTTTACAGCTTGTAAATCTGTCGGGGGTTGTTCTGGCAACCCTAAGTGTGGTTTAGTGTGTAGGAGGACTCGTTTCCTGGGTGGAGATCGGGCCATCAACTATTTGATTGAAGCTTGCAGGG
>JBCNYH010000022.1:33681591-33693587 GCA_039654325.1 Tandanus tandanus | reverse complement strand
TGTGTGTGTGTGTGTGTGTAAAGATATATATGTGTGTGTGTGTGTGTGCGTGCGCATGACATACTTTACTGAAACCAGAATGAACAACCTCATGAGGGAAAAAAGAACAGAGAGGAGAAATTAAAAAGACATGTGAAGGAAAGAGCATGAGAGTATATATATATATATATAGAGAGAGAGAGAGAGAGAGAGAGAGAGAGAGAGAGAGAGGGATAGACAGACAGACGAAGAGGGAGACAAACAGACAGAGGTGCAAAGGGAGATAGCCAGATAGACAGTCAGTCTGGGGAAAAAGGAGAAAAAGACAGACAGACAGACAAACAGAGAGGTGGAGAGGGAGACAGAAAGAGAGAGAGAGAGGTAGACAGGTAGACATTCGGAAATAGGGAAATGAGGAGAAAGAGAGAAAGAGGGGATAAAGTCTGAAGAAAGAAAGAGAGAAGGATGTGACTGGGTCGAGTCGGTCAGGTTTAATTTAATTCGGGTTATTTCACATCATAAAGTAGGACAATATACACACCCTGCAGCCATGTCCTCCGTGTGTGTGTGTGTGTGTGTGTGTGTGTGTGTGTGTGTGTGAGGCCTTTGACCCACCACTTTTAACGTGAGGACGTTAGGATGCTCCTGTACTCAGCTCTGACATGTTGATTCATTTGAACTACACTGTTAGCACCACATAACACACCTCTCCGACACCAGACAGCGTTTTCACCGTAGCTATGGAAACTCTCAGGAAAGCAAACTCTACATGTTTCACATATCAAAGTACCAAAACACTGTTGCTAGGTAACAGGGAACTAGCCAAAGTCTCAGGCTAGCAATTCAGCTAGGTAGTGTGTAGCGGTCACGGCTTATATGCACAATATGGAGCGAAATTGATGGAAAGACAACAAAGCCATCGGGAATGTCAACATTTCCCTCAAATGTGATGATAAAATGCTTAAAAGACTTCAGTTACACTTAGCGTTTACCTCAACAATCAGCCACAGCTCTTGAACACAAAGCCAGAAACTTCTGAAGATGTAAACACTGCAAATTCTGACATATTTTTAGACTCACATTAAAATAAATTAGCTCTAAACCGCCATGTTAGCTTCTGAAATGACTTTACAGTGTAGCTAACTATATACTCAATATCTAGTTATAATAAAAATAATAGCTAACTAGCTAGTTTGTGTTTTGCTAATCTAATCTTTCATTGTACTGCCAAATAGTAATGTTAAAAGCTAGCAGAAGCTGCTTAAAAGCTAGAAAAAGCTAGTAAAAACTAGTTAAAAGCTAGCACATTCTAGTTAAATGCTAGCAAAAGCACATTTTACTTCAATCTGCAGTTGCAGTTCCCTCGATGAGGTTAATTATTTTCCTATAAAATTACATTCTTAAGTTTCATTCTTCTTTTACATTCTTCAGCAATTTCTCACTGAAACAATTCAGCTTTTCTCATCACTTAGGCTCTAGCAATCGTTCCGTAACTAGCGTCGTGGTATTTAAAGAACAAAAACTGCATATTCATGTTTTTAATGACTTCTGAGCACTCTTCTCTTTACATCCCAATCCTCTTATCGAAATATTCACTCCTCTCTCTCTCTCTCAAAGTCTTCCTGGATACGTAAGAAACAGTTTGGAGGGAATCCATCCTGCTGCTATCTATAAAAGACCACATGCTAAAAGAATCACACGGCAAAACACTGCCTGGAAGGTGTGTGAGAAAAAGGCGCAAGAGCAAAGTCTGTCAGGTATATAATAGAACGAAGAAGAAAAGGCGCGAACGCGAGTCCATTTACTGCGAAACCACCTCCAGCGCTCAGACAATGTGGACGGGCTCGCCTCGGAGCTGTCATTCACACGCGCAGCGCCGGAACAAAAGGGCCTGGCCTGAAAATCAATATCCTCTCCAAGTGTGTGAAGCAAAGTGTGGAGGAGGACGATGATTGGAGTAGTAATCTATCAGACTCAACACAGTCCACACACCCCGCACTCTCCGCACTGGGGGACATGGTGCACTGGACATGTCTTAAGATGCAACAGGAAGAAGTGTTCAAAAGCAACGGGCATGCACATTCTAACCAGATCAATAGGTAGATCGGTGGATAGATCGATAGATGTATCGATAGATACTTCACGACATTTTGCAATGCAAGCATTAACCTTCAAATTCCACGTTGGTCCAAGCTAAAAATGATACTGCGATATTTTCACGGTACCTTCAGGCTCCGTGGACGTCGCTGATCTGAATGGTCGCCTCGACGTTGTCTCAGAGACCATTCGGCGACATTCACGGAGGCAATTTTTAATTATGCGATGTAAGGACAAAAGAACGGGACGCCAGACCGGCAGTTAGCACGTCCCCGTGAAAGCAAGACAGTCCTCAGTTCTAGTCCCAGGCGTTTCTATATGGTTGCATGGGTTTCCTCTGGGTACACTGGTTTTCTCCCACAGTCCAAAGACATGAACATTAGACTAACTGTACGTTAAAAATTGCCCCGGGTGTGTGTGTGAGAATGGTTGTGTCGTTGTTGGCCCCGAGACGGTCTGGTGAGGAGCACAGGGTGTATGCCGCCTTCACCTGGACCTTGCTGCAAGTAAGCAGTCGTTTTCCCCCCGGAAGTGACGTCTCCACATTGGGTGGTGTTGGCGTCTCTTGTGGAGACAGTGAGACGTCACATTCTAGTGACTCTGAGGACGAGAACGCTGCCAGAGATGAGCGTGACGGTGAATCGAAAAATGGCTTACGCAGCTAACGTTTTGCCGACTCAGCTTTCCCGTCGTCAGTTGGTTCAGGAACAAAAAGAAATTTTTCCGTTCGCGTCACTACCAGGCTGGAACAGCCAATCAGAAACACTAATTCACCACAGGTACACCGTCACACCCTACTGCAACACTAGCTCTACGTATCATGCTACATATATCATATCGAGATACGATATTTTACCGATGTATCGCCCGGCCCTAAATCAAGGCAACGCATCACACAAAATTAGATTTGAGTGCAAGTAAACAAAGAGCTTTAACACCATTCGCAGACGCTAAGGTTTAACTTCATTATCCATCCACGTGAGCACGTGTACGGACGATCTCTCGACTCTAGTGGCAGCGTACGCGGTGCTACATCTGTCTATATTCAGTTCTGAATTTAATACACCGGTCATGATTGAAGTACAGCATTTATAAGAAGGGCTTAAGTGCTTTAATCTTCTATCCGACAGCCGGACAATCAAAGTCTAACTGAAACCCTTAACTCACATAATCAAGGCTTCGGTCAATTCAGTACCAAGTGCAGTCATTCCATGGAAAATAATTATGTGTCAGGACCTTTGGTATGAATTCATAAGCGCACCTCATTAAAAAAAAAAAGGTTTTTTTTAATTAAGTGGTGCGTTCATGTTACAGAACGAACTTGATTATTTTAAGCATCGAGGATCTGAAGGCGACATGGCGAGAGGCGAGCGATCGTCAAGGGACGTCCTCCGGAACACATGCTGAACTGAAGCTAAGAGAGAAATAGCCTGGGTCAAACATCCTCTTTACATCTCTCCCTCTCTCTCTCGCGCTCTCTCTTCTCTCAATGGTTCGTGTTAAGAAGCTTTTCCGGTCACCTTGCGGAGATGATCGGGCGGACGAACCACAAGCCGTTACCGGTTAAGAATGGATGTACCGTATTGGCGATCGTGAGGGTCGGAATGCTAGCACCTCACCTGTCGTTTCCTTTTTTACTTCCTGCTTAAGGTTTACTCATGTTACCGATCTCAGTGCAAAGCCTCGCCATTCTCTTTGTGTTCCATTGCTGTTGACCGGCGCAGTACGAAACCCCCAGGAGACCTGAGGCAGGTGTTACGACGAACACCCTCACGGTCGGCTGTAGCTGCGTTAATATGCACTGGAGGTGTTAAACGAATGCTGGTGATTTTAAATGTTCTTCCCACTCCAGTACACTTTACTCAACCTTCCCCAAGGGCCCGGTCATTAAGTGAGGAGCAGAACCGGTGGCATATAAACAGCACAATAGGATGCAACAAGCAATAACATGCTATTGGATAGATTATATGAAGTCTTTTGATTATATTAAGATTTCATCACATGGCTACTTCGACCCCTAAAATTCTAAAATCCATAACGATCCTGAAGGCACGACAATAGCAGGTCAACGTGCAAGCTGTTCATCCATCTGCTCGCTCAAATATATCTGCACAATAATAACGGAATATTATATAACAACTGAACGGCCATGTTCCTTCCATCCCATAATATAACCATTTATACAGCAGGTCATACATTGAGCACTGGGACGCTCGAGAGAAGCCTCCTGCTACCTCATACAGACTGCTTTACATTTCAAACACACACACAGTTTACATGAAGTGTGTACAATTGAGGGGTGACGAGGTGGGTGTGTCGAGGCACTGATACGCACCGTACACGCACTTATCCGCACTCACTGTAACCCCGTCACACTGATCAGACACGACATAACTGCATTACATCTAACTATAACCACATCAGGCCAGAAGACAGCTCGGATAAATTAAAAACACACACACACACACACACACACACACACACGCTACAGTACGACAACATAAATCATTTTGTCTTGGCGCCATAAACATCCCGGTTTAAACGCGTCGCTGTGCCAAAGCTGACACCACGACCATGCCACTTACGTCTAGCTGACCCTTCAGCTCTCTGATGCGGGCGGAGTCCTGAGAGAGCTCCTCCCTTTGGGAGGCGTCGGCCAAGACGTTGACGGTGGTCTCTGCCTCCTGCAGCCATTTGAGGAAGCCCTCGAGTTCCCTGAGAGACACCTGCAGGCCCTTCAGCTCCGAGTCGAGAACCGCCTGACGATCTGACGCCCTGAGAACACACGACACAATTAACACCATTAACACCCAACACACAGACACACACACACACACACACACGTATACATATAAGACAACAATTATGAAAAAGGGAAGGGAAGAAATGGGGGGAAAAAAGAAAAGAAGGATAGGGAAATGGAAGGAAAGAAAAGAAAGAAAAAGTGAGGGAAGAAAAAGGGAAGGAAAAGAATGGAAAGAAAAAGAAATGGGAAGGAAAAAAAGAAAAGAAAAGTGAAGATAAGGATGAAAGGAAAAGGAAGCAAAAGGGAAGGCAAAAAGGAAACAAAGGAAAAAAGGGAAGATAAAGGAAAGAAAAGGGGAAAAGGTTGGAAAGGGAAAAAAGGGAAGAAAAAAACATAAGGGAAGGAAAAAAGGGAAAGGGGGAAAAAGAAAGGAAAAAAGGGAAGAAAAAAACAGAGGGGAAGGAAAGGAAAAGAAAAAAGGGAAGGAAAAGGAAAGGAAAGAAGAGTGAAGGAAAGGAAGTAAAAGGGAAGGTAAAAGGAAACAGGAAGGAAAAGAAAGACACAAGGAAGGGAAGGAAGAGGAAAAAAGGGAAGGAAGATGAACTAAAGTGATGGGAGGGAAATGAAAAAAGGAAAAGAAAGTAAAATGATAGGAAGGAAGTGAAGGGAAATAAAAAGCAGGAAGTGGAAAAGAAAGGCAAGGGGGAGGGGCAGAGGGAAAGGAAACGGATAATAAAGGAAGAGGTGAGTGATTGATGACGGGGGAAATTATCCATTCAGGAAATAAAAACACAAATATAAAAATAATGCGTCTGTTTGGGTGTGAACAATTATCCGTGTGTGTGTCTGAAGGTGTGAGCTCAGATCTCATTGGCAGCTTTGCATGTTTGATGTCATGCAGTGTGTGTGTGTGTGTGTGTGTGTGTGTGTGTGTGTACCTGTTATTGATGGCGTTCCAGGACATGACGGTTTTGTCCATCACCTCTTTGACCCTGCGTGTGTCATCCATGGCGTAATCCTGCAGAAGCTGATTGCAGAGCTCGTTAAACTCCGCCACGGTCACATGCTCGCGGCTCAGGTCCTGCAGGAAGGCCTGGACAGGAAAAGGAGGAGGGGAAAAATCATTTTGCTCTTCTGCACTTAATAAAAAAATGGGGAGAGAAAAAAAGAAAACAGTATTGATCAAACATCTGAGCCAAAAAGCGCATCAGAACGCTTCGAGGGCATGACAACGGGAGTGCGTTTGCAGTGAGCACGCTCAGTACAAGTACAATATAATCTGTTAAACTCTGCTAAAACATTGTGATCCTTTTACAGCCATTGAATGATCTGATAAACATACAGCAAGAGCGTCGGGCCAAGCTTTAAAAAAAACAAGTGGAACTGGAGCGCCTCCAACAGGATAATCCCGGGATTAAAATCTAAACGGTCATGTCAGCACCCCCTCACTGAGACGTGAATGAACTGAGAATTGTGGGTGTGGCTAAATATTCTAACGAGGTGAGTGCCAGACCCTGATGATCTCACCTTGTTGTCGCTGATCTGTTTGGTGAGCGGCTCGCGGTTCATCTGGAGCAGATTATGCAAACGCGCCTCGTTCTGACCAATCAGAGCCTTCACCCGGGCCCACTGGTCCTGCCACTGGTCGCTGTGCGTGGTCATGTGATCCAGCTGCAGGATCCGCGTCTCCACGCCGTGCTGCGTGCTGTCCCATTGGCTGCGCACTTTCTCCACTGGCGACCGAACACAAACCCCAAATCCGTCAATTTCAATAATTAAAGTTTTTTAAAATTAGATTTTTTTTAAACAAATAGACTTGTAAAATATTTTGGCAAGGTTTAAAGACGTAAATGTAAAACTTCTTTTGTGTTAAGGATGAAAGAAATGGAGAAAAAGAAGAAAAAGTAGGAGAAATGGAGGAAAAGAGAAGAAAGAGGAAGAGGAGGGAGAAAAGGAGGAGGAAAAAGAAGTAGTAGGAGGAGGGAGGGGGAGAATGAGAAAGGGGTAAGGGAGCAGGAAGAAAAAGGAGGAGGAGGAAAAGAAGGTGGCAGCTGAGGAGGAGGAGGAGACAGAAGAAGACAGGAAGAAGAGGGAGGAGGAGGAGACAATAGAAGAAGAAGAGGGAGAAGAAGAAGGAGAAGGAGACAGAAGATAAAGAGGGAGAAGAAGGAGGACGAGACAGAAGAAGAAAGAAAAGGAGGAAAAGAAGGAAGAATAAAAAGAAAAAAGTAGGAGGAGAAGGTAAAGAGAAGAAGGAGGAGGGGGATAGAGGGGACGAAGGAGGAAAAGAAGGAGGAGGAAGAAGAAGGAGGTAAAGGAGAAGCAAAATAGAAGAAGGATTAGGGTTAGGAAGAATAAAAAGCAAGAAGAAGCAAAAAAAAATCAATAATAATAAAAAAGAATCGTGAATAAAAAAGAAGCGATCACAAGACCAAAAAAAGGAGACAAAGAAAAAATATGCAGCCAAAAGAAAAAAGAAGGGGAAAAATGAGCAGAAGCAGGAGGAAAAAAGATATGAAGGGCGACAGGAGGAGGAATAAGTAACATGAAGAGAAGTGGAAAAAAGAAGAAAGAAAGAATACGGAGAAAAGCAGATGAAGGTAGAAGCGGAAGAACGACACCCACGTTTCTCTGTGATGGAGGTGCGAACGTCCACGTCAGACGTTTTGTTCTTGATGTTCTGAGCCTGAGTGAAAATCTCCTCCAGCTGAGGATGCCTCTGTTCCAGATCACCTTTAGTCACCTACACACACACACACACACACCAATACACACCTGTCCCTTATGAAAAGAATAGCTGGAGACACAACCACATATGCATGCACACACACACACACACACACACACCCACCTCCAGGCGTCCGATGGTGGTCCGGATCTCATCAGTGTCACCCACGGTAACGATGCTGGACTTAAGCATCTGCTGAATGAGTTGCAGCCAGTCGGCCAGCTCTGTGGCCCGGTCACTCACACACGCTGCGCTGAGAGGAGCCTCGCCCAATAACACTGACCTCTGAACCTCAGTACTCACTGACACACACACACACACACACACACACACACACACAGGCCAGTTAAGACAACATGTGTGTTTTTATGTGTGTGCGTGTGTGTGTGTGTGTGTTTGGTCACGAACCTGGAGACAGCGCTTGCTGGCTGATCTGATGCGGCCACATTGACCGATGCACTTGCGTCCTCTCCTTCAATCTAAGCTCCAGAACTTTCCAGTCTGCTGCCAACTGCTCCATATTACTCTAAACACACACACACACACACACACACACAACGATTCACATTAGTCTTATATGGTTCACATCCTTTTTCTTTGGCCCATTTTATTTTGTATTCATTACTTTAAGGAGTTCCTCAAGGTTCTGTGCTTGGCCCCCTAATTTCTCCCAATTACCAAATCTACTCCCCTCTCTACTTTCTCATGGTTCAGTTCTCATTTTTGACTGGCCAGAAGGTGCTGATTTGTTTTCTATTATCTATACTTCCTATTTTGAGTACTTAAGTGTACATAAACAAGTATCAGTATGGCAACACGAGGTGCACTACGAGTATCCGGATGGCGTACTCAACACATTCAGCAGGTTTGAAATGCTAAACTTTGAATTCCTCAATATTGATGGCTGCCATTTCGGCTACGTTGCGAAAGTGAATGGACCATGAACCTGCTTCCAGGCAGTTAGGACGGAGGACGGTTTGTCACAGACGGGACCCGAAAAGTCAGCTGATGGTCAAACCTGTAAAGCTGATCGTCATTTCCTGCAAAGCGGCACTACTCTGCTAAGACAGATGTCTTAGACTCTGCTAAGATGTCTTGCTAAGACAGCACTACTCTGACGCAATTCACGCAATACATCATGCGCACATGGGAATGTCCTCGCATCGAACTGAGACGCAGCCGATGTCTGCTATAGCACAGCATAAATAATAATAAATGACAATTATTAAATAATAAAAAGACATTACATGGCATTAGATGTAACTGCAAACACACCAGAAGCTTAACAATTTAAAACTAAAAGAATTCAGAGAGTGCAAACCGCCGCCAAGCAGAACAGAAAGTACACAGCACCCACTGCTAGTAAATTTATGCACATGTAGCGGGAGTGGACAGTAACTTTGAGTTGGTATGATGAATGACCTAATGCTGTCTACCTCATGACCTGTATTATGCACTGGACAACAGAGACCTTAAGCTTCAGCACGCCCACAGTGAGGACGCAATGGGGCAAGCTGTATGAATTCTGAATAGCACTCACTATTCAAGAGAAACAAACTCACTGGAGGATACAAAAGAAAAAAAGGGGGAAAAAAGAAAAAAAAAAGAAAAAAAAAGGACCTCGACTGAAACCTTGAGGGACACCTTACAGAATTCCATCACATAATTTCTTGCCATCTTTTATTTTTATTGTGGATATAAAGTATACTAATTGAGAAAAAAATACAACATTAAAGTTGAATATCAGACCTTTTCCTGAGGGAACAGCTGCTGCTTCCTGTGTAGCTCAGCAGTGCTTGTGAGCAGCTCGTCCAGCTCTTTTCTTCGCTCCCGAACAGCCGACTCCAGAGCCTGAACAACAAGATGAACATGCGTACCACTCTCAAACAGTAGAAACTTCTAAGTCTTTATAAAAGGAGTTTAATTGGAAATCAGTCATGAGGCGGCCATCTTGGACAGCCAGACGTGCTGTTGTAACCAGAATCGTAGCTCACCTGGGCTTCGGTAAGCGACAGCTTGGTGGGTTGTTGAGAGCTGTTAAGATGGACCCAGTCGCTCAAGTGGTTCACCCGTTCCTGGAAGTGCAGCCTGGTTTCCACCTCTCGGACCTTCTCTAATAACTCCTGCGTCACCTACAGATGGAGAGAAAGACGAACAACGACACTGGGTTGGACGTAACGCTTTCAAAATTCACAAGCAGGACCTTTCCGTGTTGTAAGTAAGGAATAAAAATACTCAGCGCTGTAATGTTATGGGAAATAAATCAGATGGAGTGTCCAATCAGAAAGCACTATAGTGAAACGTGCTCCCTTTACTCCTGAATGATCTTTCTAACGCTTAGCCGTGACAGGGAGACGTTTTAAACGTGAGCGAGTGTTACTTTGTTCCAGGTCAGGTTGATGTTCCGGAGTTTGGAGGTGTGCGCTTCTTTCTCAGGAGGCTTCAGGTGGGAACTGCTGAGGATCTGAGGTCCGTTTCTGTTGAGCCAAACCAAACTCTCGTTCTGCAAATCCATCTCCTCCGCCAGAGCCTGACCGAGAGAGAGAGTGAGAGAGAGAGTGAGAGAGAGAGACAGAGAGCGAGAGAGACAGAGAGCAAGAGAGACAGAGAGCGAGAGAGACAGAGAGCGAGAGACAGAGAGCGAGAGACAGAGAGCGAGAGACAGACAGAGACAGAGAGCGAGAGAGACAGCAGGAGAGAGAGCGAGAGAGAGCAAGAGAGACAGAAAGCAAGAGAGAGCAAGAGAGACAGAAAGCAAGAGAGCGAGAGAGACAGAGAGCGAGAGAGACAGAGAGCGAGAGAGACAGAGAAGGAGAGAGAGAGAGACAGAGAGACAGAGCGAAAGACAGAGAGAAAGTGTGTGAGAGAGAGAGAGAGAAAGCGAAAGAGAGAACAAGAGAGAAATGATAAAGTGATACACGATGAGAAAGTTAGCGGTTAGCGAAGATCCAAAAGGTGAGAAGAACACAGAAACGCCCTCGGCGAGCCCGGGACTTGAACCCTGGACTTTCTTGCTATGAGGCGGACGTGCTAACCAGTACGCCGCCATACCGCCAGGTTTAGTTTTAGTTAACTATATTAACCCCGATGGTAAAGAATGTAAGACGTAAGAATACTCTGTAGCCGACTCCTCACAAATGATCATTTCCTGTCAGTTGATGTGCAGAAGTGACAGCAGTGCCATGAAGATTTATGATGTCTCACCTTCAGCTCTCGCATGTTTTGTTCAGGAGCGGTCGTAGGTAGCTTCGCCACAGCTGCCTCGGTCTGCTCTAACCAATGAGCCAAACCAGCACTGCGCTGTACCACTTCCGAAACAGAGGGATCGCCAGCCGTTAGCCTAAACACACACACACACACACACACACGATAATTCCCTTATTTTGGCTCTATAACAATCAATGAGGAGTTATTATGAATTCATACAAAACATTTCAAACATTTAGCGTTTCGTTCACAGCCCCACATGATCACATCTCCAACAGGAAGTGACACGGCTCCATGACCCTCGGGTCTGTCAAAAACCCCTATCTGCATTTGCTTCCACCAGTTACTCGTAGTGTTGTGGTTGTTACCTGCGGCAGCGCTCGGCGATCCGTGTGTGTATGACCGCACAGCGCTTTGTGAGGTTGTCCAGCTTGTCCTGGAGCAGAGGACCGTCCGGAGAAGACAGCTGTGCGGTGATGTCCTCTCCTGATCGGATCAGGTCTGCCAGCACGGCCTCGTGAGATGTCAGGCCTTCCTCCAGCTCCTGAACCCAATAAACACACATGAAAACACACACACACACACACACACACACTGTGATCACACTCATTAACAAAAAAACCTCATGCTTAATTGTGTCTTCTTTGTTTGTTCTTCTGTTTTAGGCTAATTAGCGCACATTAGCATAACGCTGAGAACAAACAGAGCATTAGCTCTCTCCTGAATCGAGCGCCCTCATTACATTTGCATCGTGGACGCCAATAAGTCTCAACGTATTCCAGATACCAACAATCATTTTCATTTCACAAGTGGTTGCCAGGATACATGCTAGTCCGAACTGATGCTAATTTATATTGATAAACGCTCTTTATCTCTGTGGGATTATGCTAGCATTTCAATGTAGAATCCTGATTTTGGGAAGAAGAACAAACAAACACACCCTATTTTTAGAATCAGTGCCTCCAGTTTTGACCTTTGACCTTGTTACCGACCTCTTGTTGGGCACGGGCACGCTCCGGGTCTCTGTCAGGGCCGGGATCATCAGCTAGAGCCTGTTCTGTGTCGCCCAGCCACTGAGACAGGTCATTCATGTCGCAGTGAAACTGCCTCCATTCCTCAACGGCACGGTCAAAAGACCTACACACACACACACACGCGCGCGCACACACACACAAACACAAACACACATATACATGCACACTAACACACACACCACGCACAAACACATAAACATGCACA
>JBCNYH010000022.1:33643611-33657909 GCA_039654325.1 Tandanus tandanus | reverse complement strand
GCGCTGCAGTTCGAAAAGAAGCGGGCGGCAGCATCGCATGTCACGGAGGGGGCGTGTGCTTGCTTACGCCCCTCCCTAGTCGGTGGTGGTCGTGTGATGGGGAAGGCAAAAAGTTGATGGGTGGGAATTGGAAACAACTAAATTAGGGAGAAAAATGGGGAAAAATCAAAAAAAAAAAAAAGAAAAAGAAAAAAAGATGCTCGTTTGTGGACCAAATCAACACGAGTGAGTCTGAGCGAGGTGGTCTTGATCCCCTTCCAAGACCCTGTCTCTGAATAGGCAGGAGTTCACACTGTTCCCTCACAGCAAGAAGGTCCTAGGTTTGAGCCCTGTAGCCAACTAGGGCTTTGAGTGGGAAGTTCATGCAGTTTAAGCTAACTGGCTACTCAGAAGAATTGCCCATAGGTGTGAATGCAAGTGTGTATAGTTGTTTGTCTCTGTGTTAGCTTTGGAAAAGTTTGGCGACCTTTTCAACCCTACCTCTTGCCTAAAGTTTGCTTGGATTGGCTCAAGTTCCCCCTTGACCTGGAAAGTATAAGTAGCATCAATGACGGATGGATGGATGGATGGAAGCCAAATTAAATATTAAACAAATCAAACGCATCATGCTTGCTCTGATTCCAAGGCAGGAAGCAGTTCAAAAAGGTCTAAAAGTGCCCAGATAGAGGCTCAACCAGCAATGGAATAAAATCCCCTTAACCCAGTAGGGACTGAAAATGGCAAATTAGCAAAATGTTAAATAAACTGGACTGTTTTTCCATTACAAAAACCAGAAACTAGATATGACCCGAATAGAAACACGGCTCCAGGTTCTAGTACTAATTTATCTCGAGCAACTTGAGCGACAATTCAGTGATGTCACTTCTGGCGACTCCTTATCGTATTTAAACTCTATTTTAATTCATTCAATCAGTCATTAAGAGATTCTGAAAAGTATTCATAATGTTGTCTCGAAGAATGTTTTCACACTTGGATTGGGTACATTTTGGGGGGGGGGGTCAGGCGGCGGCTCATAATTACAGGTTTGCGTTTGCATCGAGGAATTCCTTCCAGACTCTGGCTCGATTGCATAATTCCAAGAGCCACTTTGTGCATGCAGGTTTGGCAGAACGATCGGCACTGGGATCTATCCACTTGTTTTTATTAAATTCCTTCAGTCCCAATGCTTAGGTGGTAAACAACACATTTTGAACGAGGAGGACACCAGCAAACAAGCAGCCGATCTTCTATAAAAGATTTTTTTCGCCATGCAAGCTGGAACAACATGTACTATTTCAGTGAAGGCACTTACATACCAGGACCATAAAAGTCTGGTTTTATATATTCATTAGATGTTCAGTCTCCTCAATTGACCATAACATCTCTTTCCTGGCCGTGCCCTGTCACCAGATTTAAAACAGGAACCGGCAGCAGATATCTTCCAGACTACACCACTGATCAGTAGAAGTGAGACCCAGACCTTCCAAGATGACCAGGGATTGGTTCTCTGGACCACTCGTGGCCTTGAAAACAACTTTTACCCTTTACCAGAAATAATGAACTCTCAGCCTTGATCAGATACAAAAAAAAAAAAAAACCTTACAATATTTGGTACCGGATGACTTGTCAATGGAAAAAAAGAACATTTCTAGAGGTTCTGGTACTTAAAAAGTGGACGGAAAAGCACCACAACAGGATAAAGACACCCCAACCCAACTGTGTGCCTCTGGCACTCTAGTAAAGGCCATTCCTGAGAGCATTAGCACGGTATAGGTCTGTTTGTCTGACCAGCGTCTGTCGCATTAACCTCCACTTTTGCCATTAGGAATGCAAACCCTCCCCCTACCTCATTACAACCCGACTGTCAGAACACCTTCTCCATCCTCCGAGTCCTTACATCCATCACTCTCCTCAGGGTTTGGAGGTTTGGAGCCACCTCTCTCCATGAAATTCCTGGCATTCCTTGCATGTTGTGACCGTGTACTCGGAGGGAAGGAGGGCTATGCATACCTTTTGGAGAAGATAGGAGGTGTTTACTCTGTGAAGACAAGTGACAAGGTAACCTCTCTGTTTCATTGAGATTCTCGGGATGGCAGGAATAGTTGGTGTTTAGGGGTAACTGGCAAGCTGGAGGCAACAGGGCAAGGAAAACCTTGAGAGGTACCAGATTGTAAAAGGAACCCACCGGATAATGGGATTATAAGCACCAAATCTCTTGAAAGGACTTTCTTTACAGGAATGAGCCTTGGAATGACCAAAGGACATTTTTTATGATTACAGTCACCACCAGTACAACTACAACACAACCACAACATCCCAATAAAATTTTTCACCGATTTGTAACCTTTCAGCTTATTTACCCTCAGGCAAGTCAGCAAGTCAAGGATACGCAACAATGACCCGATGCTTCATAATTTGCAGACCCTGCATTTAGATGACTTAGCATTCTGGATAGAGCTGTAGCTGCAGTACCTCGTGCGTATGGAACTGATCCTTAACTTCCTCCACGTCATCAGAAACCTCGTCCTGGATTTGCAACATGTCTTCGGCGGACAGCAGCCACGTGAGCACCTCCTCCAGAGTGACCTGGTAGGAGTCCAGATCCATCTCCATGCCTCCTTCTAAATCGATCTCCCTGTCCATGCATGAGGTCTCGGCCTGCGATCTGCCCACCTCCTCCGGCGCTCCGGCCAATGCCTGTAGGAGAGGTGGACAGGAAGTTGAAGAACAAAGGGGTTTATACAGAAAAGACACAATCAGGAACTTTCTGTGGGTTTTTTTGTTTTGTTTTTTTGGAAAATGGCTCTATAGGGTGGATTTTATGGGTGGGTACTTCTAAGGTGTCTAATGCCCCGCTGGTTTTAAGTGGTGTATACTGGTTAGGTGTTAGTTATACTAGCATTACATCGGTCTTGCTGGTCACTGGACTGCGCCCAGCATGTATTATTAACTTCTTAGCCTGTATTCCTCATCAAGGGAAAATGTCAAGATATCCACATTTAAGAGCACATACTCTCATCAATCGTCTGACATTTCCAAACAGGACTGAATATCAGCATGGAAATGTCAAGAGAAAGTGCGTGTGAATGTGTGTCTGTAAGTAAGTGTAATACGAGCTGGTTTTTCTTCATGGTGTAAATACCATTGTGTTTCAATATAAAGAAAGGTGTTGTCTGAGGAAGACACTCCCATACTGTCACCTAATGGATAGCAAAAAAAACAAACCACAACACCGCACCCAGGAATTATAAAAGATACTCAAGTTATTGTTATATAACATGCAGACGTGTTAATGTCAAAGGGAAAGTAGCGACAACCTTAAAATGCAGACTGCATCAATAATCCAAAGGTCTCAGGCTTAAATTCTTACTGAAATTTACTGCTATTCCTTTATGGACCCGTTTTACTAGTGTGAGGGTTTTAACACCTAGGCTGGAGGGTACACAGCTGTCATGGGGACTGGGTCTTAATCATAAGACGAGAAAGTCGACAAAACATCCCCAAAATAAGCATTTGGTTAAAATTTTATGAGACAAGACTTTATAGAAAATTTTTTAAGACTTTTTTAGAAGGAACGGTTGAAGGAAATCGCTACAACCCTTGGGATTGCCGTGAAAAACTCAATGAGGGAAGTCGACATTAAGAAAGAGATACACAAAGCTTGAGATGAGAAAGGTTTGCTGCCGGGGAGATCGGCGCAAGACTGTAGTGATCCCCAAGGCACCTCAGGGGCGGTAAAGGGTAGAGATAGAGAACTTCGGCTCAGAGAAATAGAATTAGAAAAACTCCGACTAGAGGCGGAGGCAGAAAACGAAAGACGCCGAATAGAGTCTGGAGGCATGTCGTCCTGAGGTTTATAGATTGGGACAAAAGGTTCTCTTCGGAGGTATTAAATTCCCCGAAATCGTGAAGGCTCTGATCGATTTCTTCAAATTGTTCAGGCCAGTGTGAACTATTTAGGCTATGTTGTTGGTCATGGGCAGAAGAATGAACTACGCTGAAACTTGGAAAACTGAGAACATTCCGCCGAGGACACTGCTGTAGGATCGTGGACGTCGCCAGACGTCTCCAACCTTCACTACAACCGGCCTACGACTGCCTCTGTCCTGACTAGAACTTTTTAGAAAATTTGCCTAATTACTCTCAATCCGTACCTGTGTAATTGCTAATTGCTCATCTTCAATAAATTGTTAAACCGACTTTCTTTGCCGACAGTTCTGGAACTCGCGCCACTCCGTCACAATGGTCAAACACAGACAGACAGACAGGTAACAATAAACGAAAATATGAATAGTTCCCAATGGCATAAAGAAATTATATATTATGCTAATTTGCACACTGATTCAGTGTTGTGGAGTGAATAATAAATGATAAACACCACAAGATGCAATTTCTTTTTCTATTCTAATCTACAACATTCCCCATCTTTCTCTCTCTCTCTCTCTCTCTCTCTCTCTCACATTCACTTGAATTGAATTTTTTATGTATTTTTCCATATTTGGTTTGTAAGCGTTTGAATGAATTATTTTTGCTGCTGGCTCAGTTTTAGACAGAACGCTTTAGGCAAGAGTTTATCTATCTTTCTTTCTGTCTCTCTCTCTCTCTCACACACACGCGCACACACACACACTCACACACCCAGACACTCCATACAAAAGTGCTAATAATCGCTCCGATTCACAAATTTAAATAAAGCCATGTTGTTTAGAGCGGATCTGCGCAGAATGACCTTCACCGGGGTGGAAAGGTCACCAAGTCAAAATATGCACTTGCATTCAGCACAAACCTACACGTTCGGGAGTGTGTGTGTGTGTGTGTGTGTGTGTGTGTGTGTGTGTGTGTCTGTGTGTGTGTGAGTGAAAGAATTCACATGTGGAAAGTAAAGTTAAAATAAGATACGAGCCTGAGAACTTTTGTGTGTGTGTGTGTGTGTGTGTGTGTGTGTGTCTGCAGTGAAACCCACTGGGTTAAAATAGCTGGGGTTTGGCAACACATAACCTTCAAAATGGCAAACATATGGCAGACCCAGATTGTCTCCACACACACACAAACACACTTTCAAACACACCATGTATGGATCTCGAAGTCTAAGTTTGATACTGAACACTCAGTGTTGATTGGCTGTGTGGGTTGAGAAGAGAAAGACTTTCCAGAACTTTGTCGAGAAGTGTGCGCGCGCGTGCGTGCGTGTGTGTGTGTGTGTGTTTTGAACAGACCCAAACCGAAGCAGTTAAAGTTGAACAAACCATGCTGTGTGTGTGTGTGTGTGTGTGTGTGTGTGTGTGTGTGTGTGTGTGTGTGTGTGTGTGTGATTCTGCCAGGGTGGACAGAGTGAAAATGATGACTCATTCTCGCCAGCGGAAAATAGAGCAAAAGCGAGTGAACATCGAGAACATAGCGCACGTGGGAGGGGTGGGTTCTGACTCACTATCTACACCACAGGGGCAGTTCTCAAACCACAGAGCCCCACTTACATCAGCCCTTCCTCTCTGACTGCACACTCTGATCCAGTGGCGGGTGATGTGATGCGGCTTTTTCTGACTTTATCGCTGATATGATGAACTACGGAGAAATTTCTTTTTTAAATAATAAGGAACTGAATGAAAGCTGCTGATGCAATGGTTGAAATGTTGTACTGAGATTTTTACATTGGAAAAAAAAAAACCCCAAAATTTTTTATATTAATAACAAAAAAATATATACATCCATTGATTCATTTTCTAGGCCGCTTAATCCTGATTAGTGTCGCGGGGAGGCTGGAGCCTATCTCAACCGACTCTGGGTGAGGGCGGGGAATATCCTGGACAGCTCGCCAGGCCATCACAGGGCCAACACTAACACAACAATTCACACTCACATTCACACCGAGGGGCGATCTGAAACAGCCAATTAGCCTACTGCGCATGTTTTTGGACTGTGGGAGGAAATGCATTGTGTCTCAGCTGTAACTCAGTTGGGGTAAAAAGCATCAGGTGAATGACTCCTAATGTAAACATTCACACCACTCAGGAGTCTGATTCTCTGCAGGCTGGGCTTTTCCAGGTTACTGACTTTACACAGTGACGGCTTACAAAGTCCTCTTTGTTCTGGCGCTGCCTTGGTAAAGAGCGCTCCTAAAGTGCACCGTTCCTCCAACTAACTCAATTAGTTTTCATTTAAATCCACAGAACGTTCACATTTGTCCAATTTTTATATCATTGTTCTATTTCCAGGTGTCGTTTTTTATTCACAACTCTATCTAATACAGTAAATTCTACATAGCTAGCTATATAACTAACTACTCGATGCTAGCTTCAATTTTCAGCACGCAGTTATGGACTCTATCTCATATAAACGACTCACAGCATTCTAATATCCGCCGAAGGAATGCAAAGGTGTCATTCTTGTATTCTTGAGCAGGAAACCTGAGTCACGACTAGAGGAAAGGGGGCGGGGCTCCCAGGTGGCCTCAATTAAACTGGTGCTGTACATTTAAATGTGTTTTTTGAGCTGTAATGTAAATGACTGCTATGATGAAACATTAATGCTGTTGTAAATATTTAAATTTTAATTTGTGTAGAAAAATCGTCATTTTATTGGTTGAAATCGGCTGAAAACGCCACCTGCTGGTTAAAATCATCCTGAAGGTCCATGCTGATGTAGAGACGACTGTTTGGTACTTATCTACTTCCTGAAATTTATGAAATAAATAATAATAATAATAATAATAATAGTGTGATCACCCTTCTAATCAGAGATGGGCAGCTCACCACCCCAACCAGCTGCTCATGCACAGAAGTTTATGCCCCCTTATCCCTCACCCGCCCGCTTCTCAGCCCCTCCCTGCTCAGCCTCTTGCCTACTTTTTAAGCATTACTCAATATTATGCAGTGGGTGGAGTTAAGCTCGGAGCTCAGGGAGGTTCGATTTGTTCACCTTCTGATTCTGCTGGTGAAAACGTCTCTTCTGGTGTGTTGTTTAGTGATGACTCGAATTAACGTACTGTTTCAGGGGTCTTTTTTTTGTCATGCTAGCCTCGTAAGCTGTGAGATTTGATAGTCTGTATAGCCGACAAAGCTCTTCATTCGTCAGTGCTTTGTGTTTAAAACCGTGCAAGTCTGAGTGATTCAGAAAGCGGTGGTTTACCTGCGTGTTAACAGGTTGGCCATCATCCACTTTATACTTCCTGGGCAGGGTCTCGACCTCTCGGATGTCATCCATGGTGACCTCATTGGGCAGCACGGCAAACAGAGACGTGACGTACATGATGATGGATTTCTTATCCGGCAGCTGGACAGCCACATCTGGTGACAGTAATGTTTGAGAAACATCTTTACTTGCGAGTTTCAATGAGATATTTAATTCTAAGTGAAATATTGATGTTCAAATCCCTCAGTGCGCATGATCTCTGATTGGCCACATGCAGCACATGTTTATTTGCAAAAAGACTTGATGTTCCAGATGTGCTCATACCCTCAGGGTCGAGCAGCTTCTCGATGTTGAGTTCATCTTTCGCGAAGGTGAAGGCATGTTCAAGTCTCTCGACGGGAGAAAGAGCCACGATCTTATCCCAGGCGAACGCATGAGGCCTGGAGACAAATGGAGACGGAGATGAGACAAGACAAGATACACGAGTAAGATCAGCGAGGAGGAGAAAAGAGGAGAATAAAAGGAAAAGATGACAAAAGAAGAAGAGAAGAGGCATTACGAGAAACAGGACACGAGATGATGAGATAAGAGCAGAAGTGGAGGAACGAAATGAGACGAGACGAAAATGAGACAAGATGCAAAAAGACAAGGTAAAGAGAGACTAGGATTAGATATGAGAAAAGAAAATTAAACAAGCATGGAAACAACATAAAATATGAGAGAGAGAAAAAAAAAAGATAATAAACGATAACACCAGACGAGACAAAGCAAATCAAGAGAAGAAAAAAAAAATAAAGAAACAAGACAAGGAAAAGATGCAAAGAGGAGAAACAAAGCAAGGAGGGGAAAAAAAAAAAAAAAAACAATAAAAGCAAAAGACAACGTGAAGCAAAAAGGAGATAAAAAAGAGATCTAAAAAGGAACAGGGAGAGCAAACAATGAGACAAAGAAGAAAAAAAGATGAGATAAGAGGAAAGGGAATGGAAAAAGATGAAAGGACAAGAGCAAGGAGAGAGAGAAAAGACAAGGAATTAAGTAATGAGAGAAGAAAAGAGACCAGAAGAGCTGAAAGAGAGACAAGAGAAGAGAAACGATGAATGAGACAGATGGGAAGGAGAAGAGAAGGACTCAAAAAGAAGGAATAATGATTCAAGACAAAGCTGAGATAAAAGAAGAGAAGAAAAATGGTTACAGGGTGGAGATGAGATGAGACAAGGGTGAAAAGGACAAAAAGTACGAGAGGAAACCTGGAATAAGAGACAAGATGAGCAGAAATGAAATGAGAAAAGATATGAGAGTGTACAAGTCGATTAGAGAAAAGACAAAACAAGATGAGATAAGATGAGAAAATGAGATAAGACAGGACGAGATAAAAATGAGACGAATAAAAAATATAGTGTAATCTGAATAAAAAAGTTAAATGTGAAAGAGGTGTATGCGTGCAGACACTGCCGGTGTGTGTGTGTGTGTGTGTGTGTGTGTTACCTGAAGTGGTGAAGGATGGCGTTGAAGGCGAGTCCGTTTGTCCAGCTGGTGGTGAAGTTGAGCACGTTAACGTCATGGTGGTCCCGTGTGCAGTGTCTGACCCAACTCAGCAACGTCTTCTCACTGTTCGTCTGTTGCAGACTGGACATCACGTCCTTCATGATGTCTTTAACCTACACACGCACGCACACACACACACAATTTCCTCCCGGATAAATAAAGTATTCTGATATGTAATATGTGCGTGGAGTGTGTAGGGGTGTGTGTGTGTGTGTTCCCACCTGCCAGTTTAAGATGATACTCCAAATGAGCCCAAGCGTCAGCTTATGATTCCCATCAACGATGTCTGTCCCGCCGATATTCACCAAGTCCACCTGCAGAGACAGTGTGTTTGTGTGTGTTAGTCATCACATACCAATACGCAACATCAAAAGACACATTACACTATAATCCCCTCAAAACCTCCCCAAATTCCTCAGCTGCGCAGGTGAAAGTCAAGCAGCCAATCAGAGCGCTTCATAATCTTTCACAGAAACATTCGTTTAAAAAAGATAAAGATAAATGAATACAGAGAATCCAATCTGACATGTTCACGGTTTTCAGAATAAAGAACTGCAGCAGCTTCAGGAGTAAAGCAGAGATTATTGGAAATAACGAGTTTTGCAGACGGTTCCGAAGATCAAGTGCAACAATAAACAGATGTGTGGTACAGTGTGCTGCTCATTAAAGGTGAGATATTAAATCCATTTTCAGATTTTTACTTTTTTTTTACATTTCGGATGCCACTGGACCGCAAAAGTACGATTCCTAATCCAAAAAACTCCACAGGTCTTCAGGAAGCTGCTTCCCCATGCACCTTCCCCTGAAACACTGATTTTGAGTGCAGCCTGTTTGGCTTCCTCCTCCCATTTATGGTCTTTCCACTCTCTGTGCCTACTTTGCTCTGATTGGTCGACTGAAATCTCTACACTCAGTGCACTGGGAGGCAGACCAGGATAGGACAGGACAGGATGGGGGGGGGGGGGTTTGTGTGCATTGGGGGGGTCAACCCAGCTAACCAGAAGGTCCACCACACCATGATACACTAGTGTGCCTCCCCATAGTGATAATGATTATTTTGCTATAACTGTTCATATAACTGAGGATGGGGCAGTAGTGGCTCAATGGTTAAGTTGTCACTGCTGCCCCCGAATGCAGCTAACTGGGTTATCAAAGGCCAGCCATGTCTCTCACTGTCTGTGGTGCGAGGCATGTAAAAGAACCATTGCTGCCGTTCGTAAAGAGTAGGCCATTGGGTTGCCATCAGCACGGTTCTCTGCGATGGTCTGGCGAGCTGTTCAGGGTTTTTTTTTTTAACCAGACTTTTTTTTACCCTACTTCTGACTTAAAGGGGCGGTATCATGATTTTTTACCATGCCAAAAAGTCATCCAAACAAGCAATGAATGTCCAAAACACGTCTATATTTGTTGATTAGCTTTTCAGCTCGCAAATCAAAAGGAGTCGAGAGTTTTGGAGGCTAGTATAGAGTGAATGGATTGAGGTTAAACAGTTTGATTGACATCGCATTTCAAACCTCTTACAAACTTCCATGAACCTGATTCATGTCTCGTATCCTTCGCGAACCGATTTCCATCCATATGATTGATTATATCTTGCTTAACACCATTCAGGATATTTAGGCTTTTTTCTTCAAACAACAATGACACCGCCCCTTTAAATAGAGTGCAGCATGATACCCTGATGAGTCACATGATCATATGTAAACAGTAGTGTGTGCACTCTCATGCTTCCTCTCGCCCTACACTCGTCACTGCACCGTATTTCACTTTCACTCCTAATTCACCAGCTGAAAAATAAAAGCTGATGATCATCATAAATCTAAAACAATTCTAACAGGGTGGGTAAGATTAATCAGATATTAAATTCTATAGGTGACACATTAGCAGTTAGCGTCCTCTGAAGATAGCAGGGACTATAAAAAAAGTTTCTTTGATGTCATCAGGAACAATTTTAGCTTTAAGTAGCTACAAGTTTAATAGTCCAGTGTATCCACCAAATGGTCAACGGCACCCTCTAGAGTGTTAATGACCAGTTTTGATGAATTGACCTCTGTGACCTTGAAAAATAGGTCAAGGTGACCCAGTGTCGATAGACTGGTAGGGCGTGCCGTAGGGACCGTTCAACATAAATAAAAAATAAATCCATAAAGAGCCAGCACTGCTAGTGTGTTAACAAAAAGTGTCTGCGGCGGACACGGTAGTGGTGGACGACCTGTGAAAACAGTATCCCCGCACAATGAGTAGCGGCTTTACATAGGGGCAATTCATGACAATTAATAGAGCCTTGTACAGTAGGTACAGGAAGACTCTAAGACTTTTGATCCGGATCAAATTCGGGATCTGGGAATTTCTGAAAGGATTCTTTAACATTGTGAAACAGGATGACTGAAGTGTGGTATTACAACAGGCCCAGCAGGGGGTGCTATGTACTCTGCGGTCTTTTTGGCTTGGCAGAGGTTTGTTACATTTTTGCATCCATTAAGATTCAACATTTGCGCATCTAAGTGCATGTCACTGTGTTATAACTTCGCTTTCTAGCAGTTGACTGGGTTTAGCTGTTAGCTAGCGATGTTAATTAGGTTAATATTGAGGCTTGGAGAAAAAAACTAACTAAATAAATAAGTGATTTTTCTCAGCTAGCTCTGTGATGCTAATTACTCGGAGTGTGTGTGTGTGTGTGTGTGTGTGTGTGTGTGTGTGTGTGTGTGTGTGTAATGCAAAAAAACGGATGGAAACAGTTAAATGAAAAAGCGCATTGTTTTACTAAAAACAAAACGGGTGACTGCTGCAAACAGCCTGTGTGTGTGTGTGTGTGCTTGCATGTCTCATACCACAGTTATGCTAACCATAAAAGAAAAGGAAATAAACACAAGACCACAAAGACCTCCCCTCCCCCCCCCCCTGCAACTTTTATCATTATCTTTCTACAGCAAACACACATGCCAGTTGTATCGTTGTGAGGACCTTGAGATAATCACTGTAGACAACCGTGCTACAATTAAATCTAACACCAACCTTAACCTCAGAAATATGAAGTACAGATATTTTTATTTTTCATTTGTGTTTTTAAAACAAAAGTCAGTTTATTTTATGAGGACCAGGTGTTTGGGAGGACATTTGATAACAACCCATCCTTATGAGGACTTCTGATAGTTTTTGTCCTTAAATGTCTAAAAAATCCACAGCGCACACACTGCCACACACTAATTAAGCTGTCCTTGTTACCACACTGCACTGTCCATCTTTGAGTGATGTTGATGCTGAACACAGAACGCTTAGAAACAGCCAGGAGCTCAATCATCAAGGACGGTGACGGAAAAAGACAGACAGAGTGAGACAGAGGCAAAGAGACTTAAAAAAAACAAAACAAAGAGAGACAGACAGAAATGGTGGTAGAGAGAACATAACCAAGGTCCTGGTTGCACCTGGTCTTTCCATCAGTCTGTATTACCAGCTTTATACTGTACCTGAACAGGGTTTTTCCACAGGTATAAATACAACAAGACTCACTGAATAATAAGGAATAGAACACCTGGAGGGAAGCTGTTAGAGAAAACTAATAAATGAGGCAGTGGGGTGTGATCCAGCCGAGGGTTAATGGGAAGTTACTCGATTACTTTTTTTATGAAAGTAACCTATTACTTGTGGACCACCAGGGTTGGGTATCGTTTGAATATCCATTATACTTTTCGATTTCACTTCTGATCTATAGCATATAGAAATCAAGCACATTACATTACATTATAAATTTTGAATTTTTTTAACAGGTACCCGGGACTTGGTGTTTTGGATTTGGGTCTAATTTGGAACCCTCAACCCTAAAGCAGGATTAAAAAAAACGTAATTAAAGAACGTCACAACACGCTTGTTGACTATTTACAGTAACATCTATTTGCGATCGCATTGTTCATATACTACATGGGAATGACCACCATTGTTCATCTGGTGCCAATAAGAGAAAATAAAACCCCCAGCTGGTCGTGTTACCGAAAAACAGCAAAGATTAAAAACTTTCCCGCAGTGCAAGAAAACTTTAAACCCTTTGCTAGCTTTAAACGTTTATTTTTTAAATAAAATCTTTTTCTTATTTTTGATAAATGTATACGATGAAATGCGGCGAGGAAACTTTATTACCTGGTCACGACCCCTGACTTTACTTCAGTCTGGCAGTCAAATTCACCTGCCGCAGTCCGCTTGTAAAGATCGACCGCTAGAGTTAGCATGCAAAACAGCTATGTGTAATGTGGCTATTATATTTTGCATAAAACTGGAACAACACAGGAATCTGGATGTTCGGTGTTATTGTCTGATTTCCATTAAACACACCAAGACGAATTTCCCCGAGATAAAATTACAATCCAGGCAACGATCTGACTGCTACATTTAGCATTCAATTAAAAGGTCACACTTAATCGTTTATCCTCCAACTACAAAAATAATAAATACAAAATCAAGAAGGGAATACTGTAAAGCAAAGATGGCTTTCAAAGACACTCACTCTCCAATTAGGGTCATCAGGGGGCCTGGAGCCTATCTCAGCCAACACTGGGTGAAGTGGCGTACACCCTGAACAGCTCGCCGGACCATCACAGGTCAACACACATGTAACCCTTCACTCTCACACTCAAACCTTGGGTCAATCTGGAACAGCCAGTTAGCCTAATGTGCATGTCTCTGGACTGTCGGAGGAAACCGGAGAACCCGGCGGAAACCCACAAAAGCACGAGAAGAACATGCAAACTCCACACAGAGACACCCTCGCTGAGCCCGAGACTCGAACTCGAAGGCTACTTTCCTTTCTGATATGCAAATATTTTTTCTAAAACATTTAATTTTGCTCTGAAAAACTAATCTTTAGTAATCTATAATTTCTTTTGTGCAATAAAATAAAAATCTAGAACAAAGTTTGTACTGTAGGTCACTCATCACAGTTAGCTGGCTAGCTTATTGCTAACAACAGACAAAGCATGGAGGCATGTGGGCTTTTCCCCATAATTTGGAGGTCGGAAATGACCGACAACCATCCGGCTACTGTCTTCTGAATTAAAAATCAAATCAATATCAGGAAGAGTGTTGATAACTACGAGAGGCGAGACAGAGCGAGAGGACTTACGTTGTTTTGGTGCAGGACTTGGAGGACTCGGTTGACGTTATTTAGCGCGTGAACTCTGGTGGAGCCGCGCTCTTTAGTCTAGGACAGAAAAAGAAAAGAAAAAAAAGGAGTAGAAGTGTTACACGGTTAGTATAATGTATATATTGTATTTTTCTCTCATGATGATCACGTGATGTAGTGTTGATAGTCGACGCCACGGCTGCATGGAATTCAACGTGTTGGAACTAACACTGTTGTGTGTGTTGAGTATCATGATGTACAGCACTGTGTAACTAACGCCACGTCTATAAATGGTCATGCTTGGTGTATGGGAGGTTTACACACATTATGCATTATGCACACACACACACACACGACAGTGTAAGGGAATTATAATTAGCATTCATGGCTCTAAGGACTCATGCTGAGAGCTACAATTCAAACACACACCCACATTTCATCAACCTACAGCTGTCAATCAAAGTGACAAAACACAATAATGTGTGTGCGTGTGTGAGAGAGAGAGAGAGAGAGAGAGAGAGAGAGAGAGAGAG
>JBCNYH010000022.1:33628678-33639145 GCA_039654325.1 Tandanus tandanus | reverse complement strand
AGAGAGAGAGAGAGAGAGAGAGAGAGAGAGAGAGAGAGAGAGAGAGAGAGAGAGAGAGAGAGAGAGAGAGAGATTGGCCTGCTGCTTAATGAACATGCTTTCGGGAATTTCATGACACACACACACACCCCTAGTCATTATCACACACTCAGGCAGTTCACATCTAAACAATTGACCCCTTACTGCCCCTTCACACGCACACATAAGGCATGCACGTGTGCCCCCCCCCACACACACACACACACACTATAATTACACTCAGACAAATGGTGACACACCACAAACACACCCTAAAATCTTTGCTTCATAAATGCAGCCCACACAGGAAGACAGGTTTCAGCACACACACACACACACACTTTATGTCCAAGACAAATGTCCCCACAGTGTCACTGTTGTCATGCTGTTTTTATCATTATAGTAATATTAAGTTCTTAGAAAACAGCACACACACACACACACACCAAGGGGGTTCCTGTGAGGCCCTCAAGTAGGTCCAGAAGCTTCCTCCCATCTTTAAGGTCAGAGAACATATCCTTAATGGCTGCCTTCCCCGTCTGGAAACACACACAAAAAACAGCTGTAACTGTTAAAAGCAAACACACAACCTTCACACACACACACACACACACACACACACACACACACACACACACACACACACGAAACACAAATCCTTCATTATTAGGTCATTGTGTGATCCAGTGAATCTTTATGTCACATCCAAGATTGACTCATTTCAACAGAACAGTGACTCGTATTTGACTCAGTGAATCATTTACCCATGACTGAGATTCAGTCCTCCATCATTCAGCAGATGTGTTTGGCTCAGTGAATCATTTAGCCCTTACTGAATCTTTTGACTATGACAGATTTTCACTCCTCTGTCATTCAACAGGCCAGCATTTGACTCAGTGAATCATTTGCTCATAACTGAGATTCACTCCTATCTCATTCAAAAGGTCAGCATTTGACTCAGTGAATCATTTGCTCATAACTGAGATTCACTCCTATCTCATTCAAAAGGTCAGCATTTGATTCAGTCAATCATTTGGTCTTCAACAAGATCTGTTCCTCTCTCATTCAGTATATCAGTATTTGTCTCAACAATTCTTTCAGTCACAACCGACAGTCACTTCTTTCTCATTCATTGGATCAACATTTGACTCATGTGCATCAGTTGAGTCGGTGAGTTCAATCAGACCTTAATAATTTTTCTAAACCCAGAAATAGAAGCATACATCAGGTAGTTGTCTACTTTATCAGGTTGGACATTTCCAAACGATCAAATTGATGGATGACTCTGAACGAATCATTTACCTGAACATGAACTGAAATGACTTGATTCACAGAAAAGCCTGTAAATAATATTAAACCAGCTGCCGAAGACCCCAGTGCCCGTCACAGCGGTGCAACATCGCTGCTAAATTATACCAGTAATTATCCAGAGGGACACACATCATAAAACACTCAGCTTGTTTGAGACAGTAGGGGATGAGAGGAAGTGCACTAAAGGGTAGATGAGACATGTTTAGCTGCTGGTCAGCATCACCCTTGTCTTTCTATAAATAATCAGGAGAACAAGGCCAAAACTTTCACATGGGAACGATGAGCAGACGGGTCGTTAGTCTTCAAGTGGGGGATGAACACAACCAGCCAGACGATCCTGGATACAAACTGCATAATCATTACCTCCACCAAGGTTATGTTTTTGCCACTGTCTGTCTGTCTGTGAACAACTTAGCGAAAAAAGTTATAAACGGATTTTCCTGAAATTTTCAGGGAAGATGGAGAATGGGTCAAGGAACAAATGATCGAGGGAAAACAGCAGAGAGGCTGACCTTCCTTGGCAGAGGTTTGCGCTCCCTGAGTGCATCTAGATTAAAATGAGTTATTAGCATTTTTGGTCTTAAGATTTATCTTCATCACGACTTAAAGGATTATACGAAAGTCAACTCAGTATTTTATTACTCATTACACCAAACCTGTAAATGACTTAATTCTAATTGTACTTTGATTACTGAACTCAAACGCTTAACTCAAAAAATAACTCACACACTGATGCAGGATGCTAACAGCCAAAAACAGGGAAAAGATTCCCATGGGGGGTGTTTGGCATTGGAAGGATGTTCACTATCTGTCATGGTACTTCCTTCTTTTCCCGTAACTCGGTCGTCCACAAACAGTCACTCATTTGCTGAACCGCTCAATCCTACAACGGTCGCAAGGAGGCTGGAGCCTATCTCAGCCGACGCTGGGTGTAGGCAAGGTTATACCCTGAACAGCTCACCAGACCATCACAGGGCAACACACACACAACAATTCACAAACACCTAGGGGCGATTTGGTACAGCCGATTAGCCCAACGTGCATGTCATTTGACTGCTTCAGTTTTCAGCACTTTTTAACTTGTAGAAAAGTACAGTTTGATTGTCGTAATGAGCCGAATAAAGCTTGCTTTTATACCTTTGTGTGCCCCTGAAGCGACACAGAAATACACAAAACACCACATAAAAGTTGTACGAAATGGAAAGGAAGGATGAAGAACCTCCATCTGTGGTTCTACTGTAAATACCAGAGGAGACGCGTCAAACGATCTGGGAGCTGCCGAGCAGCGCAACGAATCCCAACAGCCAAAAATACCACAGAATCTTTCCAGCAGATCGAATTTTTTTCCCCTCCTTTCAGCGGATCAAAGAAAACATCTTTGCTCTATAGCACTGCAATTCTGTCGTGGGGGGTGGGGGTGGATTGGGAGATCTTCGCCAAGTTCTGGAAGAGAAATTCTCAGATTTCCCCAAACGGAGCCAGGGAATAAAACCGAGAGGCGTTCGTTTTTAGGAGGGGTTGGGGTTGTTTTTAAGGAGGTTTTGCTGTTTGTGTGGTGGTTACCTTGGAGAACTGTGCGTTAATCCACTTTGTGAACGTCTTTTTCTGGACTGCATCATGTTCATCTGAGAGAGAGAGAGAGAGAGAGAGAGAGAGAGGTTTATTTGGTTTTTAGTCATAAAATACTAGTATTAAGAACTACATTCATTATCGTTCCCAAAAATGTGAAAAGAACTTTCTCCTTTTGTTCCCTTCTTCCTCTTCAGTGTACCGTCACATTACTTAGGACACTAACACACACTTTCCAAAATATCTTTGCTACCCTGACTGTATACACACACACACACACACACACACACACACACACACACACACAACCTAAGAAATGTGTTAACACATTACGTGCCTACTGACGGACGATATTTTGTCTTTCATGATGGTCACCTTGTCAGTTAAAGCGATCAGAGTGCCGTAAATTCTTGTCGTATTTTGGTCGGGCGACTCACAACACTACAAGTACAAGTGACCCCTACCAATCATCCTTCACCTCCTTGTATGCTGTCAGGGAGGAGGGACAATAAACTGTCAATCATGGCTGCAAAAGTAACGTCAAGTAACGTAGGAGTTGTCAAACTAGGTTTAAAAAAAATGTTTTAATTAAAAACCGTGTTAGACTTTTCATCAGGGTGTTGTGGGACGTCCCACATCACATCAGACACCACATCAGGCCAGACACCGAGATCAGGTTGAATTAATACAATCCGATTAACTCACTGTGTACCTTTTACCAATCAGGACTTTACACAGTATTAATGCACTTAAACATGCTACTGTTACTATGGTAACAGCTCATTTATAAAAACTTGTACTGTGCACATAAAAGCACTCTCACTCATTTGCCAAGCCACTTAATTCTATTACAGTCGCGGGGGAGCTGGAGCCTATCTCAGCCGACACTGTGGCACTGAAGGCGAGGGTACACCCTGAACAGCTCGCCAGACCATCGCAGGGCCAACACACACACACACACTAAACAATTTACGCTCACGTCCTCACGTCACCTAGGGGCAATTTGGAACAACCAATTAGCCTAATGTGCATGTTTTTGGACTGTCGAAGGAAACCAGAGGACGCAGAGGGAACCTACACAAGCACAGGGAGAACATTTGAATAATGATTTAAAAATCTTTGTAAAAACTGTAGGGGATTCTTTCCAAATCTGGCAAGACGAATTAGTACATTAGTAACAGTTTGAAATAAATTTTGTAATTTTTTTTTTTTGCTTCCAGGTGTCCTTGAGTGCTTGGCAGGGTCAAAGGTCAAAAAACAAGCAAACATTCAGGGTCACATTATGCCTGCGCACACACACACACACACACACACACACACACACACACACACACACACACACAGACAACCAAGAGTGTGTTCAGGCAGAACTGCTGAAGGGCAAAGACTTGTCCTTGGAATGTGTCTTGGAGAGAAGGGCGCACACACACACACACACACACACACACACACACACACACAGTATAAAAGATGAGTGCAGGAAGTGTTTGAACATCAGCTATGAGTTTGACTTATAACCATGACTGTCATGATATACACCAAAGAGACACACACACACGCGCGCGCGCTTCCCAGTCACACCTCCAAACATGCATTCTTCCCTTTTATGAATCTATTCTCGAGGTCCAGAAATCCTGAGCTCGCCTGTTTGAATAAAGTGCATTGTATTCACTGTGTGTGTGTGTGTATGTGTGCGTGCGTGCGTGCGTGCGTGTGTATATACAAAGTTGCTCTCCAGTCATGCCGTCTTCTCTGAACCACTACAGCCATGTTTGCGGTGTGATATACAGCATATCTCTCCCGTGCTGACAGACAGACGTCACGGGTGTCAGAATGGTTTTAAATCTTCACTGCACTCCTGACTGGAGATCCGAGTTGTGTTTCGACTAACGAGACATTCCACGACACATTAAAAACTCCCAGAATGCGGTGCGTGTTTGTTCCTCTCTCTCGGGGCTCGGATGCTTGCCTGAGCGTGTTTGGGTGCGTAATGACGAACAGCTAGATTTATAGGCAAGATTGGAAGCATTGTACAGGAACGCAGGTCACTTCAGCTTCGCACACGCCACCATCACCTCAGGCAAGTCTTAAAAATCAGGAATGATTATGGAGTTAAATATATTATTTATATATATATATATATATATAAATAAACCAATGGGCTATCAGAAAACAACCAAACTAAAATTGCGGTCAGTTACAAGTGTAGAGAGTTTGTTTACAATTTATCCAGTTTGGTTTATAATTCAAAAGTGTAACTGAGCAAAAAAGTAAATTAAAACGTAATATTAAGCGTAGCATAGCTAGCTAGGCTACGTTAGCTATCTAACTAGTTAGCTTGCAGACTAGCACTATTGTTTACATCCCATTAACAGCTCGGTGTTTAAACTGAACGTCCTGATCTTGAAGGAAGGTAATTTGAGAGAATGCTAAGCTCGGTAAAGTCTGACCCACAAACTAAGCGCGCTCGGCTGTTAATAATTGACACACACACACACACACACACACACACACACACACACTTACAGAGTCTCATTTAGGCCAGCACAACACACACTCCTGATTGATCCCTGATCCATGAATTTTTTACACGGGTTACCCTACAGCGCACTTGGCATGGGATGTTATAGCACTTCTAATCACTTAGCCTTTCATTGCTGTGTATAATAACAACAGGTACTGCATTGAACATCAATAACACATTAATAATCATCCAGCGAGCACATCACACACCCCTGATTGATCCCTGACTAATATTTCACACGGGTTACCCTACAGTGCACTTGGCATGGGATGATATAGCACTGCTAATCACTTACTTTTAGTGCTGTGTATAAGAATACAAGTACTGTATTAAACATTAATAACACATTAATAATCACAATAATATTAAATTAGCATATCCTTTACATTCACAAAAAAAAATGAAGCTTGAGTGTTTTTTCTCAGTTGATGGACTTTCTGTAGCGGGAAAAAAAAAACAACACTTGGTGTCACACCCAGGTGGGTTAGGACCCTATGTCCTTTTTTAACCTTTAGTTTAAGGAGCACTCTGTACTTAAGGCAGTACTCTTTTAATTTGTATATCGTGGGGTACATTTTCATCTGTTTTATGTCTGTACGGTATCATTTTGTTTGGTAGAAGAATCAAATCCTTCAGACTTGTTTACCAATGCTTTAAACTCTGACCTTTTTCAAAGTTTTGACACTGAATACTGTGCACTAAGCAAAATCAGCTCTCCAAAGCAATTCGCACATGCAATCACACGCACTGCAAACAGAGAGCCAGTACGAACGTATTTTCATTATAAAAGTACTTATAGGAGCCAACAATATAAACACTTCTAAATGTGCAGCTACAGGAAAAGCATCAAGCTCAGCGTGGTGACAGAACGTACGCTTCATCCCACCACCTGGTTGTTGATTGTTTTCCTGATAGCACCACCACACGCATTGCGTTTTACGTCTATACGTTTTAATGTTCAACTTTATTAAAGATGCCATACGGAGATTATTCGTCAACTCAAACACACTCGGATCAACCTGCGGAGTCGCCTTACCTCGAAGCGCAAGTCCACTCTCAGCCATGGTGCCCACTCAAGAGCCGCGAGCACACCACGAACGAGTAAAGAAAGAGGAACGAGCGCTCATACGGTCTTCTACTGAGAAGGAACTGAAGAACGCGTGGAAGGAGGGAAGGACGGAGGAGAGTGCGGTGCGGTGAGATGCAATTCAATGCAATGTGTTGTGATGTGATGCGCTCCACTGATGGAGGACACACAGCTCTCTGTGCAGCCGCATCCCAGCATGCACGGGGGGCCCCAGGCATAACCAGATGGAAGGGTGTGATAAACCCATGCTATGAAGGTATGAGGTCGCGATTTTGAAAACTGATTTACTTCAAGTGTGATATTGATTGTATGCTGGATAACGGCTGTACATGGGTCCACCCCATCCTCCATAAATTACTTGATATCAAAAGTAATGGCACCCCAGTTCCATAAGCATAGGCACAGATACGACACCTGGGGAAAAAAAGTCACATGCTGGAGGATGAGCATCAGTTTGTATAAAACTCATTATTGTTAGTAGTTTTATATCTTTTTGATGCTACGCCTTTTTTGCTAATTGGCACCTAGCTTTAACCCTGCATTTTACCCAGTTTTATCAAAGTTGACTACGTTAAAGTTAAAAATATATAAATAAATAAAAAGTAGCCTTTTTAAATAACTCCTTAGGAGCATTACTGAAGGCTGCAGTCAGGTCTAAATATAAAACACCACCCTCGATTTGCTTCCCTTTTCTTTCGCATTTGAAGGCCAGTAAAAAAACGATGGCTCTGATTTCTCGTCGAATCTGTTTGTACAGCCAATCACGTGACTCGGCTTTCCTGTGTTACATCATTTCTTGTTTTGTGCATTTAAGTACTATTTGCGCTGTATTACTTCTGCCTAGGGTGGCATCACCCCATGCATTCTCTTTACATTATTCTTTGTACACCCTCTGCGATATGCAATTCCAGCAAAAAAATTTATAAAAAAAATTCACGCAGCCTGATAATTGTGCTTCATTTTATATTTCCACTATACAAACTCGTCGTAAACTTTTACCGCGATTAATAATACGATACACCATAACATGAAGGTAGTATGGATGAGTACACTGCTAATACATAGCTTGTAATTTTACCTCACTTTTGCTTATCTGCTAACAAATACTAGCATATAAACCAAAGCAGACAAATTTCACACTGATTATCGCATCATCTAATCTGTATAACTACTTATCTTTAGAAGTGATGTAGCGTATACACGTATAATATAGCGATGAGTAATTATCAGAAGTCGGGACAGCACAAGCTCACAAGAGACGCTCCACAGGTGATACAAGTGACCTGCTAGTGTTTATGGAAATACTTGTGATATTTTTCCAATAGATCATTTGAAAAAACATTTCTCAGTATAACGGACAATTTCTACTCCAGGAAACTGTGATCGAGTACAAGAACGTACAGGAAGAAGAAATCCAAACTGAGCTCATAATTTAGAACAATCAAATTAAGCTCAGAGCTCAGTGCGTGTGAGAGAGAGAGAGAGAGAGAGAGAGAGAGAGAGAGAGAGAGAGTGACAGCAGTGACTTACAGGAAGTGTAAAACAAACAAAAAAAGAAACCAAAACAGACGGACGTACCTAAAGGAGGAAAATCAAATTTCTTGCGTTTCTTAAACAGGCTGCGTTTTCTCCACGGCAGCCACTTGCTCATATTCACGCCAACGTCATGAAGGACCGGGGAGAAAAATCCAAAGACGGCGAGGAGGAAGGAGCGTGCGGAATTTAAAAAACAAAAAACAAAAAAAAACACGCCGCACAGGAAGCAAGGTGATGGTGCAGGAAACTGATGCTGCTTGAGAGCAAAGCATGCTGGGAGTGAACTTATGCACAAAAGGAGGGGGCAGGCGGGGTGTTATGGACATTCATAAACATCTGAGAGACACGTTGGATGATTATTTTTATTATACAGCTATGCTTATGGGAAACAAGCATGACCTCGATCTCTCACTCACACACACACACACACACACACAATTACCACATCCATCTCACATCATTTCCTCTTTTATTTTGACTAGTGTTGATGCACAGCTAAAACGAAACTATTACAAGAAGATGGTACGGAGTCGTCGTCCACCCCTCTCTCACACACACACACACACACACACACACACACACACACACACACACACACTCCTGCAGCTTGTCAGGATGCACCAAGCAGCTTAACAAACAATGAGAGAGGGTGTGTGTGTGTGTGTGTGTGTGTGTGTGTGTGAGAATGAGAGAGAGGAAGCAAGCAACAGGTGGTGGGAAGCTTGTTTATCTTTCATTTTCACCTTCACACTGAGATACCGAGGGTCACTTTCTCTTCATGTCTTACTTCCTGTTTAAGCTACAGCAGTGTGTGTGTGTGAGTGTGTGTGTAGGGGGGGGGTGTGCTCTAGTAACTTCCGTTGTTCCACTCTTCAGACCGGTGGAGTTAATCCACTCTGTAATCTAGATGGCTGATGACGTGGGTCTGTACACAGTGAAGAGAAGGTTCCTGGTTACACACTGTTCCTCGCTCACCCTCGCTTTGAACCGTGTTCAAATCTTACAAAGAAAGTCACGTCTGTCGTCTTTATTTACATCACATATTTCTGAGTGGGCGGGGCTTTGGTTTTATCCATCAGAATGTGATTGGTTTGTGAAGAGAAACAACCGTGTAGATCTAGATGTGAACGTCAACACACCATCTGACTACCACCTGACAGACAACCACATACATACACTGTTTAGACAGTGGCCCAATCAACCAGCTTATCCTCTCATTTACTGGGTTTATCCTCACACACACACACACTTATGTACACAGAGTCACACACACACACACAAACAGATAGACACACACACAGTTCCCTTTAATCAAACACACTTGCATTTAGATCTTTTTTTTTCAACAAGGCCGTGGTGATGTCACAGGTGGGCGGGGCTTTACCTTGCACTCTACTTCAAAATTAAAACCGCATGCAGTTTACATTGGGGCAGTCAAGGCGAGAAGAACCACTACACACCGAACCACTCCTCGAGCCAAGGTAGCTAACGTAGGTAGCGGCTAATGCTCTTCATTGATTAGCAACTAGCTTATATCACAGGGGGGTTGGGATGGAGGGGATTTTTGGTGTTGCTCGACAGCTTATATCGTTAGCTAAGAAAAACCTAGCATGCCTACATTTAATGTACAACAATGTAAGCGTGATTTACCAACATCCACGACACTCGAGTAAGAAACTTCTCGCGCTAGACTTCTCAAGTCGGCGTTGTTTTCACCGCTCCGCGATGCAGACGCCTTTCCAGACTTTTACACTTTCTCTCTCTCTTCAAAACTTCACTCTGCTTTCCAAACCACACATTCCACACACACACCTATAATGACACAGTCCTTATAGCTACAGAGCCAACCGGTGGATCAGTACACTGTGGCAGAAATCTTGAGAATGGGCCTTCAGACACAATGAATCTTGGGAAAATGCGACCCGAGACACAAGAAACGCCCACCAGAGGACCTAAAGACGTTTCTCAAATTGCCTGCTGGTTCTCCACACTGGCAAAACACCAACACTCTCACTTATTCGCCAAACCGCTTAATTTTATTAAGGTTGCGCTGTGGTTGGAGTCTATATCAAGACAAAAAAAACAAACAAAAAAAAAGCTGAGAATCAATATTCCTTGCGGGGACAAGAAAAGTGTCCTCAGAACTCTCAGATATTCCTGAGCTTGTGGGAATATTTGGCACGCACACACACACACACACACACACACACAGAAATAAAAATGTGGCAATAACACTGTATGTCTATGTATGTGTATGAGTAAAGGAGAGACAGAGAGTGGGAGTGTCTGTGTATATGAGAGAGAGAGTGTGTGTGTATGTGAGAGAGGGAGAGAGAGAGAGCGTTTGTGTATATGAGAGAGAGAGTGTGTGTGTATGTGAGAGAGGGAGAGAGAGAGAGCGTTTGTGTATATGAGAGAGAGA
>JBCNYH010000022.1:33589575-33603872 GCA_039654325.1 Tandanus tandanus | reverse complement strand
ATGGGGAAGGCAAAAAGTTGATGGGTGGGAATTGGAAACGACTAAATTAGGGAGAAAAATGGGGAAAAATCCAAAAAAAACCTAAAAAAAACCTCTTATTGTAATTTTATGTTTTCGGCCACAGAAAAGTTTTCAGTATAGAGCAATTTTGGAAACGTATAACGCTGTATTTATTACCTACGCCAGCAGGTTATGTTCATCTCTGTCTGTCTGTCTGTCTGTTTGTGTGCAACATAACTCAAAAAGTTATGCATGGATTTGGATAATTGTTTTTTTTCTAGAGTAGGGTGTGGTACAAGCAACAAACTATTACATTTTGGAGGGATAGTGCTAAAAAATCTTCTGAAATGCTACAAAATGCACTTCTTTAATATGGGGGAAAATGTTCATCAGACGCCCACTAGGGGGAGACATTTCATTAAATCTATGCCAAGTTATAATAATCCACTCGTGCCTGGCGGAGGTACCTTGCATTCTATGTTAGTTTGTTTTATGAAAAAGAAAAGAGAGGCTGTTCACAGCTGCTGTACTGTAACTAATGACTGGTGGAGCTAACACACGTTCACTGACCTTTCGCGTGGCACCACTGGCATATGTAATGTCACATGCGACTCTCAAGTTTTACTTCTGGTAGGAAAACTATGAAAAATTGATCATAGTTTTTTAGTATAAATAACATGTTGTTGTTGTACAATAGGGCCTACTGTTAGGTTATGTTACCTGGATGACATGTTAATGCTAATACTACTAATAACATTACTACTATCATGACATTAGTAACTATGACATTAGTGGAGAAATTTGAATTTAAAGACATGCCTCATCCCAGACTTCGGACCCACACATGCTCTGTGTAACTTGAAGATGAAGTTGAACCTCTAATTATCTAAACATGTGATTCAGTGGCTTTCTAAACTGAATGAATAACTTATAAGGACCCAGCGTGTTCTCATGTACTACGGACAGTCAAACACACACACGATTTCCTGTGTAACGAAATTCGGCACGTCACAGGACCTTCCGCATAGCTCACACGAAAGGTAAAAATGTAAAAAACAATGGCACTTAGAAAGCCCAGAGCCACTGCCAAGCCCAGCGATCCCAAGCATAAACCAAAATGTCAAACATCATCCTATCTCACAGTGTTAAGGAAATCTTAAAAAAATTCCTGGATCCAGAATTCGATTCCGATCGTCTCCAAAATTTAATCGACTCTTAATTGGCCAAAGCCCTGAGCCTGGTAGAAAGTACATAAAAATCCTGCAAACAAACAAACAAACACAAGGCCGATGGTGAACCCATCCAGCCACCTCCATTCCACAATATTAGATAAATAAATATAATTGGATAATTGTGTAAGTATGATGAGTCAGCTCCGAGGATGTGGTGTTATATAAAAACAATCCTCTGTGGGGTGGTAACAGTTGTTTATGTCAGGTGACATCGCACCACCACACCTTGTTGGTTATTTTTTTCGAACAGCCTCCCACGTGTTTTATTTATTATATAATATGTTATTTTTATATATATTTCTTGTTCAGGTTTTTATCACTTTGCACTTCTTTGAAACGTGGTAATGCTCTGTTTATTTATTTATTTATTTATTTTCCCCCAAGATTCAGTGCCACATCACCTCACGCACCACCTTGTCACCCTTGCCAAGAAGCCCTTACGGTGACGTGCTTCACCTTGACTCGGCCCCTGACACCATCACGGTCAGCAACTCCAGCGTGCAGCTGTCATATGTCTGCTTCAGGGCGTGTAGAGTTGGGATCGAGATTGTCCTTTCCACACCAGAAACAGCTGGACTTGTGACCTTTAGGAGATCATGGACTCATGTCAGTCAAGTCAAAAAAAGTCATACGAGGACGGTTCGGCTCACTTTCCCGCCAGCTGTGGTGTATAGGCGGGATTTTTTCTTTAGACGGACAGTAGAAGCCCGTGATGTGGTGCTGAGAGCCTGGCTGGTGAATCTGGACGGAGAAGACAGCAATCGAGGCCAGGTTGGAGACAATGAGTACGAGCGGTCCATGGTGAGATTATTTCGAACATTGCGGACGGTTCCGCCCTCAGAACGTCCTGTCAAATCACCGAGCAGATGTGCTGCGTGGGGGGCGGAGCTGTTGTGGAATCAGACCAAAGACAGAATAGAGAAGTGCTCTCCCGGGACACGTGAGTTTCTTTCTCATCACTCACTCACTTACTAAACTGCTTAATCCTATTAGGGTCGCGGGGAGGCTGGAACCTATCTCAGCCAACAGCTCGCCAGACCACCACAGGGCAACACACACAAGCATTCACACTCGCACTCACACCTAGGGGTAATTTGGAGCAGCCAATTAGCCTAATGTGCATGTCTTTGGACTGTGGGAGAAAACCAGAGTACCCAGAGGAAACCCACGCAAGCACGGAGAGAACATGCAAACTCCACATAGAAATGGCAGACGTTTGAAAAAAAAAAAAATAATTCTTCAATCATAATGGTCCAAAGTTGATGTTTTGGATCCAATATCTTATAATCTGAAGTTTCTTCTTACTGTAAGACATCCGAACAGCAGAGCCACAGACACATGCTCACATTCCTGTCTGTGACTCTCAAGACACGCCCACTCAGAGTTGCTCTCATTTCCATACAGAGACTCAGTGACACGCAGACATCTTCATACACGACCGAAAATGCCTTAAAATCTATAGACCGACCTTTTTTAGAATTCAAAATGATTTACAGAACCATCGTCCCACCATGTTACAGATATAGTGAGACTCCTGACGTTCCCCTTTGCAAGCACTGGAGAGAGATATGGGGTCATACGGACGTTTCCTGCCTTCGCCAACAAAGACCTCCGGAAAGCAAGCCTGCGTGCTCGAGAGAAACCCAGGTAAGGTGACCAAACAGTCATTGGATTATTCAGCGCTTGATCACCTTAAAATGTAGTGATGAGTTTGACACCACTGCCTTATGGCTAAAGAGTACTTTAGTAAAAAGTTGTTTTCTTTAAGGCTGTAATCTCACCCCTCCCTGCCATTTTGCAGACTGACCATCTCGGTGTGGATGTATTTGCTAACGTGGTGCAAAGAAAAACTCTGCAGCATCATCAAGCACGTGAACGAGCATAGCAGCTACGAAACTCCTGTCCTGCTGCTGACGGATAAAGGTGACTTCCTTTACAGGTGGCATGGGAGAGACCTGCCTAATCCTACTATTAGGGTCGTTGGACCGACACTGGGCGAAGGCGGGGTACACCCAAAACAGTTCGCCAGACCATCGCATGGCGACACAGTCACACAACCATTCAGACCCACACTCACACCTAGGGGCAATTTGGAACAGCCAATTAACCTCATGTGCATGTCTTGGAACTGTCGGAGGAAACCCACGCAAACACAGGGAGAACATGCAGACTCCACACAGAAACACCGTCGCCCACCCCGAGACTCGAACCCAGGACCTTCTTGCTGTGACGCAGACATGCTAACCACTACGCCACCGCACCGCCCCACAATCGAACTCTGTTTGTATGAAGCAAACTTAATGCTAATGTTGTGTAAAGAGGGTTTTCTGGTATGATAGAGGATTATTTGTTCTCCCCCTCAACTTTAGAGGATGTTAGGTTTGGTGGGCGTTCCCCTTTAATACGGAGTGTATCTGTAGTCGCCAGATTTATATTTTCCTGGTGGATTTTAACACATTTTCTTTACCCCAGCTTTCTCCAGAGACGCGTCTGAACCCTGTCTGTGTTTGCTTATGTGTGTTCTGTGTAGGTAAAATCATGGTGCAGGCGTGTTTGTCCCCCATAGGGGTAGAAGCTTTCACGGCGCACACAAATCTTCCTCTCCGGACCTGGATCCGACTGGACCTCTTCATTCAGACCTCAGAGGTGCCAAAACTTTTTCACAGTGATTAAAGTTAATGGAGGGCCAGAATGAAAGGGTTTATCTCACTGAACCTTTTACACACTGTTCATTGTTATTGTTGGTTTTACAATCACAAATGAAGATATTTGCATATTATTTGCATGTCGACTGTGATTGGTCCATGGGTCCCATGCTTCAGAACCTTTGCCAAGTGTTTTTATTTTATTTGTCGCCCCCCCTTCAATAATCCTTAATTTCTTACTTAATTTCTAACATTTTAATTTTTTATTTATAACCCTTGTATAGCGTTGTATTGCAGTACAAATACTTACCACTAGCACGCTGTATCTTATCCTGATCTCAAATGTTTGCAGTATAAATAATGATTATGGATATGTCCTCACAAACCTCCTCTTCATGCTCGGGATTTCCCTTGATTGTATGGATGTGTGTGTGTGTGTGAGTGTGTGTGTGTGTGTGTGTACATAATAAGAGATATGAGGAAATACAGTATGATACCTAATATCATGTTGCACGATGATTTTTTTCTCCAGGCGAAGCTCATAATCGCGCAGGCCGGCTCTGAAGGACACCTCACGCAGTCTGAATACAAGTATAAGTAAGGACATTTGTAATCACTATATTACTATGATCTGATTGGTCCGCTATTTTGAGTTGAACAAACATTATCCCGAGTGGATAACGTGTGAATTTATATCGGGGGCAGCCGTAGCCTAGCGGCTTTGGGACCTAAAGGTCGCTGGTTCAATTCCCGAACCAGCAGGGAAAACGTGTGGCGGCGGGGGGAGTGAGCTGCAGCTTCCCTTCCTCCACCTTCATGGCTGAAGTTCAGTTTGGGATAACGCTTAAATTAAAACAGCAAACAAAAGCTAGCGGTTTGCAACAGTCTCTGATTCTGAAATCCTAAAAATTCAATGAAATGCCGCCCCAAAATATTTGAAGGAAGCTATGCAATATGGCCTTCACTTTTTTTTTTTCAAGGTGAAAAAGCATTTAGTTCCAAAAGATGCTGTAATGGATCCTGCCCATTATCACTCTTTAAAAATGTAAAACAAACAAAAACGCCATAGAAATCTCATTTTAGTTTGCTTTTTCTAATGTCAACTTGTAGTGTATACTAAAGCAATTATCCACCTCAGGCTGGGTGGATATCAACCTTATTTTTAACAAATAACTGTTATATATGACATAAATCAACAGTGATGTTTAAAGCATGTATATGAAAATTTGAGCATGTTTTTATTTATTTATTTATTTATTTTTAATGAAAATGATTTTGTTGAGAAACTACCTGAACTTGTTAGCCAGATTAGCCTTGTAGCTCCAGTGTGGCATTGTGTACATTTCATTTCCAACGGCAATATTAATTTAAGCTGTCATGAATTAAAGTCTTTCTGAAAATCTGTGCAACTTGTTCCAGTTTTCGGGGTGCTGTCCGGTATAATGACACTTCAGGATACTTTGTGCTTGGCGGCAGCATCTACATGCCAGGAATTCATGGTTACTTTGGACCAGTCAAATATTATCGCTTAGGTTCTGAAAAGGTGAGCACGACCCACTCTTTCACAAATATTTCATTCAGTTCTGTGACTTGCTTCTAGGTACGTACTGTAATAGTTAGCCCAATGCTATCTAGCTTGCTGGTAAGCCTTGCTAGTGATTTTAACTACAAAAGGGTTTGGAATTAGCTTGGGAATGACTTTGGCTCTTGGTTGAAAGCCTACGATGAGTTACCTTGGTAGAGTAGTCATGCAGTGTAAGTTAACCTTATATTAAAGGTGCAGTGTGTAAGATTTTGCGGTATCTAGCGGCATCCAGTTCCAGATTACAACCAAATGATATTTTAGCCCTGCATAGTTCTGGGCTACGGTAGAATCATGGTGTTGCAAGATGGCGGCCTCCATGAGAGGGATCCCGCCCCCCATGTAGATAATAGACAGCTTATTCTAAGGTTCCAATAACTCAACAGAATTAACTTATTTATTGATAATTTACTTAATTTCTGCTAATAGATCCTCCAAAATGTTACACACTGTACCTTTAACTCGCTTACTATTAAACTATGATTTAATTATCTTTATTTATTAGCATAATTTATTTAATTATGCTACTTTTGCTATTTAATTGAATTACATTGGGCATTAGCTAACCTAACACTGTTAAGAGTTTTTCCAGTTGATGTGTTAGCTAGCCCAATGTTAGCTAGCCTGTGAACAACCATAGCAGCTTTATATGTCAGGAGTGACTGGGTTCCATGATGCCCTTCAGTGATGTGGATTTGTTTATGAAGGTGGTGAACCCTTTGACTCCAGAGAGAGCACTGCAGGAACTGAACAAAGCCCACAGACAGTGCGCGGATGTAAACCAGATCACTGAAAGCTACGTCCAAGCTCTCCAAGACGACAGAGCCATTTTCACCAACGGTAAATGTTTTTTTTTTTGTTTTTTTTTTAGGAATACCTGTGCATTCATGCAATTTCCCACTCAGCTGGTCATTTGGCAGGAGTGCAATGCATCATGGTATCAGATACACAGAACACAAAACATCAGAATAGGGGAAAATGTCGGCTTAGGGGGTTGTTGTGGTTGTTGATGCCAGATATAGTACTTCTGTACTCTTTCAGATGTCTGCGTGTCGTATTACGAGCACTTGAAGAGGAGTTTTTTTCCCATGCGCTGCGTACACATGTGGTCCTGGGATCATCAGAGGAAATACAGCGCTGCTATCAAGATACTGAAAAGACATGAGGAAGAATTGATGGCAGGTAACACGGACTCACTCACTCACTCCCTTATTTGCCAAAACGCTTAATCCTACTACTAGGGTCGCGGGGAGGCAGGAGCCCATCTCAGTCGCCACTGAGCGAAGACGGGGTACATCCTGAACAGCTCGCTAGACCATCGCAGGGCAACACGACAACCATTCGCGCTTACACTCACACCTAGGGGCGATTTGGAACAGCCAGTTAGCCTAATGTGCATGTTTTTGGACTGTGTGAGAAAACCCCCGAGTACCCCGATGAAACGCACACAAGCACAGGAAGAGCATAAACGTAAACTCCACACAGAAACGCTCTTGCCGAGCCCGGGGCGCTGTAATTAGATGAGAGCACATAGTAAACGTGCAAACTAGATAAGTATTATATATTACCTGCCTTGTGCACCATGATTGCTTTGTATTTCTTATTTCCAAGCCTAACAGAGAGGGGTCGTCATTCTGTAATGCATGATGGATATTTGTAGGACACACTGATGCTTTGTCCGTCCTCTAGGCCCATGGAGCAGCAAGAAAGCATCACTCTTCGGTCAGCGCCTCTACCGAGATGTGGTTAAAAGGTCAGCTGGTGCCGGTTTGGGAGACATCGATGCGTCGCTAATAGAGCAGCTGCAGCTGTGCTCCTGCTGGGGTCATCACCAGGCGTCTCTCATGCTCGCAACGCTACACTTCTCAGGCCTTGGTGTTCCAGCGGACCAGGAGAAGGTTAGAACACTAGACAGGACGTTAGGGAGATTTGAAGCGGTGTAGGGGAGGAGTTGAAACAGACCGGTGACTATAGCAACAGTGAGCTAGCATTAGCCGCGCTTTATTTTAAAACTATTTGAAAACACATTTTATTAATAAAAACAGTTTAAAATGCAAAAATTTCTCATACTTAAATTTACTTTTGCCTCCCCTAATCATGAACACGACAAACCTTTGCTTTCGCCATCGTAGCGCTGCAAGGTTTGGTGGGTAGTCAAGTTACCGCAATTTGTATGAACGAGTTTGTAGAACATGGTTGCTGTGTCCTGTGTGCACAGTTAATAAACTGGTAAAAACATCATGGATGTTAGCTTAAAGTTAAAAAGTATGCGGTACTTGACTAGCATTCGTGTTCAGGTTATTTGTTTTTTATTTTCAGGCTCCACAACAGATAGAATTCAGACTTTTTCAAATGTGCTCCTTCACCCACAGGGCCACGTGTACAGCCTGATGGGCGGGGTAGTAGACGATCGTCTGGCTTTGTTGCATTTGGGCTACAAGCACATGCAGGGTCTGGACGGCTTCCCGAAAGACCAGGACATGGCGTACGGTTATTACGCCAACGTGGGGAAGCAAACCAGTATCGACTCCGATAAAGTGCACGACTTGGAGGTGAGTTCACTGTCACTGTCATCACGCATTCACTTCTTAGAGCCAAATTATACGTAAAGGAATTAAGATGATTATTATGCGACATATTTAAACAGGAGTTTAGAAAGAGGTCACATGACCATTTAGATCCTTCATTTGAAAGCAATGACATCATGATGTTTTAAGTAATGAACTAATATTTTTTACATACTTAGGTTCATTCATTCAATTTTTAAGCCGCTTGATCTTAATTAGGGTCGCGGGGAGGCTGGCGCCCATCTCAGCCGACTCTGGGCAAGGACGGGGTACACCATGAACAGCTTGCCAGGCCATTGCACGGCCAACACACACACACACTATTCACACTCACTCTCACACCTAGGGGTGATTTGGAACAGCCAATTAGCTTACTGTGCATGGTTTTGGACTGTGGGATGAAACCGGAGTACCCGGAGGAAACCCACGCAAGCACGGGGTGAACATGCAAACTCTTAACGGAAGCGGGAATCGAACCCAGGCCTTCTTGCTGTGAGGCGGCCGTGCTAACGACTGTGCCACCGTGTCACCCGTAGTTAGGTTTTTCCTTTTATATCTAAACAAACGTCAAGCCATATAAGGCAAATGTCCATATAAGGCCATTTCCTGTCACCATTTCCGATGCGTATAAGCTCCAGCCCACACCTGAGTGCACTTTTGTAAGCATGCCTGACGGAGTGCATGGAAATCAGCTTCAGCAAAACACATTTACTTTCCCAAACGTAAAATAGGCAACGTCATTTCCATCGGTTTCCAAGGTTTCCTCCATTTCTTTGATGTTACTGGATATTAAATAGCAGGCATCGCTAATCTAAAATGCAGATGAATAATTGCATGTAGATGTCGCTGAATTTAGGCTGTTCAGCACCATCCACCTTATTATTTATGACATCACACTAAGCTTACATTTCTGTTGGATGACCGCAGCTCAAGATGAGAATGTGCAGAAGTACATAGAATGACTCGTAATTAAAATAAACGCTAAACTCTGCTGAATTCATGAGGAAGTACGAGTCGAATCACGACCCCAGCTGATCGAGACAACTGTTCGTTTCCAGCAATCCATCCCCGAGCATGTGCACTTGACCAATCCGCGGGAGCTTCACATGCAAGCGGGCGAGTCTGACGAAGTCATACAGTATCTCCAACTCATGGCCGAGAAAGGAGACCTCCTATCCCAGGTGCGCTGCTCACAAACACGATCGTTCCTGTGTTCCTGTGTTCAAGGGAAGTGGTGTGTACTAAACATTTTTTCATATGGGTTGTTGCGTGTGACAGAAAGTACTGGCGCAGATGATGTACTACGGCAGTAACGGCATGACGAAGGACATCAGAACGGCGATGAAGTGGTACGCCAGGAGCGCCATGCAGATGACGGACCCTTCGGCCATGTACGACTACAGCATCATGCTGCTGAAGGTCAGTGTGCTGTTGAAACACTCAGCGGGGGTCCGTGTTTTTTATCAACTACTCAAATCCACTACTTCACATAAGTACGGTATTCTTATTGCTAGCAGGTTAGCATTGTATTAGCATACCTACATCATCAGTGGTTGCCTAAAAATACTTAAAATAGAATAATATAATTTTTGTTACAAAAAACGACAAATGAGCTAATATGAATAGCCAAGTAGCCTAACGTGCATGTCTTTGGACTGTGGGAGGAAACCAGGGAACCCAGAGGAAGCCCAGTCAAGAATATTCAGAATATTTGTTTGCTTGTAATCTCTCGGCTAACCAACTCGGCACTCATCAGACGTCACTCACGTGATTGGTTCAGATGTAGGCAGGGTGTGATGGTGTGATAACGGTGTACCGGTGACTTGTTGTGTTTCTCAGGGAATTGGAGGGAAGAGGAACAAAACCCTGGCGATAAATCTGCTGAAGAAGGCGGCTGGTATGGTAAGAAAAGACGTGACTACGTGTGGATATCATACACCTCAAGGCTGCGTTTTGATACTTGAATTAGCTCACGCTTTTTTAAAGACAAGTTAAATGAGTGTGTATAAGAGCATCATATTCTGATAAATTTGGTGCAATAGCCAGCCGTGAGACTATTGGTGTTTTGGAAAGTCCAGATTTGCACTCCTCACTCTCATAACGGTTCCTGTTACATAATAATTTCGCCTTAATAAATTATAATGTATTCACCAAAAGTGAATATTTGGGGCGAAATTGGGGCAAACTGGAGCAAAATATTCACCAAATTCACTGTAAATGTGAGCTTATTTTACTTTCTGGAGAACTTTTACTGCGGCGGATATTCCGGGATATTCTGGGGACATCAGCACGAATAAATACACAAACCATTCTCCAACGACTCGCGACAAACTTCTCAAATATCTGGTGAGTCGGCTGTTCTGATGTTTTCGCCAACTCTGTCACCAATAAGTGCGTCAATTTCTGAATTCCCGAAAGCTTCTCCAAACTGTCCCCAACACTCGCTATCTATTCTCCAAAATCTCTAACTTACTGCTAACTCTCCCCCATATATCCGCCCGGTGTTGGGTGAGGGGGTAGTGACCTTGGGAGTGTTTGGGGTCAGTTTGGAGAATTTTTTTTACCCTGCACATGCTCAAAATAAATTTTTGTGGACGACGAACCATGGGGAACATTCAGAGGACATGGCGAATTCTCGAGAATTTGCTGTTCTGTATATTACTGCATATTAATGTATATTACTGTATATTGTATATTATTATTATTATGTGTGTGTACATGCATGTTTGTATTTCTAGGGTTACGTGAACGCTCTGAACGCGCTGGGCTGGTACCACAGTAGAGTGGGAACAAACGTCACAAAGGCCGCATACTACTTTGATCTGGCCGCTCGTAACGGCAGTCGGGACGCTTTGTTTAACCTGGGCGTGTATCACCTATACGGCAAAATGCCAGACATGCCAGACAAAAACAAGGTAGCTGTCACGTATGCACGTGAACTTTTTAATATTACATTATTTAAAGAAATGTGGACAACAAGGGAGCGAGTAATTTTTAATAGTATTTATTTATTATTTTTATTTTTATTTTTTATTATTTATTTACTTTAGCAAAAAAAAACCATCCTGCAGCTTTCAGCATCAAACTGAATCCTGTTCAAGGATACAGCCTGTGTGTGTGTGTGTGTGTGTGTGTGTGTGTGTGTGTGTGTGTGTGTGTGTGTGTGTGTTTGTTGTGTCTTTCAGACAGCTGCGTTTCAGTGTTTCCTGAAGGCAGGTGAACGGGGTCACGTGGAGGGAGCAGTGGAGGCCGCATCATTTCTCTCGAGAGGACACTCACCTGAAATCCGCAGAGATCCAGAGAAAGCTGTGACGTACGTTTACAGGCTGAGTGCACGGCCTCACTCACACACTCGCGCCCTCACTCACACACTCACGCCCTCACTCACACACTCGCGCCCTCACTCACACACTCACGCACTCACTCACACACTCACACACTCACTCACACACTCACACACTCACTCACACACTCACACACTCACTCACTCATTCACACAATCACTCACGCACTCATCCTCTCACTCACTCACTCACCCACCCAGGTGAACCTACCCGAAGTGATTCTAGGGATTTTTCAATGAACCAATGAAAAACACCCGCGATGTCAGCTGATATAATATAAATGGGTGAATGAACCAGCGATCCTCACGCCTTCCTCTTGATTAATTTCTCACTCTTGCGCTCGTTCGAATTCACCCCCCACCTCTAAATTGTACCTTGTTTGTTTTCCAAAGTCTGCTGAAGCCAATCTCGGAGACGAACGGTCACCTGGGCTTCACCGTCCGCGACGCCCTGACAGCATTTCAGCAAGGCTCATGGTATGACCTGTGACCTTTATTTATCACTTCTACACTAATTCTACAGCTTCTTTTATCCGGTCACATGACTCACTATAACAGTCCGCGTGTGTGAATATGATGTCTGTTTTTGTGTAAAGGGCTGAGGCCTTGTTGAAATACGCGATGCTCGCCGAAACTGGCTTTGTTGCGGCGCAGACCAACGCCGCACACCTCTGCGAGGTAATTCTTCGATCCTCTACAGTACATTTATTTAATTAGCTCCGGCTGCGTCCTGATGGGACGATCGGATTTCCAATCTGGGTGTGTTCCCTAATCATTCAACAACAGTGCAATACAAAGAGCTGGCTGGAAACACATGTAGAGTTTATGGAAGCTCACAGGCTTTCCACGGTATCACATTTAACAGTTCAGGGGTAATAAAGCTCGCGAAAGATGCATTAGGAGGCGGAGATAATGGATTACTTCATGTGATATGACACTTTCCGAAATCAGACACCGCTGCTGCTTTCTACAGGATGGACTGACCACACCCCCCCCCCATGTGCTTTTCTCTTTATTTATTTATTTTGCTTTTTAAAACATTTGCTTTCCTTTATTATCCTTTCATTTCTATCTCCGCCCCTTTATCTTTTCTCTCCTTTTATTCTTACAATAATCTATGGAAGCCCATATGTCGTAATACTGAGAATGTATCTTATAATCATGACTCATAAATATGAGACACTTCGAGTTTCCTAACAATGAGAACATGTTTCCCAAATTATGACTTCATGATTACGAGGCTATGAGATTTAAAGTCGTAATTCTGAGAATGGTTCTCATATTTCAGTATTATGAGATATGAAATCATTATTATAAGATACCCATTCATTACTGAGATAGTACGTCCAGAAATATGAGATAGTGTGTCAGAAATATGAGGTCACGATTAAGAGAAAGTTTAGCATATTTAATTATTATGAGACAGCAGTTAATAATTATGAGATGCTAATCCAGGATTAAGTATCTTATAATAATGCAGAACTCATTATGAGACAGTAAAATATGAGATAGTGTCTTATTATTATCACTTTGTGTTGACAGTTTTATATCGACATGACCTCCTTATTATGAGACTAATACTCATAAACATTATGAGAGATTTATCTTCTTATTATGAGATATTAAATCATTTATTATAAGAAACCAATTCACTACTGAGACAGTAAATCATAATTATGAGATAGTCAGAAATATGAGACGGCCATAATCATGAAAACGTTTAGTATTTTTAATTATGAGTCAGCAAGTCATAATTATGAGATACGAATCCAGTATTAAGTATCAATTATGAGATAGTATCTTATTATTATGAATGGACCTATAAATATTATGAGAGAGTCATCTTCTTATTATGAGATATTAAATCATTATTATCAGAAGCGTTCTCATTATTATGGTGATGGAAACGGGCTGAACCCAGCACAGGTGTCAAACTTTAATCCGGCCCGCCAACTCATTTTATGTGGCCCGCGAGAGTTTTTAAAGATTATGGTTATCGTACATTCGTTTCATCAACCGTTACAATGAAATGTACTTCATCGCCCTTCCACTAGGTGGCAGCAACCTAATTCAAATAAACAGCTAGTATTTCATGACTTAAGAAAGGCTGCAAGCTAGCTAAAAAAGGAAACTGAAAAAAGGAAAAGAGGGCAAATACCTAAACTAATCATGTTGCCATGCGTATTTCATTTCATGCCCGTTTTGAAATGGATGCTTAGTGATTATCGGCCCTTGGTGACCTGGCTGGAAATTTTGTGATGTAGCCCTCGGTGGAGGTATCTTGTCTCAAAACTTTGGTTCTTGGTCAAACAGTTTAAAAAGTCGTCACCATTTCATGGCAGTGATTACGTGGTGTTGGGTACGATCATGAGGTCATTAATTTAAACTCTATTCTCGTCCATGGCAGGTGCTGAAGCCTGGTGCTGAATGCCAGTGGAGGTATCATAACTACTCCACCTATAACCACGCTCCACACGAATCAGGTGGGTGTCGAGCAAGTCATGTGGATGGGTATCTGTATTTGTTTAGCTGTGTCCTGAATCAGTGACTTCACCTTCAATGGCAGTTTATAGCGCCGTGTTGAATCTGATTATTCTACTCGATGACATCACCCAAAATGTATTATTTTGCCATAACAACTTGTATAAAATCCTGACATAATGCTTGCGTTCTAGACTAGTCTCTCTCTCTCCCTCTTACTTTCTCCCTCTCTCTCTCTCTCTCTCTCTCTCTCTCTCTCTCTCTCTCTCTCTCTCTCTCAGGTCTGCTGAAGATGGGAGATCACTACAGTGCAGAAGGCGACATAGTAAAGGCTATACAGCTCTACAGCAGAGCAGCACTGAGAGGCAGCGCTCAGGTAACACACACACACACACACACACACACACACACACACACACACACACACACACACACACACACACACAC
>JBCNYH010000022.1:33578501-33589475 GCA_039654325.1 Tandanus tandanus | reverse complement strand
AACCCGGGGTTAAAATGTCAGGTTTTTGTGGGTTTTTGGGGTTGAAGGTTAGGGAAGGGGGGAAAGAAGACCCTTAAGCCCCAACCCCCCCCCCCCCCCCCCAAAAAAAAGTCTCACTATTCCCTCAAGTGTTTAATAGGCACATGGCACAGGAAGTGAGCAGCTTTAAAGGTTCAGGATGTCCTTATATGGTCAAGGAAGTCCATATATGTCGCTGGCTGAAGGGCTTGTGTGGTTTAAAGGTGAAAAATGGAATTGCAGTCTCAGAAATGTCCCAGATGGATACTGTGGTGATTAGTGTTCGAAAAGGGTTCTACCTAGAACCCCTTTCTGTTCTAATCAGCCCTGTACGGGACACAGAGTGAAGCTCCTTTCTAAAAGTGCATGGAATTAATGAGCGAATAAAAGAAGGAATAAATGACAGCACACTTCAAGTGAAAGAAAAATAAATAAAAATAATTAAATAATTAAAAAAATACTAAAAACCTTCTTATAAAGATCTTTGTGATTTTAATCATAACCACCAGGGGGCGATAAAACTCTAGTTGACACGCTGTGCTTCCATCACACCTAGGGGCCATATTTATCAGCATACTAGTCTAATATACATGTCTTTGGACTGTAGGAGGAAACTGGAGTACCCAGAGGAAACCCATGTAAACGTACAGATAAACCTCGAGCCAGTTCTAAAACTGTAACGTGTCACACAAAACTTTGTTGAATGCTGACACTCTTGGCCCGTTTGCTGACCTCTTCTTCATCGGGCGGACGCACTATGCCACCCTGGGTATAACTCTGGAATAATTTGAAATCTGGAAATGAAGTTCCAGAATTATAGCCTTCTATTCATTCATTCATTTTCTAAACCGCTTAATCCTAATTAGGGTCGCGGGGTGGCTGGAGCCCATCTCAGCCGACTCTGGCGAGGGCAGGGTACACCCTGGACAGCTCGCCAGGCCATTGCAGGGCCAACACTCACACAACCATTCACACTCACACCTAGGGGTGATTTGGAACAGCCACTTAGCCTACTGTGCATGTTTTTGGACTGTGGGAGGAAACTGGAGTACCCGGAGGAAACCTACACAAGCACGAGGAGAACATGCAAACTCCACACAGAAACGTCCAAGCTGGGAATCGAACCCAGGCCTTCTTGTTGTGAGGCGGACGTGCTAACCACTGCGCCACCGTACCATGGATGGATTCTTTAGGGTCAGTAATTAGTAATTAGTAATCAGTAAATAGAGGCTAGTAACACGGGGTGTGACATTCCACGTCTTCTCCAGGGTCGGGTTGTGTATGATAACTGAAGTGTGGCTGTCCAGTAGACTTTCTCAATAAAGTTCGCAGAAGATGAAGGGATTCCTTTCAGTTTGAAGATCTACATCATATTTAAACACATTTTATTAAAGGTTTACAAGTTAGCACCGAAAATTGGATTGTTTACCAACAAGCAGTACATCTTTTATAGCACAGCAATTTAGCTAATTTAGCTTTTTAAAAAATTAAATCGTTTATATTTTATTACATTTAGTACATTTAATGTCATAACATTATGACATTACGCGGAGGCTGGAGCCTTTCTCAGCCGACACTTGGCGAAGGCAGGGTACACCCTGAACACCTCGCCAGACCAACAAATTCTCCGACTCACAGCAAGACGGTCCTGGGTCTGGGTCCCAGGCTCTGGCGTTTCTGTGTGGAGTTTGCATGTTCTCCTCGCACTTGTGTGGGTTTCCTCCAGGTACTCTGTTTTTTTGCTACGGTTCAAGGACATGCACATCAGGCTAACTGGCTGTTCCAAATTGCCCCTAGGTGTGAGCGTGTATGTTGGCCTTGCGAAGTCTGGCGAGGTGTTCCGAGTGTATCCACCCACCTTCGCCCAGCGTCGGCTGAGATAGGCTCCAGCCTCCCCGCATGATGACTACATTCATGTAATGTATCTGTTGACACACTAATACAATTTAAAACAACAAATAAACAATAACTTTTCTCAGGGGATTAATACATTGATTTATCTATCTAAACAATTGTTACAAGGTTCACGGCTGATTTTCACCCAATGTGGCTTTCCTTTAGAATGATGACACCTTAAACATGCTCACTACTTTCTCTGGATTGGTTCCACCAAATTTAACAGTTGGCGCTTTCTTTTAAATAAAGTTACCTGTAGATTTGGGCTAACTGGATTGATTTTTTGGTGACCCTACCTACATGCTGATTGATTGATTCATTCAGTCGTTTTCTAAGCCGCTTAGACCTGATTAGGGTCGCGGGGAGGCTGGCGCCCATCTCAGCTGACTCTGGGTGAGGGCGGGGTACACCCTGAAGAGCTCGCCAGGCCATCGCAGGGCCAACACACACACAACCATTCACACTCACAACTATGGGCGATTTGGAACAGCCAATGAGCTTACTGTGCATGTTTTTGGAGTGTTGGAGGAAACCGGGGTACCAGGAGGAAACCCATGCAAGCACAAGGAGAAGATGCAAACTCCACACAGAAACGCCCTCGCTGAGCCCGGAACTCAAACCCAGGCCTTCTTGCTGTGAGGCGGACGTGCTAACCACTGCGCCACCGCGAGTCCCTATATACTGATTAATTATGCCATTTTATTTGGCTTTAATTAAATGGAAGAATTAAGTGGAACAATGCATATTGTAGAGATACTGTACGTACATATTTATGTCAGTGTTTTCCTAAGATTTGTCTGTCCTGTTGTTGTAATTGTCTTCACTTGCTAAAAACCAGCCAGTGTAGCTCTGACCTTGCGTTTACTGTAATAAAGTTCAGCCTGTATGTTTGTTCCAGTCGCCTTGGTGTGGCTTTGCTGTAATAATAAGCCATTATGCTTTTGTTGTTGTTTTGGCGGCATACAGACGCTACTGTGCTCAATCAGTTGACTGATTTTGTGGAAATTCACAGGAGGGAGAACCTCAGTGCTCAGGACGGGTCTCTGACATCACTCCTAATGCAGGAGCTGCCGTGGTTTGTTGGGTTTTTGACAGAAAAGAATGAACAGACCATCATCCAGTCTTCCTTCCCCAAGTCCCGACCGTAACCAGAACAGTGCGAAAGTCTATAATTTACATTTGAGGTGGCATAGAAAAACACGTATAAGTACTATTTTTGTCCACAAGGGGTTCATTCAAGGACAATAACAATCATTTAAGTCTTAGGTCTTCACAACAATAAAAACTTTTGCTTCGTGTCATTGGTTTGCATGAGAACAGGAGAACTTTTGCTTGACCGTGTAGCGCTGGTGTTTGGCTCAAAGGTCTTTACATTCATGCTGATGGTGCATGTTCGCATTGATCGCACTGATTTGCAGTTCGTTCCCTTCACACAAGGCTTTGAAAAGGCCACATTGCTACTGGAGTCCTGATTCCAATTCGTTAGAACGTGTTGACTCAAAGATTTTTCTACAACAGCAGCTCTAGAAGTTTTGGTACCAGATTCCAAAATCTTCTCATTTGCATCATCATTACTCGCTGGGAGCCTGGAGCCTATCTCAGCCGACACCGGACGTAGGTGGGGTGCACCATGAACAGCTCACCAGACCATCGCAACACACACACAAAAATTCGCACACATCTAGGTGAGATTTGGAACTGCCAATTAGCCTAATGTGCATGTCTTTGGACTGTGGGAGGAAACCGGAGAACCTGGAGGACACCCACGCAAGCACAGGGTGAACATGCAGACTCCACAGAGATATGCAGCCCAGGACTTCTTGCTGTGAGGCAGACGTGCTAACCACTATGCCACCCCCGAATTCTACTGAAAACTTTACATGTGGCTGCTTGCCATTGGATCACTTTATCCCACAATCAACCTGCCATTATCATAACATGCTTTTGTGTATATAGACCTAAACCTAAACCTAAAGCTTTGTCCTAAAACCTTCTTTCTTGGTCTCTCCATGAGGAGATTTAAAACTAAAGTAACTCTTTTGGAGTAGATCTCAATCCACAGATCTGGAACACACAAGAGATCTTAAGAAGACAATTGAAAACTTTTTTTATTACTTCCTCCAAGGAGGTTATGCTTTACCTGCAGTTTGTGTGTCGCAAAAAGTTTTATGACAATTTTCATGAAATTTCTACCAGAGGTGCGGCTTTGCACAATGAAATCCGAATTCAGGAATTTTTTTAAAGGATTCTTTAATATTGTGGGATAGATTGATTATTTGAAAGTGTTGCATTATAGCTGTCGCAGCAGGGGGTGCTGTTTACTTTCTATTATTTGCAAAAAGTTATGTGCTGATTTACCTAAGGTGGGGCTTTGGACAAGGAAGACACCATTCGATTTTTTTTTAATTGTTCCGGATCAAATTTTGGGGTCCCAGAATTTTTTTAAGGATTCTTTACCGTTCTGAGAGAGGACGATTTTTAAAGTTTTGATTCATTTGGTGGATTGCCGGGCTTTGCGAAGGTTTGTGTTGCTCAAGTACTCTTGCTAAAGAATTAGCCTCCAAGACTAATTTTTAAATTTTTTTGTGGTGGGTTGATCTCCATGAGCCGATCTGAAACTAAACTTTACTGGATCTTAAATCTCAAGTCAACCATCTGAAATAAACTTTGCTGGAGCTGATTAGACTCGAGCTCCAGGATCAGAGTTGAAATTTCCTGGAGGCTGTCTTTTGAGAGATAGATCTGGGATGAAAAGATAAATAATAAAATGCTTTTGAAATTCCTCATAAAATTTGTTAGCCCAGACGTGCCAGACCTTGTTCCAGGAGATCTACCTTCTTGAAGACTTTAGCTCCAACCATAATCATGCCCACCTGACAGATCTTCATCTTATTAGGACTTAAGACTTTGAAATGAAGATTTGAGGTGATGATTAGATCGGTCAGGTGAGCAGCATTAGGGTTAGAGCTCAAATCTTTAGGAAGGTATATCCCCCATGTGAGCCACTTGATCTTGAGGACCAGATTTGAAGAATACATTTCCAGGACCGGATTTGAAATGCAACCTGAAATGAGTTGCCTTGAATTTCCTACAAAAGAGATCTGAAGCAACAGAATTTGAAATCAAAGGTGAACTTCTAGCAGCAGATCTAGAATAATCATTGCCAGAAGGAAGGGTTATACAACGGACAGGAAACTAAACCAGGAAGGGATATCTCTAGGGCAGGGCTAGAGGACAGATCCAAAGTCCCTTTAGCTTCTGGAAATCAAACTGCCCCTGCACTATTCAGTGATCAACACAAGACAAGGCAAGTTTGCTTTATCCAGACCATGAGTAATGACTCTGAGAAACATTGTTAGAAGTCGAAACCTTAGCGCTTAAACCTGACTTTAGCATAACTTGTATTCCAAAGATATGTAAGAAAAAGTTTTGAGTAATGGCCTTTGGTCTAGAAGATGTTCTGTGGTATAAAGCTGCTTTCTAAATGCTTCGTTGGATTAGGTTTACATTACTTCCTGCTTAAAATGCATTGGTGCCTACCTCCACCTACACTCTTCTATTCCCTAATAGCTTGGATGCTAACCTGCTATTCAGTCAGAGCTGCTAAACGTTTCCTGAAATATGGTGATGAAAATTAAGGGTTGTCTTTAGACTGAACGCATTATTAACATCCCACAGCAGTACAAGCTAGCCATCTTTGGAGAAATCTGTCTGCATGGGAAAGAAAAACAGAAAACAGGAGGTCATTCTTTGTCAGTAGGTTATTATCTCCGCCCAAAACAGAGTTTTGGCGGATATATTGTAATCACTGGCACTTATGAGTTCATTTATCCGCCTGTGCGCGGGTTTTCACCAAACTTGGTGGGGACACTACCCTACCAGAGTCCCAGATATGATTTAATTTTGGAAGGTGTGGGTCAAAGGTGAAGGTCAGAGCAAGGTCATAATATTTTGCAGGAGTTATTATAACTTCCAAATGAGTGCCGATAGACGTGACTCTCACTCACTCATTTGCTGAACCACTTAATCCTACTAATCATACTAGGGTCACATGGTGGCTGGAGCCTATCTCAGCCAACACTGGGGGGTACACCATGCACAGCTGGCCAGACCATTGTAGGGCCAACACACACAATCATTCACACTCACACAGCTTAATGTGCATGTCTTTGGACTGTGGAAGGAAACCGGAGTACCTGAAGGAAAACCACATAAGCAACGAGGAGAACATGCAAACTCTACACAGAAGCACCCGAGCCCCGGACCCGAACCGAGGACTTTCTTGCTTTGAGGCGGACGTGCTAACTACTGCGCCGCCGTGCCACCCCAGGCCGCTATTATGCAACACTAATGGGGAAACCATGTGCAGACTTACATTTGAGATAATGACCTTCAGTGACGTTCAAAGGTCAAATCCTAGCTGTCTAATAAATCCTTCAAATGAGAAAGGATTGTTTTTGCTAATCTGGACCATATTGTAAGACAAGCACATGGGTAATTAAAACTTGTACTCATATAGGGCCTAGCTGTTACATTATCCATGCTACATGGTGGCGGTACACTGCACGCTATGAGTGTCTCTCTAGTTAATTGTTGTCCTTCATACTTGCAAACTCCCCTCTGCTGTGTGACTTCCCTTAAAGATGTCTCAGATCCCTACACCAACCTTGGAGTGACGTCAACCATTCTGCAGGGTAGCAATTATGTTGTAAATGAGCAAAGTGCTCGAGTTTCCAACTTGAGAAAGAAGCTGTAATACAAATATTATAGAAATCTCATCAGCTGTCGGCGGTTTCTTTGTGTTAAGCAAGACGTATCATCTGTGATATGACTGAACAAAGGGTAACTGTAGACCTGGCTTTAACTTTGGAAAATATTGGTATCTATGACATGTCCCAGTTTTCAACTATCACTTTCTTGGAGGTCATCATCAGCAACAAACCACCCCCCCCCCTCCCCCTTCACCCTGCCGCTGTAATAAACAAGCGATTGATTTATGATAGATAATTAATCAATACAGTATATTAAAGGCTTAAATCAGCAATATTGCTTTGAAGTTAATTCAAGTTATCCCTGAAGTAAACTACATCGATTTTTATTGGCCTTCAGACTCATTTTATTGGATTTCAAACAACTTGTTAACTTATCTCTTGTCCTATTCATAGCATTTAACCTGGTTCTTAATCAACACCTTTCACTTACAGTAGTTTAACAGGCACTTATCAAGTGTTTCTAGCTCCTGTAACCCTTAACATTTATTTCCCCCCACATTAAATCTAAGAAGCTATTTAGAAAATAATCATTAGCAACAATATCATATGGTGCTTATTTATTTATTTATTTAATTGATTATATCCTAAACGAATAAGTAGCTTAGGCTTGCGTTTTTAGCAGCTGCCTAAAATGTCATTAAATACCATCCATGCTAAAGGTTGGATGATTTTAATCTTTTTTTTTTTTAAGTAATAATTGAATTTCAGTGTGTAGCTTTAAGAGAGTTATTGTAGTTTTAAACTGAGCTCTTCAGTGTATCATTACAGACAAAATCAATAAGAAATAGAGTGATATTGACTTTTGCTCTTCTTGTCTGCTTCAGGAAATTTGGATGATGCATCTTCTTGTTGTAGAGGGTTTCAAATATTTCATAAAGGTGAACATGACTTAGCAAACACACAGATTTTTCCTTATCTAATGTTTCCATCTAATCTAATCTAACTTTCTTTTTGTAATCTTGTAATAATGTTACTGATAAAAATATATTGTGTGCAAAAAAAAAAAAAATCGAATTTCTTGAGATGTACTGTGTATTATATTTGGAAAAATGCACTGAGTATGTCTCAGGGTAAATTGTAGTTTGATGTTTTTAATTTACATAACAAAAAACAAAAGCTGAGCAATTGAGAGTTAAGGGCCTAACAGAGGCAACTTGGTGGCACTGGGGCTTGAACCCCCAACTTTCAGATCAGTAACCCAGAGCACTAATCCACCACTGCACTAGTAATATATCATGTTAGGCCTTGGAAACATGCACAGCGGGTGTTGTGCAGGAAAATATAGCTCTGAATAAGACATATTTTACTTTTAATATTACTACTACTACTAATAATAATAATAATCATAATCATAATAGCTTTTATTTATATAGCATATGCATAGATGCAGCCCAAAGTCCACTACGTTTTGCAAAAAAGAAACAAAATGTGATAAACGGAATACATAAAAAGTGAATTAATAATTATAAGAGAAGATAAAATAAATAATTAAAAATGATACGAGCATGGGCTGAGAATTTCATAAGCTGACCATCAGGCAGTGGTCGAATTTGACCAGTTGTGGTTTATTTTTCAACATAGTCCCCCCTGTGGTCCTTACAGCTCTTCCTTATGGTGAGAGAGATGGATTACTCTGGACTTTTCAGGATGTGAACACCCACATAATAAAATGGAAAATAAAATACGGACATAAAAAAGCAGTAAAATAGAGCAAATAAAGTAGGAAATAGAATGTGTTAAGTGAACGTATAATAGGTTGCAGTAGATCCACAAGAGAACACGACGGTACAAGTTCAGGATCGCCAAAGCATGAAAGTCCATAAAAGAATGAGGGAGCCAATAAATCGAATGTGTTTTAATTGAATTTGACGTTAGGTTTTTCTCAAATATTCAGTTCCATTCAACACAGAAACCTAGTAAAGTAGTCTAAATTTTAAATTTAAAATTACAGTTAGTTAATTACCTAATTAAATTAAAAATATTAATTAAATTAAAACAGTGCCCTCCAAGCTGCACTGATCCGCCTGTTGCTCTAATAATAAGATGATTTTGAGATATGTTTAAAGTTGCAGAACAAACATTTAAAATCATATTTTTTTCCCTGCAAATTTAATGACAGCATCGTGTCACTACATCTTATAACAGTTGACGGTACGATGTGGTAACGCAGGCGCTCAAGTATCAAGTCCTCGACTTCTTGAACTTGGTCGATTTCCAACAAACGCAGTTTGCAACTTGCGCAAAGCTTCCCATCGCGTACGCTCCGAAACGAACGTACACATAAATGTATATATGCTTAAAAATGAACGCTGACTGCACCGATCCTGGGTTTGGAAATCGTTTACGCCTGTACAATCGATTATAGTTTATGACATCACAACAACTAGCAAGATCATTATCTTCTAATCCTGTCCTGGTGCCAACAGCGTCACTGCTCTGCTCGTAGACTTTCACCTGGTTTCGAGGCTCGTGTTATTTTTCAGAGCAAAGTTCCTCTACGGAATAAAGAAAAGGCTTTCATCATCAGATAGCTACTGATAGCCTTGTCATAAAACCAGCCAACACTAATGGGTCAATACTATACTTTCAGTGCCTTAAGATAAGATGGTACCCTGACAAGATGGGGAAATGATAGCACGGTGCAGTGTGATGATAAAGTGAGGTAACTTGTGTGCGTTTGCCTTTTCGAGACTTTTTTTGTCGAAAATCTTTTAAAAATTTCATTGTGGTATGAGATCCGACGACAGCAAAGATTCAAGGCCATTTCCGAGTGTTTTTTAGCTTGAGAAACAGTCAGTTGGTGTAAAGTTAGCTTTTTATACTCTATATTTATGGAAGGAGTCTCCAGTGCTAGGAAGGTTTCTATCATGGGAAAATCTTCAGTTACATAAATTCTGCTTCACCACACATACGTTTTGTATCCACCTATCTATCCTTCCATCCATCCATCCATCCAACCATCCATCCATCCATCAATCTATCCATTCATGCATCCTTCCATCTATAAATCCATTAATCCATCCGTTCATCTATCCTTTCATCCATCCATTCATGCATCCGTTCATCTGTCCATCAGTCTTTCTATCCATTTTTCCATCAATCCATCCAGTCAGGAATCCTTCCATCCATAAATTCATCCATCCTTCCATCCATCCATCAATACATCCTTCCATCCATCCATCAATACATCCTTCCATCCATCCATCCATCCATCCATTCATTCATTCATTCATCCGTTCATCTGTCCATCAGTCACACTATCCATTCTTCCATCCACCCTTCTATCCATCCATCAATCTATCCATTCAGGCATCCTTCCATCGATAAATTCATCCATCCATCAATACATCCTTCCATCCATCCATTCATCCATCCATCCATTCAGGCATCCTTCCATCCATAAATTCGTCCATCCTTCCATTCATCCATCAATACATCCTTCAATCCATCCATCAATACATCCTTCCATCCATCCATCCATTCATTCATTTATTCGTTCATCTGTCCATCAGTCACACTATCCATTCTTCCATCCATCCATCTATCCATCCATCAATCAATCTATCCATTCAGGCATCCTTCCATCCATAAATTCATCCATCCATCAATACATCCTTCCATCCATCCATTCATCCATCCATCTATCCATTCATGCATCCGTTCATCTGACCGTCAGTCCTACTATCCATTCTTCCATCCATCCATTCATCCATCCATCCATCCATCCATCCAATTATCTGTCTGTAATTTTATCCATCCACCCAGGTGTGAGTGTTGATGGTTGTGTGTGTGTGTGTGTTATCCTGTGATGGATTGGTGAGCTGTTGAGGATGTACCCCACCTTCACCCTGAGATAGACTCCAAAGCAACATCTTTTCCACATTGTTTAAGACAGGAGAAGGTACTCACTGCATCAGTTAAGGTTGAATAACATGCATATTAATCACAGCAGTAATATTCCAGAGAGATCTCACAAAATGTTCTCGTTTATTTTGAGATATTTATTAGGGTATTTTGTGTTGTGTATCAGAATACTTTTTAATGCATTTTCCACATAAAAAAACTTTACAGGTCCAAACTGAAGGAAATTTTTGGTGTGTTACAGGTAACCATTTTTATGAAATTGGGTTAAAACCACATTTTTATACATATTTATTTACAGGCTGCACTTTACAGTTCTGACTAGTGTAGAATTCTTATTTACAATACTGACTGCCTGTGACTGGAATGATGCTTGTCTATGGGTTTTCTTTTCAAATATATAAAAAACAATGCATATACTATATAA
>JBCNYH010000022.1:33530639-33545490 GCA_039654325.1 Tandanus tandanus | reverse complement strand
GCTGGAGAAGACTTTATGGAGTGGTTCAGTTTTTCCCTCATCGATTCAAGACGTCGGTGAGAAATGAACCCGACACCAGATGGAAATAAATGTCATGGTGCTTAAGTTTGTTGAAACGATGGCATGACTTTTACATGCTGTAAGCAATTATAACAGCAACGAACCACTCTATGAAGTAAAGATAGATAGATAGATACACAGATGCGTGTAAATGTGTTCACCTCATCAAGCCAGTCGTTGAAAGCAGATGTGCGCGTGAACACTGTAGGTTTCTTCAGTTCGCTACAGTTGGTGGATGACACAAAACTGGTGACGCCCTGAATGTACCATTTACCATCTTTCCCCTTACAGTTCAGAGGACCTCCAGAGTCTCCCTGTGAATAAATATAAATAAAGAGAGAGAGAGAGAGAGAGAGAGAGAAGGAAAGAAGGCAAAAAGTAGCGAGGGGGAGAAAAGGTAGAGACAAGAGAGAGCGGAAGAGGAAGAAAAATAAGGTGTTAAAGGAGGTGTTAACGCTCTCATTCATAAATTTTTTTTTTTTTTAAATCACATCTAGATTTTTTAAAACATAAAAAGTCAAAAAATAGAATGAGCTCAAAAACAGGTTCTGTTAAACTAAGAAATATGAAATAATAAAGTAATATTTAATACAGGCGGCACGGTGGCGTAGTGTTTAGCACATCCGCCTCAAAGTAAGAAGGTCCTGGGTTCGAGTCCCGCATTTCTATGCGGAGTTTGCATGTTCTCCCCGGACTTGAGTAGGTTTCCTCCAGGTACTCCGGTTTCCTCCCACAGTCCAAAGACATGTACATTAGGCAAACTGGCTGTTCCAAGTTACCCCTAAGTGTGAGTGTGAATGGTTGTATGTGTTTGTTTGCCCTACAATGGTCTGGCGAGCTGTTCAGTGTTGGCTGAGATAGGCTCCAGCCTCCACATGACCATAGTAGGAGAAAGCGGTTTAGCGAATCAGCGAGAGATGAGTGAGTGATATTCAATACAATTTAAGCTTTTTTTTTAAATCTACAAAAATGATTATTTATTATTTCTTGCTACCCCACAGATTCGGAAATGTCTAATCCGATCCAAAACTTATGAATCTGTGTGGAGTCTGTGTGCTTGTTCCCCAATTCCCTAACAATTCCATATTTAATAAGAATTCGTAACTACTCTGAAGTATGTCCATAAATCTGTCAGTGGGAAGTTCCCAGTGTGTATGCGGAAATAGAAAAGGGTGGATGACTTCAAAGAGTTCTATAGAATTTAGGGGTGTTTTTAAACACTCACGTTACAGCTAGCGCGGATGTCTCCTCCTGCACACACCATGGTGGGTTTCACGTTTTTGCCCCACCAGTCTGACTGGCTACAAACACTGTAGTCCACCACCGGCAACATGGCCTGCTGCAGCTTATCAGGTATAGGACCGTGTGCTATGATGGAAACACACACACACACACACACACACACACACACACACTATCACTGATTTGAACCTTATAGTAAAGTAGCTTAGATATTAGTGTAACATTAGACACAGACAGAAACCTCTGTTACCATGACAACACTCTTACCAATCCTAGCTAGTTTCCTAATTAGCCTCACTACCTTATTTGGCTATAATAAAACTTATGATGAGCAGAAGGTCCTGGGTTCGAGTCCCGTGCTCGACGAGGGCGTTTCTGTGTGGAGTTTCCATGTTCTCCCCGTGCTTGCGTGGGTTTCCTCTGGGTACTCCGGTTTCCTCCCAGAGTACAAAGACATGCACATTCTTTGAACTGGCTAATCCAACTTGCCCCTGTGAGCGTGATTGGTTGTGTGCATATGTTGGCCCTGCGATGATCTGGCGAGGTGTTCAGGACGTATTGCCTTCGCCCAGTGTCGGCTGAGATGGGCTCCAGCCTCTCTGCGACCCTAATAAGATTAAGGGGTTCGGGCAAATGAGTGAATGCATGCAGCATGGGTAATGCGGTAAATAGGCTAAACTAGCATTATTTATTGTGTTAGCTAACAGTAACCAGTGATAAACTTCCATGTACCAAGTACCATGGTCACTAAATCCACTTGACTATCATGCTATCATACTGGTGCTCTATTGTGTGTGCACGCGATGAGGCTCACTATAGAGGTCACCCCAGCCAGAGACGTAGCACGGCGTATCATGGGGCAAGATTTCTCCAGCAGGAGGAACGCAAGCCATCTGAATGCTCGCGCTGAGAACAGGAGCTTTATCCAGCTTCAACAGGGCAATGTCATTACTGCAACAATACACACACGTTCACAACACAGCACACACACACACACACACACACACACACACACACACACACACACACACACACACTGTATTATTACTTTAGTACCATTTATTGAGAAATGAATCACATGACTTCCTATGGCACCAGAACTAATTGAGAACTTTCATAAAGAAGGGGGGCAAATACTTATGCAATCCCGACTTAAATATATATAAATATTTTGTATGTGTGTGTGTGTGTGTGTGTGTGTGTGTGTGTGTGTGTGTGTATTCATAAACTTTAACCCTTTTAATTTCCATTTCAGTTTCAAGTTGTGTATTATATAGTCTATGGGCGGCACGGTGGCGTAGTGGTTAGCACGTCCGCCTCACAGCAAGAAGGACCTGGGTTCATGTCCCGGCCTTGGCGACAGAGTTTCTCTGCGGGGTTTGTATGTTCTCCCTGTGCATTCATGGGTTTCCTCCGGGTACTCTGGTTTCCTCCCACACTCCAACGACATCTAGATTAGGCTAATTGGCTGTTCCAAATTGCCCCAGGTGTGAGTGTGAATGGTTGTGTGTTTGCTGGCCCTGTGATGGTCTGGCGAGCTGTTCAAGGTGTACTCCGCCTTCGCCCAGTGTCGGCTGAGATAGGCTCCAGCCTCCCCGCGACCATAGTAGGAATAAGCGGTTCGGTGAATGAGTGAGAATATATAATGTGTTATATTATTGTATTATAAATAATAGTGTTTCTTGTGTCCTTTTCCTCGAAGACTTAGAGAAGTCATTTTAGGCAATTTAGCAACTATGATATATTATATGTGACAGATGCTAGTGAGCGAGTGTAACATTCTTTTATTAAAAGGCCCTGCTTATAAATCTACATCGTTTTTGACCCTAAAAGTCGTGTGTAGGGTTTGGAAAGGCTTGGCACGTGTAGATTTCAAATAACTTTGACATTCCGACATCTTCGTCAACAAGACCTGGCAACCCTGCAACGGCGGAAAAAAGGGAATTTGATGGAAATTGCTCTTGCTCACCCGCATGCCACGCAATCGATGTTCCATTTCGGATGGACGACGATGCGGAGGACGTCCCTGATCTGCTCGGTGCCCTCGGGAATGCTGAGGTCATGCTTTCCCAGGACAATGCGATAAATATCACCTGGGCTATATGTACACAAATACACCCAAACAGACACACACACACACACACACACACACACACACACACACACACGCACAGATAGTGGTCATAGTGTTCTGTGAAGCATATTGAATAACCATAATCATTAATATAATTTTTTTCCTCATCCGAAGCTGCTGGGTTCCTTCAGGTACTGGCCAACTCTGTGGTCGTACTCATTTCTTTGTGGGGTCTGGCAACGAGGCTGAAGCTGTAACTGGACCCAGTGTGAATAAAAGACGCTCGGTACTGGGTGGCTATTTCATTCAGACGCACTCGAGAGCCGATGACCATTTCACCACAATCACCAAAAGGAAAAAACCTACCGGAGTTCCTTTCAGCTACTAACAATATCACTTTCACATCACTTATACATCCACGGTCCGACTGTGAGGCCTGATATTGTCCAACAATCCCAGTCTACGAACAAATGCTGCGTTTATTTCATCATTTATCAAAAACTCATATGCTTGTCAATGTTTATTTCTCATTATTTCCACATATGCTGTAAGAATTTATTAAAGATCATAAAGATATCGGGCGGCACGGTGGCGCAGTGGTTAGCAAGTCCGCCTCACAGCAAGAAGGCCTGGGTTTGATTCCCGGGCTCGGCGAGGGCGTTTTTCATGTGAAGTTTGCATGTTCTCCCTGTGCTTCTGTGGGTTTCCTCCAGGTACTCCGGTTTCCTCCTACAGTCCAAAAACATGCACAGTAGGCTAATTGGCTGTCTCAGATTGCCCCTTGGTGTGAATAGCAAATGGTTGATGGTGTACCCTGCGTTTGTCTGGTGAAAATTCTGTAGGTTTTTTTTTGTTTGTTTTTTTAACACAGTACAGTTTGGAGTCTGCTTTGTTTTATTAATCAATTACAAAATATGTCGGTGACATCCTACACCAAGTTCATGTCATAATCTCACCTGGTATTGAACGTTGGTTTCTCAGCATGTGAGTGAGTGCATGAATAATATTGGATCCTGTACCGTACTTAGGGCTGCAAGTTCATATCCCTAATACTAATCGACAGCCCTGAAACATTTTTAGGTCTAAATTGAGCACGTTATGACTTAAAGCCAGACTTTTTGACATATAAGCTCTTTTTTCTTACAAAATGCAGTGTCCAGCTGTCAGAACCCAGCGTGGAGCGATTAGAGTCCCACCACAGGTATGATACCAGCGCGTGCCATGTTTATACTGGAGTGAGATCTGTACACACACACACACACACACACACACACACACACACACACACACACACACACACATTGCAGATTGATTAGAAAACTAAAAAATGAATTGTAATAAAACATTTTTTTTTACAAAATTAATCTCATTTAAGTTGAGGAAGTACAAACATACAACACCCGACAGCGCATTGGTCCAACAGCTCTACTCATATAAGATAGGCACCTTACTTAAATCAGTGGGGCACCCCACTCGGTTCAGTTGGGTAAGGGTTAGGGATTGGGCTGTCAGCCCAATGGGCTGTCGGAATATAGGGCTGTAACCCATATAACATAGCAAGCTAGTAATGGACGTGAGCTACACCAAATGCGATTTAGCCTCTTGAGACCCCATTGTCCTCATATGATGACATCATATTTTCTTCCAACTACAATGTGTGTAGATCCTCCATATGAGGGCCACTGAGTATTAATACTTTACCAAATATCTTCCTGTTTTAAAGATGTTGATCAAGTTAAGTAGTTATCAGGTGGTAAGGAACAAAAGTGGTGCAAAGACACACAACATTAAGGTTTGGGTCTTAAGAGGTTAAGACACACAGTAGAATAAAGCTATTTCCCAGAATAAATTATTTAAAAGCAAAATGTTAATTAATAAAGCCTTGTAACTCTAGTGCATAGCTAACAAAACACACATCAGACACAACCACTCCCACATCACTCATTTGCCGAACCGCTTAATCCTATTAGGGTCACTGGGAGGCTGGAGCCTATCTCAGCCGACACTGGGTGAAGGTGGGGTACACCCTGAACACCTCACCAGAACGTACTAGGGCCAACACACACACACACACACACAAAACCATTCACACTCACACTTAGGGGCAATGTGGAACAGCCAATGAACCTGATGTGTATGTCTTTGGACTGTTGGAGGGAACCAGAGTACCCGGAGGAAACCCACACAAGCATGGAGAAAACATGGAAACTCCACAAAGAAATGCCTGAGCCTGGGACTCGAACCCACGACCTTCTGCTGTGAGGCAGACGTGCTAACCACTGCGCCACCGTGCCGCCACCAGACACAAGCAGTACTGTATATTCACACAGGAAAATAAATAATACTACCAATAGCACTGTCTTCTTTCCACAGCCCCTTTGAGCCACTTTGCTTTTATATTGTCTGTAACAAAGACTTAGCAGCTATGCTCTAGCTAACTAGTTTCCATGCTTCGTGTCAGTCTTTTCCTTTTTTCCCTTATTAATCTACCAAGACATCTGTTGGAAATGTTGATTAAAAACCAAAGGGTATGCCTTGTTTCCACAGTCACTTTGTGCATTGGTTGCATTTCAAATGTACAAGGAGGAAAAACAGTGCTTTGGAGATTGCGAGAAGCTTTCCAAGCTATCCAAGCTAAGGGATTAGCAAAGTTACTGAAGTACCTGCCAGGGCCAGCTGTGAGGTCTGGCTTCTTCTCCGTTCACTACTCTGCCTGGGAGCGGCTCAATCTCAGGAGTGCCACATCCATAGGCTAGAGGAAAGTCACACACACACACACACACACACACCCACACATTTGAAAGCAATTGGTATGGACAAATAAGCTGGAAAAAACAATCTATTGAAGAAAAAGGACCATGTGCCTTAACTTCTCATAATTACGATACTAATATTAGAATGTACTACACAGGAGTGGCGCAATCTGATTGGCACGCTATCTCGGGATTAAAAAAAGACAACAACAACAATATTCCGAGTGGCTAATGCTTAAAACAAAATGACGGATATTCACAGTTTGTCATGGTTTGGAGTAGTCATCATCATCATCATCACAATCGTCATCATGCTTTAAAATGCTAAAATGATCCATAAAAATCTCGTTTTAATTTTTTTTATTCGTGTTTCTGTGTAGTATATGCTAAAATACCTTTACGGAGCGTGGTTTACTTTCATTTCCGTGTAGTATGTACTAATCTCTCAATGACAAGGCTCAACAGTCGCCAGTAGCTACATAGCACTTAGCTTAGCCTGTTTAGAGTCCACCCTACTTTTGTAAAATGTAAAATGTATAAACATCTCATTTTGGTTTGCTTTTCTTGATGTTTCCATGTAGTATATACAAAAACTCATAAAAAAGAGTTAAATAGACACCATAGAACTTGTTCACATGGAGTTTACCTGCATCTGTAATAATTAAAAAAATTAAGTAATAAACTATAAAAATCGTATCTTAATGCGCAGGTGGTCCTTGACTTACGACAGGGTTCCATTCCTACGTCGCGGTGTAAGTCTGATTTCGTCGTAAGTCAGGTCACACTATGCTAATGCGGTAGCAAAATTATAATCGAGGATACAAAACATATTTCTATGAGCACAATTCCTTACGGAACGACAATTCTTAATGACCTGTGGCACACAGGTGACGAGGACCCCCTGTACTAAAAAAGTTATGCACCTCAGGCTCGGTGGATGCTGCCGAATTCAACAGTCATCTCAGTGTTCTGTCTCATTGACTATTCTACGACATCCGCGTCACTTTCGGCACATGGTAGTCAATTACCGCGTAATGGATACAGGTGGCGGTATATTATTGTAAATGAAACATTTTTGAGCTAAAATGCAAACTGAAGAGATGAATATCATTTCTCAGAGCTAGCATGTATCCAACAATTCAATGTGCATGAAATGGTATAGAGATTAAGGCTCGAGTTTTAGATCCAGAGCTCAGATCACTGTACTCACCATAAGCTGCTAAGAGCAGGACAAACACCAGTCTTGTTAGCATGGCGCGCATCTGTGTGTCAGTGTGGATGTCTGGCACTGAGCTTATATAGCCGCCATTGACCTCGACGCGTTAAGGGAATAGTTTGCACATGACTGTTTACACAGTATGCTACTCGCTACAAATTAATTTATTTTTACATTTTCTGAATTATATATTTCTATACTAAAATGCCAAATCGGATTTCGTTAACGGGTCAGAAAAGCTTTTAATGCGGAACAGTTATCATATTTTTTTAAGTTAAATGTTGCTTTAAGGCAGGTAGAGGAGAGGAAAAGTGTTGGTTTTATCATTGCTAGTTGGTGATACGAGCTGGGAAGAATCTCATTACACGCACATGTCGACAGAGCTGTGCGCGAAATGAGAATATTCACACGCTACACAATTCCCATGTCCAAAAAATAGCTAAAATGCTATAGCATAAAGCTAACCACTTCATTTCCTTTAGTATCGCAGGTGGTAACAGTGATGGCAGTGATGGTATCTCCACTTGGTGGTATCTCCAGATGGTGGTACCTCCACTTCATCATCACACCATCCTCAACACCTCCATGTGTTTTCATCCTTATCTATAACATATGAATCCCTGATATTTCTGTATCAAGAGGCCGTACTGAGGATACTAAAGCGTAGAGAAACAGATAGATACTGCATCATAGATTAGTGAGTGAATAACAGTGTGGAAGACAGATAGATAGAGCCAGATACAGACATGGAATGTGTCCAGGACTGTAGTATCAGTGCCACTGACACACTCACACATGCGTGACTTCATAATTGCCGACATTGGCTTTCACTCAAGGCCAACAGTCCTGTAACAACTTTTTCCTGCGTTAATAAATAACGCAGCGCGCCGCGCCGGCCTACAACTTTCACGGAATCTCCAGTACTTTGTGTCTACGCCCTTCTGTCCTTCTCTCCCTCTCTCTCGCTCTCTCTTCACTGATAGTTTGGTTCTCTCCAGGGAAGAATTACAGTTCTCAGAGAAACAAGAGCACTCTCATAAATCCCCAGTTTAAGGAGGCACAGCGAATCAATGCTTAGCCAAACAGCTAAACGGCTCTGTTTGTTTTTGGGCCGCGTTCGGTCAATTCACCACGCCAGATATTCGGCGGGCTGATTTACGTAGCAGACATGTGTGCCGTGTTTGAATAAGCAGCGTGGGACGCCGAGGCACTTGTGATTTGCTTGAGGACACACTGTCCCTGTTGTCTGCGTAAACAGAAGTTAATGTAAGGAATATAAAATCTCTCCCCGAGTGGACATAAAACACTCGGTGCAAGGACACCCATCTCTAAATGATTACCTTACATGGGGAAGCGTGATGGAATGTCTGAGAATGAGCGCTTTGGTATCTTCCCAATCAAAATTTTTGATACAGTACACAAATTCATACTTCCGAGGTCACACTCGAGTCATTTCACATCGTTTTTGCATACTTATTTATCACATACGATTTTGTCTGACAGTGTGTCTGTGTGGGTTTCCTCTGGGTACTCCGGTTTCCCCCCACAGTCGTCGCCCAGTGTTGGCTGAGATAGGCTCCAGCCTCTCCATGACCCTAGAAGGATTAAGCGATTTGGCGAATGAGTGAGTGAGTGGTATGAGCACTACCCTACCTGAGTCCCAGAGATAATGTGATTTTAGAAGGTCAAGGTCAGAAATGAAGGTCAGACCAAGGTCACAAATTTCCCTAGGATTGAGCGCTTATAACGTTGAAACTAGTACAGACAGACATGCCGTTACAATGGAACACTATTAGGAAACCATATATGGACTGTCATTTGGGACCATTACCTCTGACCTTGAGTGACCCTCAAAGGTCAAACCCCAGCCGTCTCGTAAAGATTTCAAATAATTTGCTAATTTGGTCACTTCCAAGTACTGTAGAACATATGAGGAGTTTGAGTTCAAAAACAAATAAGTCCAATTGTTTTAATTATGAGACCAACAACTTTTTCAGTAGTTTTATTTCAAAGCTACTTAAAAGAAGTTTTTCTCATATTTAAAACAATGGCACTTATCTGTTTTCGAAATCAAACTCTTCATATCATACCCATACAGAGACTGTTTATTACAGTATCCATGCTGTGCAGCGGAGGTACCCTGACTTGCATCTTGAGACGATATTAAATGTAGTGCAAAATATGATGCGCTGATGAGCAATAATTGATAGAATTATGAGGTGTTGGGCGGCACGGTGGCAAAGTGGTTAGCACGTCCGCCTCACAACAAGAAGGCCTGGGTTCGTTTCCCGGGCTCAGGGCGTTTCTGTATGAAGTTCTGCCTGTGCTTGTGTGGGTTTTCTCTGGGTACTCCAGCAGTCCAAAAAAATGCACAGTAGGCTAACTGGCTGTTACAAATCATACCCACGTGCGAGGGTGAATGGTTTGTGTGTGTGTTGCCCTGCGATGGCCTGGAGAGCTGTTCAGGGTGTACCCCGCCTTCGCCCAGGGTCAGCTGAGATGGGCAGGTGCCTTCCCGTGACCCTAATTAGGATGAAGCTGCTTAGAAAACGAATGAATGGATGGATGGATGAATCATGGATGAATTAATTATGAGGTGTAATGGGGTATCAGGGGAAAATAATTCACTTCATGATGGTAAAAGTGACTCCACTTTGTGTTACGCTGCATCACGCCTCCCAGTCGTTGATTACTTTCCTATAAACAACATGCCATGAAAGTGTGTTATGCTTTATTCTTTACATACAATATAATGTATGCAATGAAACTAATACAGCATAATAAACACAAGCCAATCATTGCAAGCTCTCTCTCTCTCTCTTTCTCTCTCTCTCTCTCTCTCTCTCTCGCTCTTAAATCACCGTGATTTAATCGTTTCTTAAATGAAAATTTTCTGTGAAACATCTAAGCTGACCCTAAGAAACACTTCCTGTGCAGCATTTCCCATGGAGCAGTTCACCCAGCCGCAGTAGCCACACCACTCCCACACTCACATACAGTATATAAATCACCGGAGGCTCAATTCGCACCCTGAAGAACAGCCAAGGAAACCGACCGAGGTTCTCAAGCACGACAGGAATCCTCTGAGGGGGAAACCATAGGCACTGAGGCTTTCATGGATAAATCATATCAAGCTTCGGAAGAGGGTAGAGGCTCATTTAAGGCGATCGAAGTGTCCACTTCCTGCGAGTAAAGCCCCTGATTCCTGCAAGCAATCTTAGCCTTAACAGAAACTGTTGATAGCTGAGGATAAAAAGGCTTGCTGCGTCTATCTCCACCTATATTTCAGTTTAATAACAGGTAATTATTTAGGGAAAGAAATGGAAATATGATGGTCAACCAAAAGTGCATTTGGACAGGATTTCGAAATGTGATTGATGGACTTAAATAGTTCCGCATCGCAATCACAATGGGCAGATTGTCTAGACAGATTTATACGTATATGTAATGACCTCAGAACAATTTCCCCAGAAACAAACATATGGATAAATCATAAATATCTGGATAACATTAAGAATCCTTAAAGCTTTATATGGTTTATATGAAAGATACTTGAGGGATACATGGATAGTGAAATATGGCTGTATAAAGCTTTTTACTATGATATTTCCATCCAGCAACACATAATTAAACAACTGCTACTTGTTTTATTCATGTTTGAGAGATAATGGAGTTTAATTGGTCCAAACCTCCATATAAAAAAACCTAAAGGAATGATTTTTGGGGTTGAAATAAATCTCTTTAATAGTGGGGTAAAAAACCCCCACCAATGGTCAGTGAACAGTGTTGTAAATGTAGTATATACAGTATATGTACTATAATGAAATAATTACAGGCTGGCATGGTGGTGTAGTGGTTAGCACTTCTGCCTCACAGCAGGTTGGGTTGGGTTTGACTCCCAGGCTCAGCGTACGCAGTTTCCGTGTTCTCCCCATGCTTGTGTGGGTTTTCTCTGGGTACTGTGTTTTCCTCCAACAGTCCAAAGGCATACACATAAGGTTAATCGGATATTCTAGTTTGCTCCTAGGTGTAAATGAGAGTGTGAATGGTTGTGTTCGATGTGCAATGGTCTGGCGAGCTGTTCAAGGTGTCCCCCCTGCCTTCATTTTCTGGGTTTCCAGTTCGCTGGAACGGCCTTCAGCCTACCTGCGACTCTAATAATGGATAATTTTTATGAAAAAGAACCCCAAATAAATTCAGGCATATTATAAATGGAACTTGGGGGGGGGTTTGAGATGACTAATTAATAATGATTAGCAGTGGGAGGTGCGTTGGCCTAGTGGTTAACACTGTCACATGACAGCAAGAAGGTTTTAGGTTCGAACCTCTACGTCAGCTGGAGACTTTTTTCCCCCATTTCCTCCCATAATTTTAGTTGTAAATCCCACTCGTCAAGTATTGCCTTCCCTATCACACCAACCAGGGAGGGGCGTAAGCATGCACATGCCCCCTTCGTGACATGCAATGCTGCCACCCGCCTCTTTTTGAACTGCTGTGCATGCGTATTTTGGGGGCGGCCTAACACACTCGGAGGGAAAGCGCTATCTGGATGGACAAACACGCTTTCTTTAAAAAGGATTTAACGTAGTAGTGTACGTCTTTACACTTCTACACCTGTACTTCGTAATGGTTTATAATTCCACCATCTGGCATCTCCCAGAAGAGTTCACGTTTGAGTCTGGTTTCTCTCGTCACCCCCCCCCGCCCCTGTCACCTTTGGTTTGTTCTTTAGCAATCTAAATACTAACTACATCTGGATTTCTGTACAGATGCTTGGGAGCCGTGTCTATTGTGAAATGTACTACTACAAATAAAACCGAGCTGGAATAATGAACAGTGGAATTAACTGTCACTATATCTGAGCTATTTTATCCTTGATTTCCTTTCTGTCTCTGCATCTATTTACAAACCAGCGGACGAGTTCTGGCAGTGGACAAAAACAGCAGGACAGACGTTTTGATAGCGGAAATCAGTGTGTGTATACGTCTCATTTCAGGCGACTGAAAATTACATGCTCCTGGCCTTGGATCACACTGCTGACTCCGAGCCATCCTCTCCACCTATCCGGGCTAATGAGAGCTAAAGGGGAAAAATCAAGCCTGATCCCCCAGGATTGGCAAGCTGATGCTAGGCCAAGCTTCTTCCCGCTCCCCTTCCCTTTAAAACGCCATTCGCTGGCTGTGCATGGAATATATTACACATAATCACAGCCCCAGATGTTGGCTGCATCCATCACTATGTGTGGCTGATGGAGCCTCGGAAATGCCTAGACAATGGTTTGCCAGTAACAATATGACAGAGGTGTTTAAAGGAGGTTTATGGGGGAATTCGGAAATGTGTGGGGTCAGACCCGCTAAACAAAGCAAACTGTTAATAAGTAAAGACAGAAGTTTGTATTAAAGCGTCTAGGGTCATTTGTACTCCAACTTCAACTACAAAATAATATATAATACATCTTAACTATATTAAAAAACCCAATCTGTTTTCTTTTATTCGACGGCCGCCATTTGTGATTTCAGGGATAGAATTTGAAGAGGCCAAATTGTCCAAGAGAAAGTCTGCAGCTTAGGGCTCCATTCATCCATCCATTCATTCCTCTACTCCCCAGTTAATTTGGTTCCACTTTTCCCATCCCGTCTCATAAAAGTTTAAAAAACCCATCATGACTTTTAAATAAAACAATGCAGTACATTCCCTTTTATTAGCTACGTACCTAGCTTTTTATGATTTCAGGTCAATAATCCAGGAATACGTCCCAAAATTTACTTTTCTCATTTCCGTCCATCCATCCACCCATCCACCCGTCCATCCATCCATCCATCCATCCATTCACCCATCCATCCATCCATCAATCCGTCCACCCGTCCATTCACCCATCCATCCATTGATTCATTCATTCATGCATCTATCCTTCAACCTATCCATTCATTCATTCATTCATCCACCCATACATCTATAAATCCACCCATCCATTCACCCATCTATTTATTCATTCATCCACCCTTACATCTATCCATCCATCCAATCATCCATCCATCCTTCCATCCATCCACCCATAAAACATCCAAAACACCAAAAAGTTTTAGCCAGAAGTTAGCCTGTTCTTCTGTCCTTCCTTCCTTCCATACATCCAGTCACCCACCCATCCATTCATTCATTCATCCATGCATACATCTATCCATCCATTCATCCATCCACCCATTCATCCACCCATACATCCAACCATCCATTCACTCATTCATCCACCCTTATATCTATCCATCCACCCTTATATCTATCCATCCATTCAGTCATCCATCCATCCATCCATAAAATATCCAAAACACCAAATCAGAAGTTGGCCTGTTCTTCTGTCCTTCCTTCCATCCATCCATCCATCTGTCCGGCTTCCCTTTTACCTATCTATCAAAGACACAATCAGAAGTTACAAAATCATTTTTAATGTAATTGATCTAGCCTGTTTTTCAATCCAACCATCCATCAGTCCATCCATCTACCCACCCTCTCTTCGTTCTTTCAAGAAGGCTTATCCTTCACAATGTGATAAAGTCTTAAAGACCCGATCAGGAGCTGTTGCAACTGGCCTGATCAGCTTGTATTGAACTTGTGCTTTTACACATTTTGTTTGAGCTGAATGGAGTAGCTTGGACCGGGTCAAAGGTCACGTAGGACACACCTGGAGATTCAAAATTACCACTGCTAAAACAAATAGCGGCATGATCACTTCATCAAGCTCAGCGATCTTTCCATCCTTGGCAGTAATAGTAGCTGAATGTGTTTTGCTATCATATGTCCTGCTCTGATTGGCGCCCAGCGGTGAGGTCATTGGCAGTGATCCCTTTGAGAAAATGAACTTGGATGGAGGGACAGCAGGAGAAACAAAAACTCACACGGCGCTGTCTGTCACGGCCTTTGAGTCCAGGAAATGGCAAAGAAAAAACACAAGAGGAGGAAAGAAAGAGGAATTCATAACAGCGCCGTCATCTCCTCCAGTGATAATTGGCTGTGCTACATGAAGGAGATTTCAATCCAAATAAACATGGCCTCCCTCGAGGGAACCTCACCTTAAGGAATTAACCTTGCAGAGCCCTGACTCTGGCTTTCTCACACTTACACATTCATACGTACGGTGTACCCGGGACTTCTATTACATTCTAGTCATCATCCCTTACTGTACACTCCTCTTTTATTAAAATGTCCATCTTCCTCTTTTTTCTAACTCTCCATCTGCTTCTGTCCTTTCGTTTCTTGCCTTTTCCTTTCTCGCTTTCATTTTCTCATGGCCTGTCTTTGACACCCACTCCCTCTAGCTCTCAAAGGCCCCCTCCTCCTCCTTCCACCAGGCTTAAAGAAAGCGGTTTTGTGTGGTAATTGGCTCCATTTGGGCACCTTGAAGCTCCTGCAGTGACACTTTCGACTTAATTCAACCTTTACGGGGTCCATGGGGGGGTGGGGGGGGGGGGGGGGGGGGGGGGGGGGGGGGGGGGGGGGGGGGGGGGGGGGGGG